>OW028581.1:28492161-28824661 GCA_932294295.1 Alitta virens | reverse complement strand
CAGCATGGTAGAGCAATGCATATTGGTTGTTCTATTTCTGGAATCATGTGAATGATTATTTGAATGGCTGGATATATGGATACCTGTCATTTCGAATGGTTATATTTACGAGCGTATGATCTTTTTTCTCCTTAAAAATGTGAGCTATTTCAGTGTTCGCGTTTCACGTGATGGGTTTCATTTTATGGTTGCAGGATAATGAAAATGTCCAGTTCAGTCTACCTGGCTCCCCTTAGTACTAAAGAAAGAATTTGTCACAGAATTTTAAAGGCCAACTGGGTAAAAAAATCTTGGTCAAAAAGTAAACTCAAACATTTTCAGTGTTGAAATGTTTTACGCAATATATAAGGCCAACATGTTTTTTGATACATATGAATATATCATGCTACTATGATCACTTCACCATTGAGGTCACTCAAGTTTGGATCAAGGGTGACATTCTGTATATCTTGTCAACATAGTTTTTTTTCTAACTACATTTATGTGACTTTCTGCTCTGTCGGTCCCAAATCTTTGTTGCTTCATTCCTCGCCACCTCAAGTGCTCAATTGTAATGGGAGGGTGTGCCGTTGGTGTCGCCTCTGTAGCACTTCTCAGCCGCAGAACCCCATCCCAGCAACAGGCTGCAGAGCCAGCATCCCATTCCGCATCTTTGCAAGCAGCATCCTCCGGCAGTCATTGCTGCAAGGTGTGAATAAGCATGTCCTACAGTTTGAATGCAGCAAGTAAAAGACTCCATCCATGGGATAACACGGTGTTACTCCAAGTCTTATCATATCATCATAACATCTGCCTGCAGTTGGTTATATAGCTTTAAGATAGTACAATACAATACAGTGCAATACAGTACAATGCAATACAATACAATATGCAATGTTGTTAGGTTTGGATAGTGATTTTATCATTATCACTACTTGAATATATTGCTCAGAAAATTGATGTTGAAATCAAAATTCAGAAATATTGGTCCGTATCCAGAAGACTATAATAATTGCAGATATACACACAAATAAAAAATTACAAATATATAGTTAAAAACTAAAGTTATTTTCAATAAGATAAGATACAATTTTATTCAAAGTCGGTGGTGATACAAATAACAATAAAACTCAAGCTATAAAAGATTTTCGCCGACAGAAAATTGTGACAAAAAAAAAAAAAAAAAAAAAAAGATTACAGACGATCAGTTGATTATGGAATCACATATGAAGTACAATTTAAGAGAAAACTATAACTAATTCAGCTACTCCTTAATAAATTCACTGATAGAATCACATAGCTCTAATTATCCATAAATGATGAGAATCAGTATAACTTGGCAGATGGACCAATACTGCCATTTTTACCCCCCATTAACCATGTACAGCATACCATAATCTTTTATTAACAATTGCATTAAGCTCGGAAATTTTCCATTAAGGAAATGCATTATAATCTTATGGGGAAACTCTAAGCAAGGTTGAAGGACTAGGTAGCGTGTGTTGGCAGCAGAACTGCTTTCTGTTGATTAAGAAATCTGTCTTGCACTTTCATGAATATTAAATCTGTCTAGAGCACTTGGCATTTGGCCCATGCAAGGCAAAGGGTTAAGAAAAGCACTGGATTGCAACGTTGAAGACCTGTATAAAGTCAAATACAATGAATAAAGTTACTTTCTCATTGTTAAATCTTTTTGGACAACCATTGCCAATCATTTTATTCTGACGTGTTTTTAATTGTTATATTTTGGACTTAAAGACGCCTTACATAAAGGTAGTTCTTAACTGATGACCTTAAGTTACCCTTAACTGTTATCCATTGTGCAATAATACCAACTAATTCCAAAAATAATATATTCTTACAATCTGAAAATATACTTCTACCCAGGTATAAATCATATATAAAAGGCAGTTAGGTATATTTTTTGTTCTTTTTGGATAAATTGTACACGTTGAATAATTACTGACTGTAATCTGGCGACCTTTAATAATACACTTTGTCTACAGTGATATAATTATCATCACAAAACATTCATTGAATTGCTATGATTCTTAATGTCGTAAGATATTAAATATCTTATTCATATGTCGAACTTTGCGTGATGTGCGTCATTTAATCATCAAAATAGTAATTACTATGTATTTTTAAAAAGACCTGTACGTATTTTTAGAGATATTAAAATCGTGATATCCAAATTTGGAAATGTATTTATAAAACACTATGTCTATTTATATATGTTTTCAGATGCTGACGAGTGCAAAAATGTAAAAAAGGATGATTTAGAACTCTGAGGCAAGAATCTAATCTATCTGACTTTATTGTAGGTCAGCCAGAAATAATGACCTTTAACCTTAGCCTGGATCATGACAAAACAATGAGTATCATGACACGACCCCGTTTGAGAATGTCTTTCCTAATGAATTATTAACAAATGGAGAATGACATGTGTTGCAACTGATTAGCATAACTTCCATTGCCATTAATTCCGTATTTATTGCTGGCTCAATGTCATTGTTTTTAGTGTTTTCTGTGCAGACATGTTCTTAGTTTCCTTCTAAATGAGTTGCTGGTCCATTTTCCAAGGCCACGTATAAGCGCTTGTGATGTGGCCACCCTACCTACAACTGCAGCATAGTAACTGCTCGAGCCACTACTGTTGCAGGACTGTCCCGCCGCACCTAGTGCTGCTATGCATCCACCAGGTACACAGCCAAATGAAGCCATCCGATTGGTCAGTAAATCCCCACTAGAGGCGCTGTAGGTCCTCTTTTACCGTCGTAGCATCGGACGATTCGCTTAGCGCTTGGTATCGTCCTGTGGTCTTTTCTTTTAGCATTTCGTTACGCGATGGTCAGCACATCCCTCTGACAAGTGGTGCCGACATTTCGGCAAGTCTGGCCACAGTGCCGTCTCTTTGAACTTGCGAAATCCAATATACAACAGTTTTACTTATCAGCTCCACAGGATTACTTACAGAAAAGGCACAGTTTCCGCGGTAGGGAGCTGCTGGGGGAAAGCGCACGAGGCTATACCTGAAATACAATTCAACTAAATCTAGGAGTATTAAACCCTGCAAACATGGCTAGTTTGGCCCATCGGATGAAATACATGGCAAGGGGATTCTTCTCCAGGTGAGCAAAGCCCCATTTTCTGTACTCATTCAGTTCTGCATTCCACCATTTTGTTGAATACCGCCTCAGGTGTTCCATGATATCGCATTCGGATGAAATTTCTCAAGAGTTTTTGTGAAAATAGTTTAAGAAAGCGAATGAACTCTTAAACATAGCATTATCTGCGTCCTATAAAGTTCATTTCCACAAGATATGGAGCAATTAAACCGACCTGAAGTGAATTTCAAATTTACAGCCCCCCAAGGTCAGGGAAACCTTCAGGCGTCTGCAAGTGAAATTATTTTGAAAATTCTTCAGATTCTAGCTCCATAACTATACACAAGTCATCTATCAAATGCTCTCAACGATTCAATATAGATTGATAAAAGTGAATTGTCACAAAAATGCCATAGCTGAGATTTCAAAAATGCCTTTGAGGCATCGCCTCAGGTATTATGCGTAGATGGGTAATGATATGAAAATATATCTAAGACCGGCGCGCACTGCTTTCCTATGCTACAGGTTACTTCTTCAGATGGTTAGAAATCATTTTCTCCATTTCATAAATTCTGGAAAATCCCAGTTAATTCTGTACTATATTATCATAAGAAATTCTTGGAAACAAACGTTTAAGAGAGATGCGGATATTCAGGTAAATGCAGGTGAAAAGGGGGGAAAATGTGTGCCTTGGAGAAAAAATATCATCTTTTGGCTAATATTTAATATAAGTCAGACCCCAATATGTATAATTTGATAGTAAAGAGAATCAGTTATACTTATATCAACAGAACTTGTCTATTTCATTCTTTAGACGTTTGCTATATTATTACTGCTACTGATTAGAGCAATAAGTATAATATCATACTACACTTAAGAAAATGCCCCTTAAATGTCAGATTTATACTCAGATATATCTTTATGAAATTCATTCTAGGAAAGACATTTAGCAGATAAATACCTACAAAAGCCTATAATATAAATTCATAAATGAATAAGCTTATTGTATACATTATAATTTTACCATAAGAGTCTAGTATAATTTAGAAGTCCATTGACTGAGAACGCGCTTAAGGGCGCAACGTATTTTCCTGTCTGCGTCTCAGACGCAAAAATGGCGCGTAGAAGAACGTTCCGACGCTCTGTACGACGCTCCCCAGGACGTAGAACGCCGCATCATATACGCTCACTTGTACGTCTTCCATAGAATCACTACACATTCCTTTAGATTAACAGAGCTCTGAGCATTAGATAATTACACTATATATTAAATGATGATATTATGGATGATAAAAGTCACGCAAATGACAGGCATACCAGGGAAAATATTATTATTAATATGTTATTTATAACTGTGTCCGAAGTCCTTGAGGCTTACCGCGTTACCTGAGCTTTGTGATGTATATATTTATGTTACATGTGAAATATTAATATGAATAGCGGATATGATTCATATAAAATAGTTACTATACAAAATATAAGTATTATTAATCAATAATGTCTGACTGATTCCTAAAATAAATAATTATAGACTAGATTTTCAATACACGCCCAAAAACAACACTATATTAGGTCCTCATTTTTCAGAATACTTCACTATTAGCCCCACAGTACCATCAGGATTGCCAAAATATTAATTTTAATTTTCAAAGCGAGTTAGGGATTAGAAATACCATTCTTTTCGTGATTCAAACATTTCAAAAATGTTTTATTCATCCTGTGTCTACAAAAAGTAGATTTTACTAAATATTTTTTTTTAGCCGTAAAATATGAATTCATAACATACGTGCCTTATATAACCATGGTAAGAAAACACGTGTTTTAATGATTTTTCTTTAGTTTTCACAAGAGAAATCTGTTTAACATGCTTGAGGGGTGCTGTGTCAGCTCGGCCTGAAAGACAGGCGCAGTATATATTGAGTATATTTTAGCAAAAACGGCTACAAAAATACATAATTTTGTACATATTGTACATTATTCTGAATGGCTTCATAACAGCCTTGGCTTATAAATAAATCAATAAATATAACACTAAATATGTTTTATTTAAATTTCAAGAAAAAATAATGCACCTGAAAGTTCAAGATATGTTGAGTCTGAAACCAAATTAGTAAAATACAAAATTTAAAAAAGCCAAATGTGGATGAAATATTATGTTATTGATAATGTATATTAGACTTACAATGATAATTTTGACCATACTAGATTGTTGTGTTTAAATATTTTGTTTACAATTCACCTATTGAATATTATCATTCAAAATTATATTAAAATGATATGAAACAATCGATCTATTTTTAGAACAGCTCTATATTCCTTTACCTGATAATCTATGTTATGTATCAAGCATGAATAAAATGACATGCAAAAAGTATCTTGAAATGTGGCATGAATTATGCAGCATGAGCAGTGGGGATCAGTAGCCAATATTTTCGTGGAGCTGCCTCTGCAGTGCTTCGCGGTTCATTGCACTTTGCAAATTTGTCGCGTCATGCCTGACTGAGCAGATAGGCCAAAGATTTGTCATTGCGTGTGGGGAACCTGTTATCATGTCAGTTAGGTGTCAATATGGCAGTTTGCGGTCACGTTTAGACAGATACAAAGAGATAAATATAGAAAAATACTGAAAAATGAATATATAGATAAGTATAGAAAATGATAGAGGTTTGTTTGAAACTTGGTAGTGCATTTTTCTTGGTGCTGGGACAAACAAAGATCCAATGGTAAATGTGTACCAATGCGTTGTTAGCCTAGCCTAATCATCTCATCATTAAGTCTGCCTCTTGCAGCTGGTCATATATGCTAACTTAGTTTCAGATCAGTAACACAGACATAATACAATGCACAAACTCAACCATAGTTTGTAACACTTTCAAGATTGTTTTAATTGTTTATCACACTGATTTAAAGTCAGATTATTTCAAAACTACATAAGCACTCTGACAGGCTTTAAACCACTTTATTTAGCTCCAACACTGGTATTACATTTCGGAAACTCTCAGAATTTAGACAACCTCATTAATGTGAAATAGTATCAGAATTGTGGATTTCCATCGCAGCTCTGGACATTACTTTTTAAATTGCAATTTTATGTATTGAAATCCTGGGTTTTTCATGTAGTGCCAGAAAAGACTTGTTATTTACAATTACACCTTTTTTTTCTCTCTCTATTTTTGGAGTTTATAATGCTTAAGACAACAGATTCGAACCACAAAACCTTTTAAAAGCTTTAAAACCCAATGTTTGCCAGACACCATAGATTTTAACCCGTAAACTTAGCAAAAACCTGGAATACTCACATTCTACATACAATGTGGGATAATAGAGGTATTAGACTGGTGGGCGATATTATGGGTTGTTGTGTTTGCCCCTAGTCTGGTGTGGATGTCAATCTTTTGTGGCATATTTGATATTTCACATGATCCTACCCGATCCAAGTTTGATGGCTTGATCATTGATCGGATCTGATTCAATTGAAAGGATGAAAAATCGATCCATGAACCAAATGCAAACAGCATTAGATAGTAGTTGCAAGACCAAATTGGTCATGACCGAAAAAGGCTAAATTAAAGCAGTGAAAAATCGCTATTGGAAATGTGTTAATCATCTTGATCATGGAATGACTTTGGGAGTAAGTTGTGTGTATAACACTGCAGCCAGTCTGAGAGTAATCGGGATAATTTTACAGTGGAATTATTGAAGCAAAAGCATTTTGATGCACAATGCAATTCAGTTTTAGAATGGGTACATCAAACGCACAGTATGAATATGTGCAAAAATTACAACTGAACCCTAATTTCAGGTGACCTTAGTAATGTACCCTAACCCTGTACTTGAAGGTCTATGCCGAGGCAAGTGAAAGACCCCACCCCTTTGGTAAATGTGTAACATGGTGTGGATTCCTCCCTCTCCTTCTCTGATCGATCAGCCTTTATGAGTGGAAGGTACTTGCCATAGAGAGCTGCACTAGCCTTATCCAAATCCAATTTATATCTTCTTTCTTCAACATAATCAAATGTGGCCTTTTTAAAAAGAAGTTCTAACTAATTAAACCGGGTAGAATATTCCTATCTTCATCAATGAGAAGTAAATGTTTAAAAAGATTAGAGGGATTATTAAGATACGCGTAAAAACATGATGAGTTATGTTCTGCAGCAATAACAGAATAATTCATCTTGCTAACATATTGGTTTGATTACTCATTGAACACTTAGTCACTCACAGACAACAAACATCACGTGACGGTGCTCAATCGAGCGTAACTACTGCTAACGGTTGATCGGTTTTTGTGGGGAATGTGACAAACTGTCGTTGATCATCCGTAAATACCATGTTGATCTCACCTGTAATCACCCTTTTGATCTTTCACCCCCTGCTGCCTTTTTGGCACGAATAAAAGCCCCCTTTCTGACCTCCGTGTGGTTGCAAACTTGTTATTATGGTAGTTAAGGCTTCCAACCATGTAATTTGCTACTGCAAAGGCTCTATAGTGGTAATGGACCAACCGTGTGATTACCCAATAACTGCCGTTCAAACTATCCCTGTATTTACATGGTTCCTAATTGTACCCAGTACTTAACCTACTGAGAAAAGCAGGAGTCTATTTATTATGTCAATATGAACAGCAAGTCATTGGGCCTCACAATAAGGGGAGAGGGAGAAATTGTCGTATTTTACATCTGATTGTGTCTAGTACTGTGTAATAAATATTGGCTGGTGCATGAATCTCAATTAGCCCGGACAACGATATTGAAACGGACACCTTACTTTACTTTTAGACAGCAGAAAAGCAAACCAATTTTGCATGTACAAATAATAAAATTATAGGTCAAATTTGATATGTAAACATTTTAAATAAGAACAAAAACTTAAAACGTTAAATTGGTTCACAATATAGATTTTCCAAAAGACAATTGCACTTATAGCAGTTGTAGTAACGTGGATGTTTGACAATAACTATTGACACTTTTAGCAAACTGCAATTTCTAAACATTTATCATAGTCATACACACGCTAGGTCAGACATATGCAATTTTTACCTTTACTACTCTAATCAAAGAACTGGCATTTTTACTACTGGCCTAGAGTGGTGATGGGATTGGGTCTGGTGGTCTAATATGCTGCACTGCGTGCTGTAGGCACTTAAGGCCATGGCCTGTTGGATGGCCTGCTGGATGGCCTGGCTGGGAGAGGCTCTTGGCCTAATCAGGTTAGCATGGTGGGACCCAGGTGGGTTTGTGGTGTGGCTCAGAGAGGCTGCCAACTCAGGTCTGTGCAGGATGGGGTGCCCATGCCAGACGGATCACATCACCTTTTGTGGAGGCAGCCAGCAGCAGCAGCAGCAGCATCAGCAGTGGCAACAAAGATTGATCTTCTGTGATCTTCCATCAGCACAATTTCTTTTGTACCCCTCTGTAATCTGCTCCAAAAGAGGCTGATAAACTTTCTGCTTGAAAAGCTGCACCTGAGCCCAACCAGCAGCTAAAAATACACCCAGCTCTCTTCTGGCTGACAATCATTTTAGATATGTTGGCATGCGGCCCGTTTTAGTGTTGCTTTTCAAATAACATGGTCATATTACTTCCTGTCGCATGAGTATAGTTCAAATAGGGAAACAAATAGAAAAGCGATGATTATTTTGGCAAAGGAATTGTTTATCACACTCGAAATCTTCCAAGGCTGTATTCTATGCAATAACATAATATTAATACATTAACCAGCTAATAGAACAAACATGTCAGGTCTGCTTGCCTTTGCACTGGCCTAAATTAACATTTAACATTTGCCGCATAATTTTTGTTTTTATCATTATTATTGCGCCACTTTAGCCTGCATGCTTTTATCAACACGTAAATACTAATGGAATATGACATGTTCTTTGTATTGAACCCGGGACCTCACAGAACAGAACAAGCTTTGGGCCAAGCACTTGCTAAGTGGCTTTTAATGGGTGAGGTACTTTGTGGTGATGTGGCGAACGGCGAACCAGGTAATGATTCATGGGCCACGATAATAGGCCGAGTCAGTGAGAGCGACTCAGTGAGAGCGATTGAAAGTCAGAGAGAGCGACAGAGAATCATAAAGAGCAAATGCAAGTCAGTGAGACTTATAGAAAACCAGTGAGATTATTAGACAAATAGTTAGATAAATAAGGTAGGTGACACTGATGAGATGAGATCTTAACTTAGTGAGAACGAG
Organism: Alitta virens; assembly: GCA_932294295.1. Taxonomy (NCBI): domain Eukaryota; kingdom Metazoa; phylum Annelida; class Polychaeta; order Phyllodocida; family Nereididae; genus Alitta; species Alitta virens. The sequence goes on along the minus strand of OW028581.1, from coordinate 28,815,377 downwards.
ATAGTATCAGTAAGATCAGAGGAGAATCTGACAGAATCGGTGAGAGCAAGTTAGTAGGAGAACTAAAAAGAGAAAATGCATGGTGAGAGCAAAATACGATTTGTAAGATAATTATAAAATCAGTGAGAGTATGTAAGAAATCAATGAGAGTTTGTCACATGAAGTAAGAGCAATAATCTGTAATAAAGATTGAATCAAAGATACATGCAGCAAGAAAACGTCAGTGAGAGCAAGCGAGAATCAGTGAGAGCAGACTGAGTAAGCGGTTCATTCGCTTAACAGAAGCCAGAGCATTGACTAGGTGCGTGTAATGACTCACAGCAGATTGCCCAAGAAAACCATAATGGGCAGTCGTGTTAAAAGGGGCATTAGGCCGACCCACAGATCTGTTATTCACATAAGAAATGAAAATAACGGGGCATAATAGCAACATGAGTGTTGAATATTCACCCAGATTGGTCAATATACACACGTATGTTAAAAAAAACGTTTATTAGTATACATACATATGTGTGATATGTAAAGAAATTGATCAATGCAATAACAAGGGTGCTTATGAACTGTTTCTTCCAGCACATTATATTTGTATTAGTATTTATGAGTTAATTTCTAACATCATATTTTGTGTAAAAATTTAAGTAGTATGATGACATTTAGAACATAGGGTGTTTTCCAGTTGGCTTAAGTACCTACTTCGTAGAAATAATTTTGCCAATATTAACAAATTGTCTATTTTTTTTATAGTTTTTGGAGCAATTCATTTTTCAAGTTAATTTTCTTAAATTTACTTATTTGCACTAATACCCCTGTATTACCTGTCCAGCTAGCCTGCATGGGGACGCCTCCAAAGAGCTAGCACCCCCCCCCCCCCCAACTGGCCAAGTACAAATGCGAAATGCGCGCCTTTCAGCATCTAATGGAAACGCAGTTAGCCCATGATTAAGAAACGCAATCAAAGTAAAAAGCAATCTTGGTAATTGCGTTTGTTCCGCGCGCCCTCTGTGCATCCATCAACGTAGTACGCTCGTTCCGCACGCTGCGGACCTGTTCCGCGCAAACTGTAAACATGGCAGACGATTTTCATTGAAACGCCAGTGCGGGAGCGTTTAATCTAAGCACATTGCATATTTCATGGGCACTGCAATTAGTATGCATGCTGTGGGGATAGTTTGGCTCTCCTCGCTACAATTTCCTCGACAACTGCCATGTATTTCTGTATTTGTGTGGAGCACACTGCCATGGCAACAGCTTGATTATGTATGTAAATGAACACATCAAGGTCCAATTCTTCTCCTCAGCACACCTCTCCTCACTCCTCCCCTTTGAAGAGGTTTTTAAGAGGAGATTAAAGCTGTTCTCTCACAAAAAGCAATCGCACAAGGCGTCAACAAGGGAGCTGTGCTAGGGCCTCGACTAAATCCATAGAAATTCCCCTGACAAATATGACTTAATGGCATCCCCAAACACTCTGCTAATGTTTTGCATTTTGTGTCAATAACAAAACAAAGAAAGCACAAAATCACACAGATGAAAAGACTTCATAGAATATTCATGCAAATATAAAACCTAACGGATTTCACATAAACGCCAGACAATCACAACAATATAATATGCAAGATATAAAAGTACATATAGCTGCATGCAAATTTGCAAATGTATCATCAAAATGGAGCAATGAAGGAAATCCGCTAAAAGCCTATCCTAATATCACTGCCAAATGAAATTAAGGGGACTTATCCATTCTCGTCATAACAGTATATTCCACCTGTACCATTCCAGAATGCATTGTCTCGGACTGTCAGCAAAATGCACGAAGGATGGATGGGTGACATTATTGATACATTACCTGTCAATAACCATTACTATTGTTGAGCAGCTTCATCATTGGAACCTCAAAACTGATGAAGACCACCCATTACTATGAGACTACCTTAATTATGGTAATCATATGATAATGCCACATTAATGGGTATCAGAAAGACGTAATTGTAAGTTTATAAGTTCAATTAAAGTCCTGTAGGGTGCTGCACTTCAATAAACCCTTCAGAAACATTAAATATTGAATACATCAGAAATATAAAATTATTACCTTTGTTTATATCCTAAATAACTCTAGGTTAAATTACCTTATCCTAAATAACTATAGCTTATCCATACATCTGACCAGGGAACGAAGGTAATTGTATATTTTCTAATGTGTTATTAATATTTGTGAATGCAATAGTTTATTGAAACGCACCCCCCCCCCCTACAGGTCACACTCATCATGCAACTGTCCCCATGCATGTCATGGACTTTAATGCTTATGATTTTGAATTAAACCACCTCATTAAGACCATTATGATCACCACACTATTAACACCAAAAGAATTCACCATTTCCTTACACTTTATAATTTAACTTTATTATGACGTCGTATTTATTGGTAAATCTTCCAATGTTCTTGTTACAATTATTCATGAAAGATACGGAAAGTTTAATGGTCGGTCTTAATATAGCGTAGTTCCATAGATGTAGAGAGTGACCTGCGCTCAATATGACTTTCAAAAGAGCGTTTGGGACAAAAATAGGAACTGTTGAATTTTTCATTTGCTTCAAAGTGCAGCTTGGAGCGGACTGACTCAACGGAGGCTCCAAGGGCCATAATGGAATCTCATTTACTTCCCACCTGCCCCAAATATTAATCATGCCGTTTCTACAGGGCTTTGCTCTCTGTAACACACACCCCGAAATAAGCCCCATTCATCAAAAGATTTCCACAAGCTGCTTTGCTGCTGCTGCTGCAGTGTCTTGTAAAGTATAGAAAGAAAGACAGGAAAGTGAAAAAATATCCAAGTAAACCTATGCAATAATCTGGAATCTTACAGGCAGGAGTATCCCTCACAGCGAGGTGGCTTTAATTGCAAGGTTTTCATGTGGCTTTAATTGCAAGGTTTGCTACTGTTAAACAAATTTCGTAAATTCAACAAAGCGTTGAGATTTTCACAAGCTGAAACAGTCGTTTTGTTTCTATACAATGTATGCTCTTTAGTTGATGGCTAGCCGAATTCAGTCTATTGCATATCAGTACTACAAAAGAAAGAAAGTGAGAAAGAAAGAAAGAGAGAGAGAAAGAAAGAAAGAAAGAGAGAAAGAAAGAAAAGCCAATTCAATTATATTACATAGTGAAACTGGTGAACATTTTGGGTGATGTTGTTTTAGAAGGTGCACTGACATTTGGAGTATACTGTACTAAACATTATATGTTAATGTATCATGTATTCGTGCTAACACACAATTTATGTTTGGGAAATTGAACAAAGTTTAAATAAGATTAAATTAGATCATAAATAGCAAATTGGCGATTACAATATAAAATAGATAATACAAATGATTTCGTTTACACAAAGAGTCCTTATAGTGTATCGAATTTAGAGTCTGGTGTCTCCAAAAAGATGGAGACAACAACCCATGTTTACCTATGCAAGAGCTCTGGTAAACATTGACCTAAAAAGGGTTCAGTCATTGATCTTTATTTGTGTTCTTAATCGAAAGGATGTAAGTTGCATGTTTCGATAAGTTGAGAATTTGTAATTCTGAATAAGTACACCGTCCTTCACAAATATAAGACCACTTTGACCATAGCACAGCTCTTGGTCTTATATTTTTGGAGGATGGTGTACACCCAACTTATATATAGTTTTAAACTGAAAATTAATAGTATTCAGGATAAGTTGTACTCAACAACAAATACGGTAGTCAGACTAACTATCCAAGAGTTCTGAATACGACTGGAGGCGACTCGATATTTTGTTGGAAGTTGTTTACTACATTTCATGACATTTATCACACCTTCAGATACAAATGACTTCAAAGAAAAAAAGGTAGCTTTCAAAATCACGTTCACATTCATCACACGAGTCCATTGATAGACTACTAGACTACTAACGTGGCAGTTTTGCATAACAATCACCTTTCTGAAGGTGCGTAAGAGTTTACAAGTCCCACCATCGCTCAGTTGTAGTGGATAGTAGATGCATTGAACAGATAGTAGTTGGCAGTAAATAGCCTCAAAGGAGCAGAGAGGCAGAGGATCCAAATGGGATCCATTCATGACACCTGCGTGCGTGCTGCTAACACGGATGGTCCATTGGGGCGCAGGTGGTGGCCCCCGAACACATGGGACTGGTTCAAGGATAGACAGAAGAGAAGCAAGAAATAGAGAAAGAGAAGGAAGGAAGATAAGGAAGATATACTAAAGAAGTAAAAGAAAGATAGAAAGGAAAGAAGAATGAAAAATAGAGAGAGAACGAAGAATAAAGTACGAAGGAAAGAAAGGACTGGTAGATAGATTGATCGATAGACAGATAGATAGATAGATAGACAGGTAGATAAATAGACCGGATAGATAGATAAATAGATAGATAGGTACACAGATAGATAGATAGATAAATTAATGATTTTTTTATTATTATTTGAATGAATGAATGAAAAGAGAAGAGGGCAGCGAGATGAAGGAAAACAAGAGAAACAAAGAAATAGAGATAGAAGTAAATATAGACTGAGAAATATGGAAAGAAATCAAAGCAAAATTAGCCGTATGCACTGACAGTCTGACATATAAAACTGTGTCCTTTACAAATGGGGAAAAAAAACCAAGGCAACCCCCCCCCCCCTTGCTGAACAGAAATGGTTGGTTGCCCCTCCCATCAGCTTCTCATGTTGCTTGTTTGCCATCAGACGGAGGCTGACTTGCTTTGTTGATCCCTTATCAAGTGAGTGACGCTACATCAACGATCCCCTGCCTTTGATCACAGCTCCCAATGCCCCCCATACTCACTGACACATCTTCATGTGCACAGACATGATGGGGGGGGGGGGGGCACTAGCAAGAAATACAGGGATAAGATAAGATGAGATGAGATAAGATGAGATGAGAGGTGATGAGGATGAGATAAGATAAGATAAAGATGAGATGAGATAATATGAGATAAGATAAAGATGAGATAAGCTAAGATAAGATGAGATTATATGAGGTAAGATAAAATAAAGATGAGAATGAGATAAGATAAGAAAAGATAAGAAAAGATAAAGAAAGGTCGAAGATTTTTTATGTCAAATATTTTCTTAGCAATTTGTTTTGTGACCCATATGGTCAATGCATGTATCACATAACTTACAAAATTCCATCGAAGTACTTTAGAAAGGATGGCAATTCGAATACACGTGCCTGATTTGCAGTGCTCTATCTTTTATGCATGAGCCGCTATATAGTTTGTTACGTGTAATAATCAATTAGCAATACGTGTGCAAATTTCATGGATGGCTTACTCCGAGAGTAGACGAAATATTCAATATAAGCATTAAAGTTTGATGAGTCTAGACTAGTGTGTTGCATTTGAGCAAGTGGATACCCACTGAATCGAGACACAATTGACAATATAACATAAAATACAAGCACAATGAAGCAGGCGAGGTCATGATTAATGCAGCTCCGTTTTCATTGGATGGGAGACAATCGCGCCTGCGCACAAAGGCAGTCACGTGAGACAGTGATCATGTGACCTCACTCCAGCCTCCTTTTCATCATAGCCCACAAGGAGAGGTTGATGAATTAGCCATCACAGGCTCAGTTTCATTTTACTAAGTGCAGGGAGGGGGTTAAGGTGACAAAATACAAAGAAAAAGGGGAGATTGAAAACGTGAGAATAAATAAAAGAATGAACAGAATAGAGTGGAGTGGATGAGGTCATGTGAGATGAGATGAGATGAGATGTCATGAGATGACATGAGATGGGGTGAGATGAGGTGAAATGCCATGAGATGAGATGAGGTGAGATGCCATGAGATGTCATCAGATGACATGAGATGCGGTGAGATGAGATGCTATGAGGTGAGATGAGGTAAAATGAGAAGTGATGAGATGAGATGAGATGAAGTGAGAGGTGATGAGGTGACACTAGATGAGGGGAGATGAGGTTATGTGATATTGGAGGAGATGATTTAAATGATGTGAATTGTAACAGAGGTGTGATATTAATGAATAAATGAGATGAGATGAGGTGAATTGAAGATTAGCTGAATAATTTTGAGGTGACTTGAGACTAGGTATAATGATGTGAGGAGGGACTGAGATAAGATGAGATTAAGAATGCAATTGAGATGAGGTGATATGAATTGGGAGAAATGAGGTAAAGTGGGGTGATATGAAATGAGATAAGGTAAAGTGATTTGAGCAGTAACTGAGATGAAATAAATGAGATCAGACGAGGTGATGTAAATGTATTATGAAATGTAAATCAGATGAGATGAAGTGAAATAACATCAGAGGATGATTCAGATGAAGTGTGATATGAAATGTGGTTTATAAAATGTTGCGGGTTGATATGAGATGGTGCTAGATATAAGACAAAAGAAATGAGTTTAGGTGAAGTCTAGATAAGACAATTATTATACTCAAACTTGGAAAACAAATCAACAGAGTGTCAAAAACTTATTCTGGATCTTCTCAATATCCATAGCCTGATAATTTAGGCAGAGCTAGAGGACCTTTCAAGTATAAGCCATCTGAGGGCCTTCTCAATAACAACTAAAGGTTCTGGGTTCCCAGGGGATTCCCCGGCTATTCAACCTCGTTTCCATGGCCTTCCAAAAATGCCCCACGAGAGTACTTAACACATACTTGCCACTCTCCCAAACCAATCCATCCAGAACCCATCAGCATAACAATTGCAGCTCAATTGCAGCTCAATTGCAGCACATTTTCAGCACAATTTCAGCACGAGGTATCACTGCTAACACAGTTCACAGTTGTACGTGGGTGACACTAAATGGATTGATGAAAATCTGAAATGATACTTTTGACATTTTACCTCTTTGCGTAGGCCTATAGTTTGTGGAAGTAGATTTTGCTGTGATTGTAGTTTTACTTATCCGTGTTTCCTTTAGTTTTTTTTCCGATTTGTGATTATTCTGTTATTCTGAGGAAAATCGGAAATAGGTGATGTCAAGTATATGCAGTTATTTTCATAAAATATCTATTCCTGCGCTTCTGTCTATTTCTAGCTAATAGTCGGCGTACACCTACTTCCACCAAAAAATATAAATCTTGGTAAATGTAAGAAATTTATCTAATATATCATAAATATTCATTTGCATGTTCCTTTAAATCCAGCTTTGAATAGCCAGCTGTAGCCAGACAGTTCCGCTTAGTGGCAGGTAGCATCATATGGCAGAAGTTGTCTATCTTTGTCTAGGTTTTAATTTGACAGGCCATTTGTAGTGAAACTAACTGTATCATATGCATAATTCAACAAGGATTAGGCACACAGAAATATCAATGGCAGATACAATGTGCTCAATGTCAGAAGTTATTAGTAGTACAAAATTACATTGCAACATGTTCTTTTTCTCTTTTGCTTCCAACGAAGAATGTCCCACAAAAACTTAGAAAGCCAAGAGCAAATTGCAATAGTAACTGAGCATTCACCTGTCCTTGAGTAGGACATGTAAACTTTACCAACTAGTACACACTTCATTTCTATGTCTTATTGCTAAAGATTAGTATATAAGGTGATACTTACCATGTTATTACCATAACTAATTTTCTAAAGATTATGGAACTAATGTATTCCAAAACAGCTCTTTATGTCATTTACGCTTTCTAATCAGCCCAATTTATTATAATTTTGAAACAATCATTATATAGTATCTGTGGCAAAAATTGGCTTAAGTGCAAAATAATGCAGTACCATTAAAGAGTGCATTACAGGCGTGACACGAATGTGTGCCAGGGTGGCATTCGTGTCAGCCTCAATGCTATGTTGCTCTCGTTTCATTTTTCATCACAATGTCATGTTCATCCATCATGCATTTGTGCTCCTGTTTCCAAGGGTGGGGCAGGCTCTACGTATGATCAGGCCCTTGTGCCTCCCTGCAGCCAGGCTGACACGCTCAAGATCTCCTGCAGAACACCTGGGGTCCCTGCAGAAACTGCAGGATGCCTAAGCAGCTGCTGGTTCTGACATCCTGCAGTATACATACAGTTCAACCTCATTATTAGTAATGACGATTTATAATTCGTGAGCTATTTTGTATTCAATGTGATCATACAATTTTGGGATATATGTATAGATTGAAAACATTTTTTTTCATAAGATAGTAAAATATATAGGTGAAAAATGTTCGGATTAATAAGACTTTAGCTTTAAGTGGTCTTACTTCTGGATGGTCCTAATTGTGGGATAACCTGCAGTCCCTTGTACCACCAGCAGCAGCAGCAGCAGCATGATGCAGTTATGTCTGTGTTCTTTGCACATCATAAACGCGGTCACAGGTGCCATGAAAATGCAAGGAATATGCATGAAAGGTGCACGCTGAACGTGAATCATGTATCTGTTGCAGGATAGGATAGGATAGGATAGGATGAGACGTTATACAGTTAGTTTCATTAAAAACCTGTCAAATTGAACCTAGACAAAGCTAGACAACTTCTGATATACGATTCTACCTGCCACTAAACAGGGATGTCTGGCTATAGCTGGCTACTCAAAGCCGAATCTAAAAGTACATATTTATGATATATTAGATAACTTGCTTACGTATTCGCCAAGGTGTTTTTTTTTTCAGTAAGCGGACTGTAAGCTAGGAGTAGACAGAAGCGGCTTTAGCCAGTTGTAACTACAATCAGGAATAGGTCGCTACAGCTGAATAGAATCCACCATATTTTATGAAACTAACTGTAGGTAGTGCCTTGCTATAATGTGTCTATGTTGGGACAAGTTTTCCTAAACAAAAAAGGTAGGCCGGCCACAGACCAGTAGCATTAACGCAATAATAAAAGAAATTTACAAAAAGGTTAACTATATGATATGCTAATACACGATAAATGGCATAATTATAAACATGAACATACCTCAAATATATATCATGGTATGACAGCAAATAACAGGCTTTGCTAGGTTATATCCCAGGTCCTTTTTTTTTTTTTTTTGTGAATAAAATTGTTTACAAAGTGCAAATGCTGCTGAGGGATTTACCTGGAAAACAAGCCTAAAAACCATTAAGTAACATGAGAAAGCCTCAAATCCCTAATGACTAATCCTGTATTTTTCCTGACCATATCAAGTTTCATCATCAAATCTGAACTGCTGGGTGTTTGCATGTTTGTGTGTAGTAAGAGTCCCAATGCCCTGCTAACTGATTAATAGATCGCGTGTTCTGTTGGCTGAAGTAGTGAAAGCTTACAAAATGCCTGCCCATACAAATGGTGTGCTTTTAAGCCAATATGAAATTACAACTGCACTGCTGCAATGGCCCCACCGGCACTTGCTTTAATCTGTAGTTCATGTGGAGCCCAGGTACAGTGGAACTTAGACCTATGCATTGGAGTTCATTAGTTTCACTCAGATATCGTCATAAAAGACTGATGTTTTTGTTCATCAGGGATCTTTTAAGATATAAATTTCTACAAGTACGAAGATGTAATATAGAAATGGATGATATATTTATGGATGTGAAAATACACATCTCTAACAGTAACTGTTATTTTCTTGAATTACTTCAAGATATATATTGTGAAATTACGTCATTGTATTGTTTTCGATGACTTTTTCAATATCTTCCAAGTTTTTTAATTAATGATATAGGCCTAGTGGTATTATCTATACTGTTCTATTAGGAATCCCAATTTTGAAATAGAATTAGCAAAGCAATTAGAGTTTAAATAGTGAAATATTAAAATTACCTCGTCGTCAAGAAGAAGACACTAAAAGTATATATATATATGTATATAGCGCATCAGATATACCTTGAGGCCACGCCCTTTTACAGAAATTACTGCATTTCAAAGAAAAGTACAGAAAGGTCGAAAACATTACTTTTTCGTATTCTACATTTGTCATAGAACTCTAAAACCCATTCATGGACTTTGTTGAGTTTTGCGATCAAAATTTTGTAAGATGGGAATTTTCCTTTGAGGAAGTACGCACAAATCAGGATCAATATCACACAGTTTCTGATTCAGGTGAAGTCATTTTCCTTTAATCAGAAATTAATGCAATTTTTCTCTGGTGGAAATCTTGTAAAATGAAAACCTGTAGATTTGGATGGCGGAACTAACTCGCATTGATACCACGCGACTTCCCCTTTGCGCGGAAGTGCCAACGACAGCCGAATCACTCCTTTCAGTGATGAGCGCGTAGGAATATGAAGTGACAGGCCAAGGAAGTAGTTCCTTCCTCCATATCCGAAATGAGATTGAAGCGTCTAGCGCAATGAAATGGGACATGCTGACAACCAACCTATGGATTCCTCAACCACTTTATTCTCCCTCTCAAAGAAACCCAAGACCATGCAACAACAAAACCTCATACAGTGAAATTATGGCTTCTGGGTGAATTTTTAAGAGAAAGTCATTCACTTCATTTTCTTTAAACTAAATACGACATGTAGGTTTACATGTTAATCTAAGCTTTAAAGGTTTCATTTTTCGTTTACAATGCTATACACAGAAGGGATCCATTTTGGTACAGGTTAAATGGAAAACCAGCAGATGACTATTATAAGTCTTTACTTGACGTCAGTATGGTCTACTTTAACTTTAAGAACATATCTATAAAAGAACGCTTCCAAATTTAATATTAAAAAAAGTTTCAGCTCCTGATATTAATTGATATGTCTTCATAGCAAGATGAATATGCTCATTACCACACTATTGATCGATGTTTCTGCCTATCGACTATCACAAACAGTGGCACACTCAAATGGCATTTTCCTGTCGTTACTGCGATGTTCTAAAACTGTTTCTCAGCAGCCTTATTTCTTCGGTTAGTCTAAAATAAACAGCCTCATGCAAGGTTGCTGTCCATTTGTGGGGATTACAGCTTAACGACCCTTCACTGCTTGTCTAAACTAATGAGGGGTGCAGAAGATTATCCCCAATAACATCTAATAACGATTTGTGGCTTTTAGGTCTAATGCTAAGGCAAGGGCCACATCTAAGCAAAACAGGAGAAGCAAAATAGGACTAAGATAGAAAGAAATGATAGATAGACGGGCAGACAAGCAGCTAGACAGACAGCACTACAGAAAGACAGACATAGATATATAAAGAATGACTGCCTTACACAGAAATACACATTCAGATTAAAATGACAGAATATAGCTTTAAAGCACAATGGGGATTATATTCGTATGATAAAATGGCATCATGTTGGTATTATAAACATGAAAAAGGAAATTAAAGAATGATTATCCAGATTATATATCCATCCCTTGCAACCAATGGGACAGAAATCCTTGTTGTGTTATAACAATTTAAATTTTTTTTAAACATTTTCATTTTTTACAATACCATAGGTTCTGTTCTAGGTGCCAGAAAGGTGTAATTCTCCTGTTGCCTTGACTCATTGACCATGATATTCAAACCTTATATGTCCAACTAAATTTTGCAGTCACTTTATTAGCTACTAATAGCGAGATCATGTGTATGCCATTAACTAATTGTTATTTTGACAATTTTTATTCCTTTCCTGTCAAACTCCTTTTAAAATCCTACTAACATGTAAGAAATCTTTCAGTCAGAAATCTTTAAGAGAATAAGACATTTGAATCTCTACGGCAAGAGCCATCAGGAGCCATCTTCAGCCCTGCCCATTGACAATTGCTCTCTGATTGTCACTCCCCAGTGTTTGTGACGTGTTTCATTGTTATGCATGGCATCACTGCCTTAAGCCTCATCCTTGCTTAATCCTGCAGCAGCAGCAGCAGCAGCAGCTTCATCCATCACTGCTCCTCTGTCATCATCTGTTTCATCATTTTGTTTCATCAGATATGCGTTAAATATAGAATTTTTTTTTTTTACTGGGTCATAAATGTTATTACACCGTATATCTTCTAAAATCAGAATTCACTAAAATGTAGATATATATTTTAAGTAATAAAGAACTTGTAGTACATATCTCTCTGAAGTCCGTGGGGGGGGGGGGGGGGGGGGCACCTCAGCAGCGACACACCATGTCTTGGAGGTGTCCCCTCATATTACATATACAATGAATATAATAATTTCTTGCATATATGTTATGATAAAATGTAGTTGATATATGTAATGTGAAATAAATGATTCTTAGATCTGAGTTATGGTTAGTAATAAGAGCACATTTCAATGTACTTTGCAGTATAGTTGTGGTTATTATGATAGATTTAGCCTGTATCTAAATTAACTTTTTTTCTTCTTTTTTTTCACCTGTTGCTTTTCCAATTCGGTGCAAAGCACCAGACAATTGCTACTTATTTTAAACAACCAAATGTATTATAGTCTAAAGCCAATTAATGTAACACAAGATAGAAAAAAAAAAGCTTTATGAGAGAAGACTGCCAAATATCTTTTCGGTGCCTGTGTTAATGCAGGATGTTTTACTGATTTGTAGATTTCTTGTTTGTATAACTTTCATAAAGCTGGTAAAATAGTGTTACAAAGGCATTGCATCATGGCAATCATTATATAGAATTGACTGGCAGGTACATCAAGTACATATCAATGTTTTACACAACCCCCAGTCTGCATCTTATCCTTGTACTATCCATTAACTATAACCTTGTGGGTGGGATAACCACATCAGCCACAATTTGGCAATTTGCCATATATTATGCAATGATTACCATAGAGCACACTCCATGAACTTGTGTACATTGATTATTAATGGAAATCCAGAAGATACAACTCGTGATGTAATATTTAAGGTCACTGGTAGCGCACAGTCACACTTTACCTGTTAAATGTGATGGCGTCAGCAGAGAAGTTATGTAATGATGTTATTCGAGTTCACTGTCAAATTAATATCAAACTGATTGGCATAATTATATATAATGCCTATATAATACGACTCTTATCGGCCTACTCCTGTTTTTTAAGGAGATCATGTAATTTGGTGGTAATTTTAGACAATTGCAATATTATATGTAACAAGTTAAATTACTACTGGAAAAAAATATGAAATTGTCTATCTTCCTTTCTTTTTCTTGCTAGATAGATAGATAGATAGATAGATAGATAGATAGATAGATAGATAGATAGATAGACAGATAGATAGATAGATTAGATATATTAGATCGATAGATAGATAGATAGGCCATTGCTATGCAGTTCAATCCATGATTCAAGGGCTGGCGTACCCCTGGGATCACACACCTGGGACCTGTCTCTTTTAAGCTTTGTGACAATCGCCGCAGTGACACAGTTTATGTTTCAAGCAAAGTCTTGGGGGAATAGGAGGCTGAATACGCAGCGCTTTCTCTTTGATGACGCTCCCCGCAACGCTCCCCAAGACGTCGTGTCCTGACTAGACGCGCAGCCCGCGATGTAACTAAATTTGCATTTGCATTTCAAGCAGGCAAAGTGATCTGGCCATGCACTCCTGCAAAGAGGATTAATTCCATCAAAATTAAGGAATAATGACGTTAAATTTAGTTAATTAGGAAAGAACGGCCCCACCTAACCTAGTTTGTGTAACAGTGTCCTTGAAATAGTGGGCTTATCACAACCTTATGCTTTGAATTTCCTTGTTTGTCACACTTGTTCACCCTGTGCGAAAAAAGCACTACAACTGCAGTCTTTAGAAAGGCAGTCATTTTGTCTCACTGTGGAAATAAATGCATTTACAGACGCATACACAAGTACTAATGGATTGTCCTTAAGATGAAGCAATCTTAATACATGTTTCTGATGCAGCCTAGTTCACCTCTAGTTTGCATTATGTTAAAGTCTTACAAGTACTGAGTAACCTGTCCCACGTAGTGACATAGCTACTCCTTAAACAAGAATAAAGGAAAAAAGAGAATAATACAAAAAGGTTGACCACCAGGAGGTCTGTTGATATTCACATGATCACGTGACCTAGTGGTGTGTAACCGGAAGTGATCGACACGCCACCCAGCGGAAGCAGGTGTTAATGCGCCCCCTGTAGGGAAGTGCTCACGCCATGCTAATATGGAGAAGGCCCTGTCAAGCTGCGTCGGGTCTAGTGACAGCCTTTAAGTCAACTAATAGTTCGTGGACTGTCTTTGGAAGCCACTGCTTCTACAGTGAGTCGTTCAGCCCTTAATGTCAACTTTCTCAAAGTGACTGTGGTATAGCCTATTAGCACAAGCTGGCAATGGGGTTGATATCGGTGTGTTGTGCAATACACTGGGACTCCGCATTTAGGATTAGCAACTTGGAATGATTGAAAGTGTGTCATTATCGAAAGGCTTAATTCTGGAGATGTATTTATCTATGAAATGAGACGTTAAATTGGAGGTGCCTTGTACTCGGCGTCTGTTTTGAGGCGAGTAAAAGACACCACCCATGGGGTAAATGTGCAAAATGTTGTAGACTCCAAGCCATGACGTCTGCCTCTGATAGATGGTCATTAAAGCTGATTAAGCTTCAGACCGAGTGGTATTGACATGACCATTATAGTACATATATATATATATACCACCTTCCAACAATATAGGACACCTGGAGGGCGATGTATAATAAGACTGTATATAACCAAGATATGTCTTAGTCTACATGCATTAATTATGGCACATATAGTAAATTCACTTCCCACCTAAATGCAGGTTAGCAGTATAACCACTGCACCATGCACTGCTTTTACTAGAGCAGTCCATCAGCGGAGCAGAGCCCCGGGGATGCGATAAATAATTCAAGATCCCATCACCTTTAATTGAAGCTGTCGTTCGGGAAGGTACCTAAAGGTCACGTGGGCTCTTTGTTTGCAGTCTGACTTCCATTCTGGGCCCCTTGTGTAACCAAAAACAAAGGTCGCTTACAACATTGTCTTCTAAGATGGTTTCGTGCGTTTTTGTCACAAGCGGTCATGCTGAAAGTGCAGGTACAGTGTCTTGCAGTGAAGTCTTATGTCTGTCTGAAGTTTCATATTTTTTCTAGGCCCATTCCCCTTTTGATCATTCCATAGCTGGGTGTCCTTCTGGTAAGGCATCCACCAATTCCAAAAAGGCAAGTTCAGCTGTAGGCCGAGGTCCCGAGTTCGATCCCAAGCACTCTTCATGAGCTACATCCCAGCTGGATATCCATCGCATGAGACGTTAAACTGCAGGTGTCTTATACTCGGTTTCTATGCTGAGGCACGTGAAAGACCCCACCCATGTGGTAAATGCGTAACATGGTGGGGACTCCAAGCCTGGTTATATAAGCTGACTAAGTTTCAGAATCATTACAAGTTGGCATCAAGATAATTTCACTGTACGAATCAGACCCGTTGTCTCGAATAGTTTCTGCATATAGGCCGACATCTTTTGAAGGTTTTAGTAATAGTTATGTCCCGCATAGGAGGGAGTTAACCAATATTTTTGTTGGTTATATCCCAACGCCGAAGGGATATAACTAATTTTACTCCATTAAACATATTTACTGATTTGTTTGATTGTTAATGTGTTTAACAGCTGCTATTTAGCAATTGCCCACTCAGAACATGAAGGTTACCTGATTCCTGATACCCTGTCACTTCGACATGGGTGAAGTTGGATAAGATTTTAATCTGGTTTAAGAAAACGGAATGGTGCAAGACTTCTAAATTGACAAATAGTTTTCATGCTGCGGAAAATTCCACTTCGGAATCGCTGAAATTATAATCAGTGATAATGCAGCTGGCAAAAGTCATCGGTATACCCTAGTGTGGACACAAAACATCATCAGCACATCTCTTGTGATTAGCAATACAATACAATACAATACAATACAATATGGCATGTAGTGAGTGCAGTACAGAACTCTGCTATCTACCTCGTCAGAATCCAGACCAGAAATATGACCCGGCTTTTTAATCATAATTCATAATCAGCCTGCCAAGAATAGAATGAACTAAATGGCAGGTGGCGCACTTGTTCTGACGCGCGTAATTAGAACGTACTGCGTCGCGCATCATTCGTAATCTCCCAGTATGTAAAATTATGGGATGTGTGGCCTCCTGGTGAGCAAGAGATCATATGAGCTGATAAATCCTAATTACTGGGAATTCATGGCAAATTGATGGGCCAGATATTGAGCATATCCCAGCAGGCATTTCATCTCTCTTGATGCCCAAGCAACTGGTGGTGACAGCCCAAAAATCAATTTGAAGACAAAATGAGCTTCTAGCATCCTTCTTGGTACGCCTCAACTACGGTGCAAAACTGTGATGTAAATTGTTGGACAAAGTGTATTTAATGTGCAAAGTCATTTTAAACTTTTTCATTTTTGCATATTTGGTGTATTCCTAAAAAGGTATATCACAATGCATCACTAATACACCGGAAAATGGAAATTCACATTAAAGAATAATTCATAGCTCTCCTTTAAAATAGCTAAATTAGACGGCTTAGCTCATAATGAAATGTATATGTTGATTTGGTTAAATATGGAAATATAATTTTGTTGTTATTTACGCCAGTGCAGGGAACCTATAATAGCCTAATGGATTGAAGCAATCTTGCTAATTCGCATTTTCTGTTGAATAGTGAAAATGCAATTTTTTTGTTACCATGGCAACTGTTTTTGTGAATATCTAAAAATGCTCAAGGATGCCAAACTGGCACCCGTCAGATTTGGAATCGGCACCATCAAATTACCCAATATCAACCAAAAAATAGCTGCCATACTCCATGTTACCGTTCACCTGTGATTCTACTGGACTATAAAGCCTACCCTCTGTTGATATTTTCAGGATTTTACTGAGCTAAAAAGAACACATTAACATACATGCAGAACTACCTTTAAATATCAGGAATACATTATATTAAGGCGACCTGATGCCAAGAAGGCATATTATGACCTTAGAATGATGCCATTCTGTATCATTTTCAAATAGTGGCATTTTCCTCCATACTTTTGTGTCGCAAACATAATACGAATCACACGTGACAACATGGCGTCCAAACATCCCATAATAAGTGTGGAAGCGGTGTCGCAGTGTCGGTGGCCCTTGTAACATTTGAGCGGAACATCAACAATGCATCACTTGAACCGACATCATTTCTCCATTACAGAGGATTGGAGCCTGTGGCCCCTAGTGTACTTGACAAAGGTCTGACAGCCACATTGTTTCCATTAAATTGCTAGCTGCCATTTCAGGAAATTTTAAGGTCAATTTGCAGATTTTGTTTCGAGAAAATTGCGGGCAATTAAGCTATTACTTTCTTTGCTGGTTTGTAAGATTATCCAACAGGGCTAAGTACTGCAATTAGATTCATCAGCTTAAGTACTAGCTTCCCTTATTTCGTGATAATCTTTTCCCACAAACATGATGCAGACCTAGCACATATATCCGGGAAGACCTAAATTCGGGAAACTGGAGGAAGGATATTTTGATAATGCCCACTTGAGGCACTTCATGATTACATAACCAAAATAGCTGTGTTTTAAATCAACGGAAGATGCTGTAGTTAAAGCATTTTACGATACCCTACTGAGGGTAGGAGAAGCCAAAGTCTGTCCTAAAGACCTTGGTGTGAATTGAGATTGTCCAAAATTCAATTGTATAATAGACACAAAGTTGAAATTTACAGATACTTTGATTATGAGATAATTTGTACATGTAGTTACTGGTACAATCATAATGTAGCAACCACCTGTTCCCTATGCTGTTCCGTATGCTGTTCCCTATGCTGTTCCCTGTTGTTCCCTATGCTGTTCCCTATGCTGATATTCATTGAATTAAAGTCAGCCATATAACTTACGGATGATTATTCACCTAAGTGGACAAACTTACAATCAAAAGAATGAAAGAAAGATAGAAAGAAAGATAGAATGAAAGAAAAATATAAAGAAAGATAGAAAGAAAGATAAAATTAAATAAAGATCAAATGAAAGAATGAATGAAAGAGAGACAGAATGACAGAAAAATATAATGAAGGAAAAATAACATGAAACGAAGATAGAATGAAACATAGATATATGGATAGATAGATAGATAGGTAAGTAAATAGATAGAAAGATAGATAGATAGATAGATAGATAGATAGATATATAGATCTGTAGGCTTACTATACAGCTGAAAACAATACATTAAAAGATCGAGACTGATTTTACAGCTTACTTCCTCTGCAGTACATTACCACTCAGCTGGTGCCTAATGTACTCTTCAATATGGCGGAGAATTGGGTTATGTTGTGGAGGGGAATATTGCTGCAGTGCATCAGACCTTCAATTATCATTGCTGACTAAATCCTCTCTTGGTAAGCACCCTTCTAAGCACTCACTAATGAAAGAAAACTTAAAGAGGATAAGAAGAAGACCGTGTGTCGGCTGCGATTACGGCGATGGCCAAGAGGATTACCGTCCGAAGCACTTTCATTTCACTGATGGAATAGCTCCCAGGTAAAATGATTACGCTCCACAAGAAAGTGTGACCCGGAGACATGGCCAGCCCACTCTGCCTCCCAGCTACATCCTCTAAAGCTGCTTCCATCCCTGATTTTTGCTTCCTACTCCAATAGCCCAGAGGCCCGGATGCTGCAATAAGGTGGCTACATTGTGTGGCGACATTGTCATATTGTGAGAGCCTCAAACATATTATCAGAGGCTCAAACACTGTCCGATGTATCAGGTTCTGATGCTGTATGATGACTGTTTTTTAGAGATTGCAGACTGATATGGCAAATGCAATAATATAATATGACTATGATTTTCATAAATACCTTCATATAATACTTTATTGACAACTGATTGTCATTTGTGACACGTATGTCTACAATTATAAAAATTACAAGATAGAAAGAAAGTAAAATTATTACCCGTACATTGCAGTAAATGGTTTGGCCGTATTCAAAGTTTTAGTTACATCTGGCGAACAATCCTTTTTCAATACATAATTGTAAATGTGTCCATACCGTTCTTACTTGTATATGAATACCATAACAGTGAAATCTCTCGCACACTTGGCAAATACATTGGCCTTGATATAAATATTAATTTGAAATGGAAAGCGTTCGTATTAGTGAAGTGGTCTCTGTGAGTACCTCAATGACTGAGCATATGTCTTATCATCTAGTTTGAAGATCACTAAACTTACCACATCCAAGAGATTAATTTGACAAGTCTTGCTAAAATAATCATACTTACTAAACATGAAAAGTGAAATAGTAATATTGAAGTCAAAATTAGCTTTATGATGCAAAGACTTGAAACTGCAGTTGCGGCAGGGGTCTGCGATAGCATCACTTTCCATATTTGGCTAATGAATTTGATGATGCTTTGTTATCAACACTGGATTAAGGTTTCAATCAGGAAATGGAATCCAAACAAGGCAGATGACATTGATAATGATTTGATTTGGCTGATCACACGCTCATGACCGATAATTCATTGGTATGATTCGATAAACAACAGGAGAACACATTTGTCAAACAGTGTGTTTGGAAAACGTGCCACAGATACTAAAATGCATGCAATGTTACCTATCAATAACCAGCCAGCTAGTAGGCCTATCTGTCTATCTATCTATCTATCTATCTATCTATCTATCTATTTATCTATCTATCTATTTATCTATCTATCTATTTATCTATCTATCTGTCTATCTATCTATCTATCTGTCTATCTGTCTATCTATCTATCTATCTATCTATCTATCTATCTTTCTGTAGAACTTTGTCTTTCTTTCATTTTGCTTTTCTTTCTGTTTTTCTGTCTTTCTTTCTGTTTCTTTCTTTTGTGTGTGTGGAAAGTGTCTGTCAATATAATTTGCCTGTATAGGATTGACCTGTCAGCAGACAGCAACCAGGTTGTTATTCGCACATTAGCGGGTGATTATGACGTCACAATGACCTCAGCTGATGACAATGCTGTTTGCGGCATATTTGTCACCTTGTGATACCCCCGAATTCGTGGCAGTCACGCGGCATTCTTTAATCCGCTAGAACGGCGCAGTGGGGTGCCGAGGGAGCGGATCATATAGGTGGCGCTCTTATCGTCTTAACACTCGCGTAGTCTCGCGTTCTCTCGCACCCTCCGAGACCTTACAAGTGCGTGAGACATTAAAGCTATTAGCAGCTGAGATGGCCCAGTTTGTGCTAACAAAATGAAGGCAACTCCCCAGAGTGGAGATATGTGCAGGGCGATAATGCAGTGATAGGGAGATTGGGTATGGGTATGAAATTGCTATTTCGTGAAAAATTAATGGCCTATTTAAAGTTACTGTAGACATGGTTATGTACTTTAGAGAATGCTAAACTGTAATTTTCGACTACAGTGGAGCAGTCTTGGCAGAATTTATACATAAAACATCAATTAGGCGACACAAATAGGCCTGGATAGGATAGGTTTGTAGTGGCTGATTTCGACACATATTCAAAAAAAAATGCTGACATGGTTTATTTTCTGCAAGTCTATACTAGACCTACATAGTTACATTACACATTTGAGAGATTCTACCAAAGATCCAGGGAAGCATTCATAACATACTGTGACAAACTAGACAGGAAACAATAATTTCATAACAGCAGCAGCATCTGTTGTATAACAATGTATCTCATATCATTCTTTATTACATCACATTACATAACCTTACATAGCTCTACATACCTGCTGTAGCAATATGTTTTGCCAGCGTTCCTCTACAGCTTCAGAAACACGATCTTCTAGGAGGTAATAAAAGGAAGCCAGGGGCAACTAGGATACCTTCGGATATGCTGACGATATCGCGTTGCTTCCTCCATTTTCGCTCACTGCGGTTATTCGGTTTCCCAGCTGCACGTTCGCATGACAAGTGCAACAGTTATGTACACAGGGCAAAATATGACCAACCAAAAGAGAAGTTATCATATAAAGACGAGTTATCATTGAAACAAATTCTGAGTCTGCCGATTATTGTTCACCTTGGATATAATGTCTATATATTTATTTATTCCAATATATTTTACATGGGTTGCATCATCAGCACAGCTGTTTTGCAGATGGCCCATAAAAACAATATGTTATATGGTACAATATAGTATAAAAACATTTAAAACAAAGGCGTATAAAAACAGAAATATATATAAGTAAGGTTCATGAAATAGTTAAACTAAAATGTGCCGTTTCTATGTCTAAGCCAGCTTATATGACCAGCTGCGTGTAGACGTAATGATGAGATGATAACTGATAGGGCTTGGAGTCCACACTATGTTGCACATTTATCCCATGGGTGGGGTCTTTTACTTGCCTCAGCAAGTCTATCGTGACATGCGAATGTCGATAAAATTCATTCATTTATTCCAACCATTCAGATGTTTATAGGTTTTCTCATAATCAAATAATTTAATGTTGTGTAGATATATGTTTTTATTACAAGATCACAATCAATAGAATAATTAATACGTAAATGAATAGTACTGCTGATGTAGGCCTACATTGTAATCGTTGAGTAATCAGAGGTTATAATCAGAGATTATAATCGTTGATTATTCGTAGATTATTAGTAGAATAGCACCTTATGCTGTGATGATAGTTAACCTTTAGGAGCTATGGTAGGGCGTTGGTACTGACCTAGATGATTCGATGACAATCTGAGAGAATGAATAATTGATTTTCATTTGGCATGGGATGGGCCTGTGACGGCTCCAGTAGGCCATTAGGGTAGTTATTTTTACCTGTTCATTTAGGACTAAAATGCATGCCGCCGCAATATCGACTGACGCCACGACAATGAGCATTGTTTGCCCCACAACGAGGCACTGTGTTCATCACGCCAACAAAGAAACAATTTAATTAGTGTTATGATACTCCCCCCCCCCCCCAAAGAGAGATTACACTGCTGAAATGATGATATTACTGCAATCCCCCTACTGTGCTGTGGTGTGTAGAACTCTATAGCTGTATTTATATAAATTGATGATTTTAAATAAGGATTAGGCCTTCCTAAAACTGTAGATACAATAGGAAAGCCCAATAATTCAGACTCACCATAGTTAAGAGAATAACAATGATGCTAATTAATAAGTCACTTTTATCGGGGATATCAGTATTTGGATGAGGCAAAAATATCCTATAATTTGACTGGCTGATGTATATGCATTTGAGTTACATTGTGTGAGCTGCGTGTGGAACATCACATTAGAGTGTTTTGTGAATACAATGTATAGTTAATTGATAATTCCAGGAAACAAAAGTCATATCAAGACCAGATCTGAAGAATTTATCAGATTATTATTTCTTTTCTTTGTGCATTAAAAATCAGATTATTACTTAAGGTGAATGTTTGGAAAAAAAAATTCTCATTTGTTTGCTGTTTCTTTTTGTGACACCTCGAATGGGTTCATTACATTTGCAGATTAAGAGATAATTAACATAATCTTTTGGCATGCAAGCTGAGGGCTCCTGAGTCATGTGCTCTCAACAGCAGCAGCAGCGCAATTGCATATTTTGATTCATTTTAGCCAGGCTTATCTTGGCTGCAGCAATGCTGCAATTTCTGTTAGTGACGCTGGCCACCCCTTCGTCTGTCTGGTGATCCAATTAGCACCTTGTTTAGCCTCGCTTTCAGGTCTCCCTTATGATGGCGCAGCGAGCGTATTGTTGCCATTTCAATGTAATATCGCTCACCGTGACCTCTGAACAAGGGGCTGCAAATAACGAGTTCTTGGCATGGCGACCTGTCAATAGTAAATGGAAATTTGTTCCTGCCCTCCGCCTTATTGCCAAGCGTCCTGTCACACACAAATTCATAACAGCCAGCGATCGCCCCTTCGACGTCTTGAGGCCACAAAAACTGGCAATAATCTTTTTATCTAGGAATCTACACATCTGTACAGGAGAGACCGCGTTCGTCTTTCAGAAGTTTCTCAAGTAGGAGTTTGGCAATATGACTGGCAATCATGGATTTATATCTGTCATAATTCTAGTGATCTGTTCATGATAATGGCATGATACTTTCCGTGATGATAGCCAAGTATTTTTGCCATCTGTCAGGCAAAATGTTTGTAGTACAATCTACACAGGTTCAATGTTATGAACACTTTCATGGGTTACAAATTTTAACTTATATTTAAAGTAATAGAAGCAGAAGTTAACAATTCAGACTATATCTTTCTCAATACTAGACCACTTCTAAATCAATGACTTCCTAAGTTGATTTCCACTTTGGACGGTTTCTTGTTTATTATGAGGGCTATTTAGAATCATATCTCTTCATATTGTTGCAATTAAATTCAAATATGTTATTTTGCACTGTTAAGATCACTGATTCTCGCATTAATTGTGCTCCTATAATGAAGTTCTGATATATAATAAAATTAACAAGTAACAGGTCATGCAATTGCAGTGGTTTCTATTGCTGATTTAAACTGTATATATGCTCTTATTGACACAGTAATATCATACAAAAATAACAGAAATGTAATTACAGATGAGGAAGTTACAATACACCTTCATTATACTGTATAATTGAATACAGTATACATCAGCAATATAACCACTGTAATTGCATGACTTGATACTTGTGAATTTGTATGATATATCACGATAGTTAGGATAACCATATACAACAATAATTGTTAATTCAATAACACTAGGATAGCCAGCCTGTCAGCTGTAGTCGAAATCAACCAACACTGGAGTTTAATTGAATTTTCCCAGCTAGTGAGAATTGTGGGGTACAGGACCAACTAAGTGGCGGGCCCAGATGGAAGAGTAGAGAAAAGTCGAGTTCCCTACAATTAGCTGAAAATGTGTTGGAGGAACAAGTGCAGCAGAAAGCAGATTCTATGTACATCATTGAGGCTTCTTCTGGCTTAATTGAAGAGTCACTTGAAGGAGTGCAAGAGGAATCCCTGCTCACTTTCCATCCTCACTTTGTGGATGCTTAAGATCAATTTACGAGTCACCAATTTGCTCTGTCCTTGCCTCAACATCGCGCTGCTTTGGGCTGCCTATTACCGATAATTGGCAGGCTGCTTCCCAACAGCTCTTTTTGCAATGTGCAATTTGCCCGACATACTGTTTGTCACAAAGACACGTAATCCGAAGCCACAGAGATGAGTTGTGTTTGAACTGAGCTACACAAGTGTACTGCTCGCATTTTAATTCACTTTGTGTGTCTCCTAACTTGACATCCAGCATCTCAGCTTGATGTTTTCACCATGCGCTAACTGCAAACTGGATAAGGTGCTGCTTCCTGTAGTTACCACTTACCTGGCTCGTTATCTGTATGACAGGAAGTGCGATTGATACACTTCCGGTGGGGTGTGACTGGGGATGTGACTCGGGATGTGACTCGGGCATTCAACACGGACCCCACAACATAGGGGAATTATACCGTTTAAACAATAATAATGAATTAAATTGTGATACATTTGTACATGCTTCAACTGCCGGTTAATATTTGCGTAATTCACACCAATGCAATACATAGAATCATCATAAAAGTTATAATATATTACTGAAGGTCATCTTTCACTGTTTTTCCGAGTGTATTTTTGTCCAGTACAATAAAATCAGAGCTACGATGAAACGTCATTATAGGGCCACAATTCGTGCGAGAATCTTTGATCTTAATAATAGTGCAAAATAACATATTTGCATTGAATTGTAACAATATGAAGAGATGTGATTCTTTAACAGCCTCATAATAAAACAATCGACCACCATCAACCATCTAATGGGCAGGGACGGACGCATTACTCGTGACCAGGTTTGCTTCTGCAGCACCTAGGATTAACTGCGATGGCGTGTCAAGCAGTAATAACAGGCTTTATGCATTTGGAGGAAAAGACCTGCCTCAGCTTGGGCCTGCCAAGGACGCACTTACCTGGCCTGCATTGGCTAGATGGCGTAATGGTCGTCATAAATCATCAGATGTACTTAATCCCTGGCAATCGGATCTGCCCCTAATTCACTACAATATCACCCACTAACCTCTGGGAACCTCTGGGAACCTCTGGGAACCTCTGGGAACCTCTGGGAACCTCTGGGAACCTCTGGGAACCTCTGCAACATGGCGGCACGGCTCTAATATCGCCCACGTGTCTTCCTGCTGCTATTGCACTCGACGTGAGAGTTGTGGCTTATAAGGGGTTAAGGCAAAAAGAGAAGAAAAAAGAAGAAGAAAAAAAGTAGTCTCAATAAAAAGGGAACCCTACTTATTGCTTCTTATGGCAACAGTATTGAAGAAAGGGGAAAAGTAGCTAGCAAAGTGGTCATTGAATTCTTTACAAATGTATACATCTTTGAATGAAAATCAAAAATCAATTATTCAAAATGTTCCATGTTTTTAACTACTAATACAGTTAAGTATAACAGATGTAATACTCCATTTGGACGGTTTTCCCAACTAAAATGTTAGTTAACTTCCCTCCTGAGTGCAAACTGAGTTTGTCTTGCATAATATGGGCAATAAACAAAACAATCATTCAAACAAATGAATAAACAATTCACCACTTCTATGTGTTAACCTGTAATTGTGATGTATTTGTGTGTACCACTGTGTGCTACTTTCTTGGCAAAACAACAGTTTTAAATTTTAAATTGTTAATATCATATCGATATGCTAACATGTGCATGACTGTCAACCTAGATCCGATCTGCTTTTGACTCACTACAAAAGTAGGTGATAGACTAAACCTTTTGAGGTCAGTGATGATGGCTGAGTAAGGCAAATGCACATCACGCCCTATGAGCAGATGATCCGCTAAGGACCCTTATGCCCTTCTAGTCCTTACCCCTGGTGGTCTGAGAGGGCCATGACCTTAGAGCACACACAGACCACACACTCGAGGTCTTCTAGTGCCCTCCTAGGCCCTCTGAGGTTCTCTAGGGCGTCTCTGTCTTCATTACTCACCTATGAGGACCTCAAGAGCTCTCTGGTGTCCTCTTGCACAGGACACATGGGTGCTCCTTGGTTCACTCCAAAGGACAGGTCTCCACACCAAGAAACTGGACACCTCTGCTATTACTGAATAATCAGCTGGTCTATGGGCTGAGGAGAGGACAAACTACACATGGGGTCCATACATGTCACACAAGGATTGTGGTGGACCAGACTGTGAGACAACTCCACTACAAAGTGTGTTCGTGTGTTTGCTAATTCTGACCAAATTGATTAAGCTGGAATAAACAACGGTATTAAACTTTCACCTGGGCTAGCTCCATTCACTATTGGCTGTAGCTTTTAAAAACTATAAAATACACTGTGTAATATGCACTGTACAATATGCATAAATTGATTACGATATAAATAGGTTGGTATATATTATGTTGTTGACTATCAAAGAGCACCTATGCAGAGTACACACTTTCGATAGGTATATGAGAAAAACAGTAGGTATATGAGAAAGTACCATTGCAACAGTTAGTTTTCATGGTTGTGGCATTCTTCTCTGTCATACACACTGGTGCCATCGATGACAGATAAAAAACGAATCCAAGTTGTGTCTGCATGGCATTGTACAGTGCATACAATTGCAAGGAAATGGTCATCAGGTCATTGCAAATGCATTTTGCATAACATTCACAACACGGTGTCGTAGGGGCTTTCATGCCACTCCAGTGGACAGCCCTAATTGCAAAGGGGAGATTATGTTCTGCCTCCAGGGCGAATTCGCAATCTCCTGACGTGGTTGCACTCAGGGTCAGAAAACGAAATTGACAGGCTGAAACACAGAGCAGTCCGGGTCTAGACAACATGTATAATAAGGTCAGGGCAAAAACTAACAGTGTTGTTGAAGGAATAAGTAATGAGATTAGCCGCTGTCTGAAAGCCCAGATACTGAGGGTGCAGAAAGTTCCTTACTCACGCTGGTTCGCGGTAATTCCAAGAGAATGGCGGGAAATGAGATTTGCTCATTACTTGTGGTTCGTTAGGCATGCGCTCTCAGCCATTTTCGGATCGCAGTTCCCATTCTCCTGACGAACATCTGTTGAAGTTGTTTTTACGAGAGAAAAACGAAGTGGAAGTTGACTAGATTGGCGTTGGCATGCTTTTCATGGCTGTTCAATGAGGTCCTCTTTACATTTAACACTCGTTTAATCTGGCATTCGCTGTTGGGTGTTTGTAAAAGTAAGATTTTACTGTTAATATTTTCAATTGTCTCATTTGTCTCAAAATTACTAGTCTGAAACATCATCAGCTTATATGACTAGTCTTAGGGGTAGACGTAATGATCAGATGATAAGGCTTGTAGTCCGCATCATGTTATATGCTTATACTCCAAAGTGGGGTCTGTTGCTTGCCTCAACTTAGATCCAGAGTACCAAGCACCACCAATTTAAAGTCTCATACATGTGTAATGGCATTGACGATTTGAGTCTCTGAAGTCTCTTGGATGAGTCTGGTAAAATCATGTACAGAGCTGTACTTGGTCATTTACTAGACTTTACTGAAATTTAATGACAGAAAAGTAGTTAATTTCATAATTTCCTTACCAATGCAATTGCACAAGTTAGACTACATAGGTGGTCAATTTGACTACTCTGGTTAGTCTTTATGCAATCAAAGTAACAACCCTTTTCTCGTTGGTGACTACATGATGACAGCTTTATATCCAGTGCTATTAACCCCAACCTCCTAGAGGCTCCTATACAGACAGCCTTTCTACAGGCAACTACAACACAGACACACCTCTAACAACTTCCCAGACCTCCTGCTGACCTCTCTGCAGATTCTTGTCAACTCCAGTTGTCACTTCCGTATCCCAGGGCAACCTGCAGACTGGCTTGTCTCCTGGGATTTCAGAGATGTGATTTTATGAGGAAACGAATTTTATCTCATTATTAGATGTGACTGCCACTGGCTGCTGTTAAAATGAAAGCAGGAAATTACTTCTGGGAGGCTCCCCTCCTTAGAACCTCTTATAACCGACCAAAACAAAAAACGTTGAATGTAATTAAGTTTGAGATTCAGAAATCATTAAAAAAACACAGACAACTAGGAATAATGACAGGAGGATGTTCTATCGGTTATGAATGCACATATCACATGTACACAATAGCTAGTCAAAACAGCAACAGTGACCTTTAGACGTTCTTTCATCAACAGTTACTTACCCCCAGAGCCATGCCAACCAGTGGGTCCCAGGTTCAATTCCTGGTCGAGCCTAAGTTGGATGGCTGTTTCATCCGTCGTCTCATTGCCATGGTCCCTGCCTGTTCTAATTATCCCATGCAGAAATACAAGATGTAAAGCCCTAATCCACCCACCGCCCCAACTAAGTCATTATAATGACTTCTTAATTTATTGGATACCATTGACTGGTTTGGCAAAGCCAAGTCAAAAATATTTTCAGTACATCAATTGTTTACAAAAGAAGACAAAGCAAAGACAGATCTACCACAACATTTAAAAGCCTCACAGAAAGAAGAGACACTGTGACAGTGTGTATTAGGGTGGGAAACGCACCAGACATCATTGATTGGTGGCTGTTGCATGCTGGGAAGTCTCGCAGGTTCTCACGAGAAAGATCACGTGGTTTGGCGTTATCTCACGGGATCACAAGTCTGCAACCTGTTGCGCAAACTGATGAGGGAACTCCATTTATTCTGCGCAAATCTAGATCTGTGATTACTGCAGGTTGTGCGCGGAATACTTATTAACACAAGTGTGTCACCAAGTACAATATTTCACCCCAAAACAGCTGCTGCTCTGAGAGCTGCTGAAACAATGAAACAATAAGAAATTGTCAATGGGGAATCCCCTATTCTCAAATTCATTGTTTCTATGCATCGTCTCATTTAACGCTTGATCTACTGTTTGTTACAATACCCATGCTTGGCAAATGATATTGACCTGTATTTTGAGTATTTTGTAAACGATAGTTTTAATAATTTATTAGAGAAATTACTAAATCATATGACATATTAGCAAGTGATACATAAGTGAGTAAAAGGTACATGAATTTGCCACCAAAAATACCCTGTAACCTCACTTCCCTCTACCTGTCGCGACCTAAACAAACGTTAGGTCTTAATGGTGAAGTTGTCTTAATAGGGTGGGTGGATTATGGCTTTATGTCCTGTATTTCTGCATCTGATGGGCTAATTAGGACAGGTAGGGACCATGGCAATAAGATGAAGGATGAAGCAGCCATCCAACTTAGGCTCAACTGGGAAAACCTGGACCCAGTGGTTGGAAGGCCACCACACTACCACTGAGCCAGGCCTCCACCCCAGTTGTCTTAACAGTGAAATGGTCGAAACATTGAGATGGTCCTTATCGTGAGGTGTTCTAAAAAGCTGTGTGCCACTGTATTACTATATATAAGTGTATAATTATCACAAGGAAGAATGAACGCCAACAGGTATTATCACATTCAACCCCACACAGCCTCAAAGAGTGGCCTTCTCTCACAGATCATTTGTGTAGCCGAAAGCAGAAAATGCAGATCTGGCTCTTTGTGCATTCTGTGTCACTTGGCATTTGGGTCTGGCATTTCTGGGGTAGCTCGAGTAGTTCCTGCATTTATCCTGAAGGCACAATCTGTGGGAGCAGTGCAAACAATACAGAGGAAAGCCCGTCTTACCGTTCTCCTCAGAGTTTCTTTTATTGCCCAATAAAACGTTGCTTCTTTCATTGCTGCAACCAATATTGCTATGCCTGACAATGCCTGTTTCGCGAGGGGCTCAAATATTTGCCATTCATGGAAACAAAGTGGTAACAGAGTTTTGCAAAGGATTATTACCAAAAAGGTGGCGCATAATGAAGAGTATAAAAGTGGAAATTGTTGACGCCATTGTCAAAGGACATAACAGAACATGAAGACAGAGAAGCAATTGCACAAACAATTGTTGCTGCAACAAGCAAACATCAACAGATTCCCCTGTCTGCATACAGTGTGCACAAGAAGACATCAGCAGTTGCTGTATGCATAATATTTCTGACACCCTCAGCTAACAGCAGTGTGTCATTCTTGGGGGCATTATGCAGCAGCACTGTTAGGGTGGGCCCCATGTTTACCCAAACAACAGACCGACTCCCTGCTCTATCAAATCGTTGCCCTGAGAGTTGAGATTTTTCTAGATCGTCTGTGCCAACAGATGTCAGCGGAACAGGAAGTGCAAGGCATGCTGGGACACGGCCTCCTGGGGCTGCGCATGCGCGTTGGTGTCACGAAGACGCCATGTCGATTTTACCGTCTCCCATGCACTGGTGTTGACTCAACAAACTAACAAATGAACTCCCAAATATTGGCTCTGCTTGCTTCCATTAACCTGTTGCGAGTAAGGCACACTGAAGACAGCCACTGGATCGAAATGTCTTTGTTTCCTTTGCAAAAGGAGTCAATCTTAGCCCTCCTCAGATTGTTTGCTCATGCATTTGTGCCTGCAAGGTCAAAAGTCTAAGGTTGATGTGTCCCAAGGAGGCAACAAAGTCCCTGACACATGATACAAAGAATGTGCACTTACACTCTTTTTGACTAAGTGCTTAGCTATGAGACTATACATGTACAGAATTACTTCCGTAGACATTTTTGACTAACAAATTAGTCAATTTTTACCTGATAAGTTTATCAGCCCCACTGTCATGTGATGTGATGTGTCTGAATAAGACTAGTAAGTGTGTCTAATTATTGTCTATTGACATGTAACATACATGACATTGCATAGGGATGACCACAGTTTTAGATAAAGCTTACTGATGTATTAGTCAAAAGTGGCTATTGCGTCAGTTATTCGACAAACAGCCAAAATGTTTGCAACGATGTCACAAATGTCTGAAATGTCAAATAGAATAGAATTTTCCCAGAGATTAAGGCACCACGTGTCACTACTAGCAGGGTCCCTGCAAAACCCTCGGGAGGACCTAGCCTTGCTGTTAAGGTATGGGTAAGATGTTGTTCTCAGTTGCATTTTTATAAGTGAATTAGCTCTTGTCTACAGCGTCTGATATCATGAATCTCTAAGCACAGTGATGATGACAGAGGTCAGACGTTGCCAGAAGGTCCAGTCCTAACTGCTTACAAGACAGTGACCTTGGTGTGACAATAGCTGACCATGGCGTGACCTTGAATGGGCAGATGACCTTGAAATGGTCCTTTTGCCCTTGGCTGAAGCCAAGTGCTGCCTTAAAAGGCATTCCCTGTCAACAGGCTGTCCAAATTCGCTTTGTGACCACCCTCCATTCCCAAAGCAGGCAGCCTTAAATCGATCGGGCCAAGACACTAGTGCCTTAAATATTCATTGCGTCTTGGCCTCCAGTCACTGAGATGAGCAAAAGCAATTTCTCCAGCATCAATTATGAGCTCTGAGGTGAAGGACGTTTGCTGGTCACTGGTCACACTCATACGACGTGGGAGGATTGTTTTCTGTAGTATTCACCTTGTACGTAATAGTAATATGAAGCTACGCATGATATGGACATACAGTTTGATAATAAAGTTACTTAATACTCTGTAGGGTATTTTGAAAAACCATCAACCATAACATTATTGCCTTGGAACAAAATTAATGGAATGAATAACGTTAAATAAAATATATTAAGAACTCAGCCATGGAGTAAATGTGTGAATAGTCTTTGATGATATAATAGCATCATATGCTGTAAATCTCCCTTCTTGTGGTTAAAAGTTATCTGTACAGTTGTATTTCCTAATCATCTGCATGGACAGTTTTCTGGGTATTTTTTTATAATCATTAGCATTATGTGAAATGAACTTGTTGTGTTCAAAGAATTCTGAAATCTGCCATATTTAGTAGTTCAGTGTCCGAGTTTTCTCTGTTGTCTAAAGTCACAGTAGGGGCTACTCTGACCCAGATTTTATTCAAAAGAAACTGGACCAAACTTTATCAGATGGGCCTACTATTGGCCATTTAACAGTGCAAGAATCGTGGCTTGTTAATCAGGTTGCGTGAAATTACTTCTCCTTGTGTGATGCCCAGGTGCAGTGCAACACTTGATGCAAATCACACGATCAATTCACCAAAAGAAACAGCCAGCTAAGTGGGGTCTGGTGTTCCCAATAGATAACTAGCTAGAAGCATCAGATCACCATTTGGGGCACTGTCACCACATGGGTTTCTTTGAAAGCATTCTGTGTACTTAGTGTGAGACTAATCTGTGTTGTGGAAAATTATTCAGACTGAAACTAGCCACGTTTTCCCTTTTGATAAAAGTTTAGGTCATTGCCCGGTGTTCAACAGCACCAAGTGCTTAGAAAATCTTTGTTACTAAAATCTTAGATATTTTCACTGTGTTAACACTGAATGATATATATGTTATATAACTTATAATAATAGCTTTATTATTTTTTTTTATTTATAATTTAACTTGCTTTCCTTTTACTGAAGGTGCCACCATTACAGCTAATGCTCAGGTGGTTTCCTGAAGGACTTATGTTTATAATATATACAATTCATAGTTAACATCATGTAAATGTGTTACTGTATAATAATTGTTGTACATTTCCATCAAAATAAAGTATCTATCTATCTATCTATCTATCTATCTATCTATCTATCTGTCTATCTAATGACCCCCAGGGCCATTTTAATTTAAAAGTGAGTCAGTCAGCCTTCTTTAAAAAGTTAGTAAGTCTTAATTAGTCAATGTGCAGTGACATATATTTTTGAATTTGAAGTTACTCATGAATCAGAAAGTCTTGAAGTCTGTTATATTAAGAAATGTCTAGTCAAGAAGCACAGTAAGGTGAATCAATCAGAGCAACTGATATGAAAGTATAGCATTCTACTTCAAGAGTAGCTTTATTCAATGAATCAATAAAATTAGTATGCCCAATGAAGTTTATAACTGTTTTCAAAGGTCCTGCTTCTGGAGGAGATGCTATTAAGTTCGGCTCAGCTGGCTAACTAGGGTGATAACTTGTGGTCGATTGGCTACTTTACCATGAAGAAAAACCTTACATAACCATAACCACATGATAGTATGTTTTATGATTGTGGCATAACTTCAGTGTAAATATCTTTGTAAAGTTGTATTTCGTACCTGACAACCAGAACACGTACAAGTGAAAAACATTATGGAGTAAAAGACCTGCATGCAACAATCTACAGCAGTTCTGCTTAATGCAGAGGAAGTATTCTGTGCGCATGCGCAGAGAGAGGCTATAGTGCCACCTATTTCCGGAGCAAATCCACTGTTTTAGCCGAGGTCCTAGTGAGATCCTTGCGGTCCTGTTTGTCAAGTCTACTCATGCAATGGCTGGCACTGGGCCCATGGGACTCAGTAATCCTTATGTTATCCAGAAAGAGAGGCATGGATTTGAGTCTAGTGCATGCCATGGATGAAGGGGGGGGGGGGGGTGCACTGGAGGGAGTGGGTCAAAAGGTGTTAGGTCACGACATGACGTCCCTAGCAGCTGTTCTAACGTTTTTTGCCCTAATCCCAGAGCTCTGAGGTTTGGTTTATGGCAGAGTAGCATCCGTAGTCCTAAATTGGTTATGGCACTACAGCAAGTACAGCTAGCTCATCGAGTGCCCAATGGTGGAATAGGAACGATAATTATAAAATTTCATTCAAACTGATTGATGACCATTTTTTAGGTAATATTTTGATGTTCATTTCATAATTTGAGTTATACTGTTTGATGACAAGGCGACCAAAAATGTATCTTTGGATGAAAAGAAACTTTTCTGTAATTGTTACAAATGTTCTGTCAGTGGGAGAGGTTTAGTTAGACTTTCTGCAAACACTTTTTATGACAAAATACAGCAAAAAAAAGTATAATTTTAAATCCTACTTTACCAATTTCATTTTCAAATTATCACCTACTGTGCGACTCAATACCTTCTATTATTATTTGAACCATCAAAAATATAAAATAATTGCCAATTTACATCCAAGGTTAGCGAATATGTCCTGACATCTTAACTGTGGCCTAAATAAAAGCCGCTTTCAGCTGTGGCCTTCTATAAAGATTTCGAATAATAGCATTATCTCCATCTACTTTGTTGATCTGACATTTCAAATGTTTTAGACCTTGGAAAATAACTACACGTTTGGGAAATCAATTAAATGGTTTTACTAGAAAATAATTAATTAATTGACTGATTAACTGATTCATCAAATGAGAGTAATTAGTTCGGAATAACAGATACAACTGAAATGCAATTTACTCTTGTGTCCATAATAAAATCTTAGAAATTAAAGTAAAACCTAAATTTATTTAAGATTTGTAGTTGGGCAGATTAAGATCAATTTTCATGGATATAGTGCAAATTATGATACAAGCATGAAGCTTGGCATAGATATATTCAGACAATGCTGACAAAAAAAGTAAGTAGATAGTGTGGTGGTGTATAAAATATAAGATAAGATAAGATAAGATAAGATTAGATAAGATAAGATAAGATAAGATAAGAAGAGACAAGGTGAGATAAGATAAGATAAGATAAGATAAGATCAGATGAAGACAAGATAAGACAAGATAAGACAAGATAAGAAGAGACAAGGTGAGATAAGGTGAGATAAGATAAGATAAGATAAGACAATAATATTCTTCATTAGATATACATGTACATAATATGTAATTAACAATTTTAACTACACTGTATCTCCCAGTAAAGTCATGACTAATTCTTAAATCTATTGGCCAGAAGATTCGTCACAGAACACAAATAACTTCCAGAACGCTGGGTAGTGATTTTGGCCTCATCTTTAGCTACAGGTTTAACTGCACTGTCAGTTACAATTATGAAGTGATGCGGAGGAGAGGCATTGTGCATTAGGCTTAATAAAAGGATGCAGAATGGTCCATTAGGACCAGAGATGTTGCAAACGAGAAATTGGGACCATGTGCTTTTGTGATTGTAGCCTAATGGACAACCAAGGGGAGTCTGAGGAAGCAACAGCAAAAAAGAAACAGCAAAAATGCAGTATGAAAAAACCAGCACAAAAGATTGGATATAAGCAATAGACTCATGCATGTACTGCCTTTAATGGCTTCCTGTGTTATGAGGATGCTATTCATGGGAGTGTATTATGCTCACAAGAATGCTTTGTACATATTGCATAGTATGGTAGGTCTTTGTAAGGTTCCATGCACATACAAAAGGAAATTGGCATCATAATGATGTAGGAAAGGTAGTAGGTTCCATTGTACGCTTGCAAATCTTTACTGACACTTCTGGAATTAACCAGGTAATTAGATCATGTTGTTGAAAATAAATATCATCCTGCTAAACTAATATACTATGCCAAATTCTGCTATGCCGTCAATTGTCTTTTGTCACGATTTCAATGCGGGTTATGTCTTTCCCTAGTTTTATCAAACTTCACCAAACTTTACCAAAATGTTTACAGTAAATACTAAACAGAATAACTTATTAATTTGTGTCAGTATTTATCAAACAGAGGAATAAACTAATCGGTTTTTGTGTTCGAGCACTATACTCTCAAAACTTACGTTTTTAAACAGACTTTTCATTAAATTTGAGATGTGTTAGAAAAACTAACACCTCAAACACTAGCTCCTTGTGACAAACCTTCCTTTTCAATTTTGAATGACTCCGAGAAAAAGCAGAAATCGTAGGGAAGACAGATAGTGTGGGGACAGGTGGGGATCAAAGGGCTCTGACCTGATCAGCCCCCCATCCTCCCCCGAGCCCCCTAAGCTCCGTAAACGCCCCTCTGAGCTAGGAATCAATCACCCCACAAGCCAGAGATGGGGTGAGCAGAACAGCTGGGTAGGAGCAAGAGTAGGTCAGAGGGAAACAACTGCTCGTTGACAGGAATGGTAGGAAATTTTTGTGAACCTTTGAATGGTGATTTGACTTCGATAAATAATAAATTTTATAATTTAGTGTTGATAATGATATTTTAAAATAATTATGAAGCAATAATATGAAGTAATGCATGTCAGTGATGTTAACCATCAGAAAATGTTTTGTTTTATAAAAATAATGAAAAGTCTAAAGCACAAGCAAGTTAATGTGACATGAAATTGCAGCAGAGTAAATGAAAACTTCAAATTTTTTTTCTCTTGTTTTTTTCGAATTGTCTGGTCTACACATCTAAAATCTCCTTGGTGAAAAAAGCTGCCCAAAGTGCATGTACAATGTATAGCATGACTTTAACTCTCTAAAAGTAGAGAACAGATCGTAAAAACATAAAATAACAAGCACTGTATACAAAAATAACTAGACTAGAACATACACCACTGTGAAAAATTAACCTCATGACACGCAAACATCAACATGGGCGCTTGACAACAGTTCATGTTTTGGCTGGCTGCCTGTCTTGCCTGCAGGCGTATGATGATCAAAGGGGGACGCAGGTGCGGGGAGTCGTTTATCAGTCTTGGTTGCAGTTCATCAGCTGCTTCTGATGCTGCAGTGATGCTGCTGTGTAATGCTGAGTGATGCTTGGTCTTCGGTGCGTTAGGAAGCCCCTACTTTAAGCCATTTAGGCCCATCATGTCTGCCCATGTGTGAGATTGGACCAACACAGGTTAGCCTGTAAGCGAAGCCTATTGACAGGTTTCTCTAAGCACGAACTGAAGATGGCCACTGTATAGTGGGACGTGTAGGCAGTACAGGCTAAAATAGCTGTGGTCACTAAATGGTTACTAAATGGTAACTTTCTGATCATTCACTTGGCTGTGTTGGCCTACTTATTAGAACCAAGTTAGAGGCAGTCCTAAAGATATACTCAAGGAAAAGGTTACTTCAAAGAATGATTAAGGGTTGTGATAAACAGAATCCAAATACTAAAGTAGTCATACTGACTACCATATAGTGACATACATGTACTTGACTACCTTATTAGTCATTCCTAGTGCAGAAAAAGTCAAATTGCTACTGCTAAAGAAGAAAATGCTATACTGTAATTATTATGTTACAACTGGTAAAGCAGTTGTATAATCCTTATTACAGTGTTACCCCACTTTAAGACCACCTCAATATCAAGACCAATTCACTATTAGGACCACTTAGTGCAGTTGCCATATACCACATTATTCTGGCCATTATATCTGAATTCTGGCGATATTCCTTTGCACTATATCTGTGATCC
This sequence comes from Alitta virens, assembly GCA_932294295.1. Lineage (NCBI taxonomy): Eukaryota > Metazoa > Annelida > Polychaeta > Phyllodocida > Nereididae > Alitta > Alitta virens. The sequence continues at coordinate 28,778,481 of OW028581.1, read as the reverse complement.
AATATTTATCATTTTTGAGACAAACTACCCAATTATGACGCTGCATCACATGTCACATGACAGATGACATGGCCCAGATATCTTTTGTGCCAGGGGTGTACGTGGGGTCAATTCAGAACCCCATCTGGGAGATGAGTTACGTGTGAAGATAAAACGGATTGTGGGGTGTACATCTCTGGACCACCTCATGCATCCAGCATCCAACATCACCCAGTGGCCCAAAGAGGAAGTGGGGCAGGGGCGGAGTTGAAATCACAATAAGGGACACCGGGGTACTCCACTTTAACTTAGACTTCTTACTTGGTCATTTCATTGAGGGTGTGGAATGACTGGATGGCCCAGTCATTAAAGCAAGTTTGCTGCATGGGGTCGAACATTCAATTTCCAGATTTATTTTAGTAAAGTGTATGTGATTAAAATCAAATGATTTTAATCCTAAGGCAAATTGGCATTGGCACCTAGAGTACCTAATGTTTATGGTGGTATTTGACTGTAATGAAGCAAATTTAAATTTCATCTGGATAATAATTTTAATAATTATTAGAAAGGCTTAAAACTTGTTCCAATTTACATGTCTTATATTTTTACGAAATAATACTATGCATACTCTTCATCGAGTCTAGCTTTTTTGGCACTGATATATGAAGTTATATGATGGTATATGTACGGTTTTATTAACACGTAAAATGCTAAAATGTTTAGAACACCTTAAACTAACCAGTCTTTCATATCAACTGCTTTTACCTCCCCCCCCCTCTTTCATATCCCCCTAGCTACGCCCCTCCTGCCGTCATGAATCATGCCAAGCGGTGACGGGGGTAAGCATTTAGGCTGTCACGACGCGGCGTCGACGTTGCGTCGCGCGCTCAGCGCTGTCATCCCCAGCGCGCATCTTTATGAAGCTCACGTCCCGAGGCATTAAGTTGAGTTCAGGCCAGTCTCATGCATAGAACCACATCTAGTCGCTTCCCACCACACAACTACATTATCTGCAAAGACAGAGCTGTTTCTATAACCCTTCCATCACATAAAAACCCCCTTGCAATATAATTAAGAGAGTCTTACAGCCTTGCAATATAACTAAGTGGGGATTTAAGAAACGTGACTGCGCATTATTATGCAAGTCATTTTCACTGACGTGTGATCTTTCTTTTCGCTCTAACCAATGGAAAGTGTGTCAGATTTTTGTGAATATTATAGATAAAATGTGTTGCTGTTGTTGCGGTAGGCTAAATTGGTTGTTAAAAGTTGATTTGTCATAAATGTAGAAAACTTTGTCATATTGCTAAAAAATGAAATTTAGATTTTGGTGAATATTAGACATAGAATAAGTCTTTGCGGCAGGCCAAATTGACTATTAAGATTATGTGTGCCATAAATGTAGAATACAATGTCATACTGCTCAAAAGTGAAAGGCAACTAGGGATAGATAGATAGATAGATGGATAGATGGATAGATAGATAGATAGATAGATAGATAGATAGACAGATAGACAGATAGATAGATAGATAGATGGATAGATGGATAGATAGATAGATAGATAGCTAGACAGATAGATAGACAGATAGACAGATAGATAGATGGATAGATGGATAGATGGATAGATAGATAGATAGATAGATAGATAGATAGACAGATAGACAGATAGACACATAGACAGACAGTTAGATAGATATAGATAGATATTGATAAAGATAGATCGGTAGATAGATAGACAGACAGATAGATAGATAGATAGTGCAGCATTGCTCATTAAAATTTCATATTCTCACAATTATCAACAGATGGCAGACCTTACTGAGCTTGAGGACTTCTCAATTCACATCAGCAAAATCAATTTATAATTCATGCACCACCAGCGATGATTCTATAGATATATATATCAACAAGCACCAGTACTTGTTATTGTTTCATCAGCATGAAAGCTTATTAGAGGATAGATGGTTCCCTGGCAAACACTCATCTAGCAGCCATTAAAAGCTATTTTCAGTCCCTCGGGGATTTGTATGATGTATGAACATGCGAATCAAGATATCCCATAACCAGGTAGTAGTAGTTCACTGCCGCTGGAGACTTAACAGCCAAATTGGCTCGCTGCCAAATAAGCAATATAACGTCAAGCTAAAATTAGCCCAACTTCTGCAACACAATATGGCGTCTATGATATCGTAATACTCCGTGCTTCAATGCATTAAATGATAAACTAAGCATGTCAATATAATATTATGATGCACCCATAAAAACTGCATGTATACACTGATAAAAATACTAATTAAGTTTGTAGTTTTTGTTATTGTTGATAAACATATTTCATATAATATCCCTGAGGATATATCTTTATATTGACCGATTTCAGGTAAAATGTCAGTTCTTTCATTATCACAAATGTTTCACTGGCACTAGTATCTGACAAATAATGCTTCATTACAAAATACATATTTTTATATTGACATTGTTTGACTACAGCCACAGTAGTATTATAAAACAGACATGGAAGCTATATTACATTAACTTAATGCTTTTGCAAGGCCATTGTGATAGCCTGAGGGACTGTGTATTCATTGAAACATTTTGATTGAATGACAATCTCAGCTTCTGTGTAAATACGTGCTTTGGTCGATAGTAATGAAAATGCGGACTGCAATCACGGGCCAATGAAGTTAGCGGACAAAAAAAGCTGCAGTGAGTGGAGATATAAAGCGGGCCTAATGTGCGGTCATGAAATTGTTATTGAGGTTTGACAGTTTCTCTGACAGATTGCTTCCACCGCTCAACAACTGACTGCTTAATACACTCTGTCCCTTTTTGTTCTCCGAGGTTTTACCCCTGCCATTGAGTGTGTTTTGGTAGATTTGGTTGCATAGATTGTTGCCTGTTACAATACTATTTTCTAGTGCAGTTTTACCATTTGCTATGCACCACAGCTATACTATGAGGCTATGTATGTGAAACTACATTTTTGTTAAAAGTATACTGTCCTTAATTAAGATGTAGACTTTACACTTGGGTTCATAATAGGTGGTCAATGGTCATTGATGTAAGCCTTTATAGCGAGGTGTTTGAAAAGCAGGGATCGGTTGTACTAACCCCAGGTAGCCCAGTGGTGAGAGTGGCAGTTAACACATTAGCCAGCCCTGCTGAAGGCCCTGGGTTCAAAGCTCGGTATAGGCACTCTTCATGAGCTACACCTCCACTGGATGTTGGTAGCATGAGAGGTTCAGATGGTAATGCCTTTGACTGGATGTCTACGATGGGGCAAGTAAAAGACCCCACCCATGGGGTAAATGTGTAACACGGTGTGCACACCAGCCCTTATCATTCCATTGTTACGCCTGCATGTGGCAGTTGTTAATATAAATTAAATAAGCTTTAAGCCAGCAGCAAAACATTATAATTTGCACTGTGTCATTATCAATAAATAGCTTTAGCTTTAGGTGTTCTTGAAGTAGGGGGTATTCCTCTGTTCAAGATCCAGTCTTACATGTATACAGGGAAAGTAAGACTACCCAGTATATAATGACCATGTTCTTTTATGATCACTGCCATATTGAGGCAATCTCGATTTTGAGATCACCTCATTGAACCTCAGTCTTGATTGTACAATATATGTACATGGAAATAAACTAATTAAGCAATATCTCAGCCAGGTAAGATAGTTATAATACCACACAAATGTATTAATCATATTAGCTTTGTATGTTATTGTAACATTGTATATTTGCTGCTGGGGGGGATCAATTTCAATGATAATATGGTCTGACCACCTTTAGAATTGTAATGAATAAGCTAATCACATGGGTGAGAGTTCTTGTTGGGCCTCTCCTTTCATGAACCTCATTCAATGAAGGGAATCCAATAAGTCTGTGAAAAGCCTTGGACAAACGCTGGGCTAGTTCATTGGGCCCTTGATATGGTCACCATTCAGAGCACCCAAAGGCAAGTTCGGAGGGCAGGGGGGGGGGGGCTCCCCGTCATTGTTTGTTCATCAGGCACCAGGGCCCGGGGGCTACTCGCCCCCCCCCCCTCTTTGCCACTTTCCTCTGGATACCCCCTCTCACTCATAACACAGCCAGGAGAAAGATTAGAAGTAAATGCATGTTGACAGCTGCTAGTAGTCCGAATAAAACTGACTGTGCAGTAGAGATAGACAGACGATAGATAGATAGATAGATAGAAGATAGATAGATAGATAGATGAATGGATAGATAAATAGATAGATAGATAAGACAGACAGACAGATAGATAGATAGATAGATACTTAATTATTTAGTCTGGTACTTAGTTACTTAGTTACTTAGTTACTTAGTTACTTAGTTACTTACATGACTACATTAGTGCCTTTATGATACGCACATCGGGCTATGATATCATATCATGCTGTGGGTGTGGCTGTGGAGAGAGCGATCTCGCTACGCTTGACTGCCGCTACTAATTATACTCCCCCATTGAGGGCTGGACTGCCCATGATTTATTAGCTCCGGGTCATGTGACAACTATGGGACAACTATGTTCACCCCTAGGCTATGTTTATTATGGGACAATGTAAATACATCGATTATTTCAATCATTTGTACTCTGCGCGATGGAAGGTGAGGACGTTACAGGAAAATTCATTGAGGGTTTACCTCTTCATCCTAGTGAGGAAACACATGAAAACTCGGGAATAAGTTCTACAGCACATGACACTCCTGATGTCGCCGATATTTACTCCGTCACAAGCACCAGCAATTGGAAACTTTTCGGTAGAATTCTCCCGAAGAATGAGGTTATTTTCATTTGCCAAGTGGTGATTCTATATATCGTAATCATCACGTGTATAGCCAACCTCTCTTTACGCAATGGTGATAGCAATTTGTGGACCGCACTCCTCTCATCATCACTGGGAATTATGTTGCCCCAGCCCACGCTGTCTACACGTAAACCCTGATGAATGTTTGCTATTGGTTAGACCGCTAGAGCGATATGATAACGCAGCTGATTGGTCCACTCTCCCCTGCTACACTCTGAGGCATGTCGAAATTGGCCAGTTCAATATGATACAGTAAAACGATTGGGTGTTAGGGTCGCATTACCATGACATTTGCATGAATGCCCTCGCTAACGTTGACCCTGTGTCGTATATAAACTCAAGCCCGGAGTCCTAGAGTCATTCGCTTCTTTCGTGAAAACAAAGAATCACTCGATAAACAGCATGACTACCAGCCAGCTCAATGCCCAGACTCCTCAGGGTTCCAGTGGAATGACCATCTGCCTGTCAGAGAAGACGAGAGTCATCGCACACGCGGCTCTGCAATACAAGACTGGTTACATAACCATATCCAGATACAACGACGATACAGGCAAGTGGCGTAATGTTCACATCGCGAAGAAGTCTTTCGAGAAAATCCGAGAATCAGCCGATAACCTGCTTGATGCGATTGTGAATCGTAAAGCCATGGAGCAACGCCTAACCAAGAAGCAGTTTCTGATGATCACGAAGTTCCAGAAGCATGACAAGGAAGAACTATACTTTTTGTCCATATTACACCCTAAGGTAGAGCAGGAGAGCATTGCCAGTGTGACCGAATTTCTACACAGCAAAACAATCAATTTACGCCGTGAGGAATTCGAAAAACTTCACGCCTCGCTTGACAAGATTGACCATGTTATAAGCACACCTCAGAGTGGTGGAAATGACAGTGACAAATACAAACATCTTGAAGAGTGCCCCACTGTCAAGTGCTACAGATGGTCTATTGAAAAAAGAGGTCTCAAGTCTCTAAATGTGTACATGGATCGTGAACAGTGTGAAATGGCAGTGCAGAACTACATTCAGTCTTCACCTGGAGAGGATAATGACCCCTCCTCCTACACCATAGAGGCTGTACAGCTATTGAGACCTTCTAAGCTCGAAATTACTCAACGAGTGTACTACAACGTGTTATTGAAGGAGACCGGTTATGACGTGGATGACATGACTATCATGCCTCCTTCAGCAGCGCTAGTCAGGGAGACCATCGAGGAGAAAGTAACCAAGGTCAATGTTCTGCGGATTGTTGAGGCCGTTTCGTCCATGCTCAATCACAAGAGACTGTATTTCTTAAGTGAAATTTATGATATTTTCACTTATGTAGATGGAATTGCTAAAATTGAAGAGCAGGTTGTAAAGTCTGTAACACCTTCTGAACTTGTATCAGAACGGTTAATAGATTCTTGCTATGAATTAGTAGTAAAAAGAGGAGACAATGAAATTCAACAGGCAAATGTCCTTCCACCTCAGCCTCAATAGAACAGTGTGATTTGTTTATTCGTTTTGATGACTTAATAAATATTCTCAAATTTCAAACAATCGATTTTGTTTCAATTTCTTAGTAAAAAAAGTGGCCTGTGATTTTCAAAAAAGGCTTACAAAAAAAAAATCATCATCATCATCATCATCATTAACAGCTAAATATTCAGGAGACACTCCAACACGAAATAAAATTAAGTCAGTATCTCCGGTTTTAAAAAAGCTCAATGGCCATATTTTATTACAACAGCAAACGTAGAAAAGACAGGTTACATTCATTATATCAAATAAAAGGAGGAGGAGTTACAAACATTGCGGTAATTGACATTTAAATATATATATATTTACATTCACATAGGTTTATTCATATATTACCTGAACAGTCAACAGTCAACAGTCAGTATTATATATGTATATCACAGTCAAAATTCTCTGGTATATGACCACTAATAAACAAGAATCGATACTGAAAAAAACCGCATTCGCGCATTCATTCATTCATTCATTCAGTCAATCACACGTTAAATCATGCATTCATTCAGTCAATCATTCGTTAAATCATTAAATCATTCATTTCAGGTACGTATACTCTAGTGAATATATAAAAATAAAGCTCCGAACATCGGACATAACTGGAAATGATACTGTAGGGGGGAAAAAATAAGTACATGTATGGTGATTCAAACGTTAAATAATTAATAAACATGCTCTAATGGAAAAAAATCGTTTTACTACATTTAACATAAACATTTTTTTTTATAGACGAAGTAGAGTGTAACAGTGGACATTGAAAAAAGGTAACATGACTACTCTACTTATATCTCACCCTAAAACCCAAAGGGTTCGGTGTCAAACGTGCCTGGTAGAAGTCGTCTTTTCGAGTAGGTAACTCTGAATTTCTTGAGTTCCTCACGATTAAAAAGTTTAAACTGGTATTTGTTACGTCTAATTTTGTTATAGGTCACCTGAACATGGGGCTGTTCATCAGAGGGCAGTGGATTGTTGTCGGGGTCAGCCCAAAAAAGCACCAGTCGGCAAATGCTCTCGAAATTTAAGAGTTTTGTTGCCTCGTGGTTCAGCGTAAAACCCTTGAGTTTTGTTGTCCTTTCCTCATCATTTGTCAGATACGCATATGATTTGGGACCACTGCTGACAAAACGTGATATAAACTGATCCTTCTTCAACTCGTCTGTCCACTGCCCCAAATGATCACCCATGTCAGGTGTGTACTCACGAAGGTTTCTCTCGTCATATTCATAGACAACTGAGTCTGTATCGAAATAAAGGACTCTGCGGCCTAGATTGTGGAGCACATTGAATAGACGACTTCTCGCGTTGGCAGTTGTAAACGCCGCTATGAACACGTTTACATGCGACATTTCGGGGAGAAAGCCCTCTGAACTACAGTACTCCAACATACATCTCTTCTCGTCCAAAATGTGCATCCCTTTCAGAGATACTGAAGGATTGGTTATTAACTTGAAAATGTCTACCCCTCGCTCGGCTAATTGATGAGTGCGATGATTATTGTTTTCGCCAAACTTGCCCCAGAAGCTGTTCAGGAGCAACTTGTTTGTTGCTCTTTTTCCTGGGTTAAACTCAATGTTGGTCTCATCAAGACGAATACCTTCGACTGACTCATACTGCTTGATGTACTCATTCTTTTCAGTGTCGCTCATGTCTCGAGACGGCCACCCCGAAGCTTCCTGTTTCCCTTTCAAGAACATGTTGACATAGTCCGAAAACAGTCCGGGGGTCTCTTGAGTACGATCAAACTTGGTTCGCTCCTTAAAGTGATATACCTCGTACACCTTTATGACAGTGTACCCCACAAGAAGGGCATCTTGGAGGTCCACCGTAGTCCATGTACCAGTGAGGTCCCGCTTCTCATCTGAACAGCTACACGGGTCTTTAGACAAATTCCGAGCACAGTTAACACAGAGAGGGAAGAAGAGTTTACCATTGAGGCGCACAGGGAGACACGGGTGGTATAGACCCCTAGGGGGGCGAACGCGTGCCTGGACGAGACCAAAGTAGGTACTGATATCGGTTGTCTGAGGATCCACGATGACCTCCGGAATCCCCACAGGGAAGACATCGTTTTTCAGAACCATCGGATACAACGAGCAAATGTCAACGTATCCGATTTTCTTACCATCTTTGGCCTCGTGGTAAAGTTTCACTGCATTTACGCGCCCCCCGTAGAAAGAAGAACGGGGATCGAGACGTGGAAGCATCTCGCACGTACTTTCAACCTCCTGTAGCCTCCGATTATTTTTCAACATCGCATGGTATTCACATTCCCACATAGTGTGAACTTCGAGTTTGAGTACATACCTCAGATACTTTAGCCTTGCTTCAGTTCGCATGAAGAGAGTCTTGAGACTTTCGCCAGTATGGGGGTGTCGTACATTGGGCATGGCTTTCGCTCCACCAAAACACCATTTACAACCATGAAACACACATCCATAGAATTCCCACGCCGATGCGCGCCCCGTCTTTACATCGAGATAGTATCCATCTAACTTTAACCACCCATCACTAGTCTGATTCCTCACACGATGCTCGCCACCATTGCGCGCATGCTGAATGGGTACTCCCAGCCGTTGTGACTCATATTCAAGCCAAACAATGGACGAGCGACTGTGAGCATCAATACCAGCAAAACCACAAGATGGCATTCTGGCAAAAGGTGTCGATTCAAACTGCATCGAGCGCACCTCCACTTCCTCACTGCTGATAACATTTCCCTCATCCCCCACTAGCTTTAACTTATCGTTTTGAAGGAAACCCTTCACTGTACGACCATCCTCCAGCTCGACTGAATATTTCTCTGTTAAAAACAGATATCGGTACGTAACCATGCATACGCTGGCCAGTGTGTTATATTGAAGGGGATCAACACCGATAGTCTTGGTGTTCTGTTCACCCCCTTCTCCGATGTCCACCACCTCATCACGCGATGTGATACCCAAAAGCCAGCTCCTGAATGCGTTACAGCTTTCCTGTAAAATGTTCACATCATCTTCGCAATATGCCAGTAGTTCTTTCTTAAAGTCAAAGACCTTACCCCGTTGCTGTACATACCACTGCATGAACTCTTCACGAGCCTTAGGCTTCATGCTGTTCACACGGTAGCAGTAGGGGTGAGGCATAGGCCCCACGTAGTCCCAGTTCTCCTTCTGATTAAAAAAGACTGGGAACGTGCCCTTTTTAACACCCTGCAGGCCGAAAACTTTAGGCATCTGACTCAGGGGGAACGTCAGAAAGTTTAGAGAGTCGATCACTCGGAACTTCCCAGTGTCGATCGCAACGATCTTGCTCCCCCTGTAAATTACTCGGGGCATTTTGCGCATGGTACAGAAGATGTACTTAGCGATGAAATACGCGTCATACGCCTGCCCATTGTGGAAAAGGAGTGTATAACCCTCAAATTCCCTTGTGAAAAAAAATTCGCAAAACTCAGTGGCGGTGTTATCGCCGAAAAAGCGTACGGACCTCATTCCACAGGTTTCATCATCCATGCAGAGTGTTCTCTCAGGGTGACCCCTGGCAATATTGCGCGAGACGAGAGCCGAGCATTTCGGACAGGCTGTGCCACAGTGTGCGCAGTGTTGTCTCTCCCTGTAAGTGTAGTCGATACAGTGCTCGCATTCCCAGTGAGCGCAGAGTAGATTAGGAGTGTGATATTCAGTTGTGGGGTCAGTCTCGAAATCAGCAAACATATATTTGTAGGACACAGCTTTCGGGGGCTGCTGTCTGATGTAGCAAAAATGGACCCCAGACACCCACTGCTTGCAAATACGACACTCGCGCATGTCGCATCGGTGTTCACGAGATGGAATATAGTACACACCGCATGCTTTGCATCTGTGTGTACTGGAGCAGACACCATTTTCGAGATGCCGACGGGCGCACTCCGTGGATCGCATGAAGCGGTTACACGTGGTACATGAGTGTTTTTCAGAGTTAACAATGTCACATGAATCACCTCTACATGACACACACTGTTCACAACCACTGTGACCATAGCGCTTGTCATAGGGCTGCAGACACTTCGAACAAAATGAGCTCTTTCCAAAGAGACAATTCACTTTGGTGATGGTGTGGAAGTGTCCTACAGCTGTAGGCCTCAGAGGATCTTCGACGTAAAGCAGGTAAACTGTTCTCTGGCGCTGTTCAACACCCACATAGAGAGGACGAACACCTGACCCCCGGCCAAAAACCACAATACGTGTATTTGCCTCCCGCTCGAAAGAGGGAATGTCAGTGAATGAGGGCACGTAACCTAGATCGAACCCAGCACGCGTGTGCAACCTCACAGCCTCCACCTTTTGTAACTTTCGTCTTGAATTAATCATTGTGTAGTATTTAGTTCTTGCCTTCTGATGTAACACCCGATCAGTCGAAGGAGCTTCACTGAGATCCCCCCTGGCTATTCCCACCACAATCGCCCTTGATAGACATAAATTGTCACTATTGTTTATTTTGCATATACATCGAAGTCTATGCAGGTCATCAACATAATTGAGGCCCTCACTCCTACCAGCACCTAGAGGATTGCGTATAACACCAATGTGGATTTCGAGAGGCTCATCCAAGTACAACTCGTCATCCGATTGAAGTAAGGTTTCCAGCAGTTCGAGAACTTTGAAAATATTGAGCTGGTGTAGAGGCATGAGTCCTAAGGTATGGGGGCTGTAAAAAGCTTCGTTTTGAATGAAAAATCTCACCAGATCATGAGGATTGTAACTCTCATTGAGTCTGGTGACAATGTCATCGATCACTCCCTCAAGTCCACCCATTATATCGACTAGATTTACACCTGCCCAGTTAGCATTAAAGTGTACACGATACACAGTCTCCCGTACTGCCCCTCCATCGAACTCGAGGTCACGTATATTTTCTACGTTAATGTGACGGTGGAAATTCACCGAGTAATCATCTCCATCAAAAACCATGTTACCTTCAAAATCATCATCATCATCATCATTGTTATCTCTATCATCAGCATCATCAGCATCATTTAAAATAGGCACATTATTATTATCACCCTCACCACTACCATCTCCCACTATATTATTGTCATACAGAATGTCTAGAAGCAGCCTCATTTCATTTCCATCATGTAGCTCTTCTAGATCCAGGTCCAGGTCCATGTCCATGTCCATGCTAAGATCCACATCCAGATCTCTGTCTAATTCTTGTTCGCATGAGGTCCCTGTTCCTGAGCCTGTTCCTACTCCTGTGTCTAGTCCTGTTCCTGTTCCTGTTCCTGTTCCTGTTCCTGTGTCTAACTGCAAAATTTCCTTCAGCCTGAAAAAACAGTGGAAAAAACTTTTCAGTAAATTTTGGCGAATATAGAAAATATATATATATATATATATATATATATATACATATTACTCCTGTTATAGAGCCCATGCTAAAATGTGTAACTACTAACGCACTAGGTTTCTGATGTCCGATGTCATCACGCTTATCACGACACTCTTTCTCTTTCTCGGCGCTCGGCTTATTCGCCTTCTTGTTCTTCATGTTCTTCTTCTTCTTCGTCGGTTCACCATCGCCGTTAACTTCTGACACGTCAACCACACGATGTCTCGTACCACATGTCTCAGCTCTATTCTCATTCTCATTCTTCATCTCATTCACTGGTTCCAGAAGACTCTCTCCACCCCTCAATACTCCTACTGACGTTGCTGCTGCTGTTGATATCGATGACGATACCTCTGATGCCTCTGATGCCTCTGATGCTGATACTGATACTGATACTGATGCTGATGCTGATGCTGATGCTGATGCTGACGCTGCTTGGTGTCCTCTGTAGTGGAAAAAAGAAATACTTATTATGACACTGGATTTTAACGCTTTTAAAAAAATGAAATAAGGAAGTTATTTACAGAACACAAACTCACTCATGGTCCACTTTTCTTTTTTTAGTTGAGGGCTCGCCAGTCTTGGAGGAGGTGAAGCATGCAAAAAATTCCTCAAGCTCCCTGGATCTTTTCCGGTGGTAACGTAACTGCTGTCCGAAACGCTGTAAAAAAAATAAATAAAAAAATTACCGTAATGCTGAGACAAATTTTATTAATTTTTTTGACACAAAAAGAAATTAGTATTTTCTCGGTTAATCATCACCAACCTTAAGCATTTCGCTCTCAACTGAGCGTAGAGTATTGTCATCATCACTCCCACTCCACCCCTCCTCAACTCCCTCCATGACCTCGTCTTCTTCTTCTTCCGTCCCTGTGTCAACATATCCAGACGTGAGAGTCGCAATGTCGACCTCCATCGCCTCATCTCTAGCCTCAGCCTCACTTGGCTGGCTACTGCCCGCACATCTAACCATACTCCAGCCTCTACCTCCATACTCATCTCTAGACTTCTTCTCATCCTCTTCATCCTCATCGTCCTCATCCTCTACCTCATCTTCTTCCTCGAATGCCTCGGCTGCGTCGTCCGATTCGCCAGACTCGTCGGATGCATAAAAGGACACGTAATTAAGGTGATTTGCCATACTGGTGGAGGGTACAGCAGTTTGCGCAGTTAGTGGCGATAGTACTGTTCCAGACCACTGTAGAGCTGGCACACGAGTGTTAGTCACTGTCGCTGGTGCTACTACAGCTGGTACTGCCACTGTTACTGCCTCTATCACTGTTGCTGCCACAATCGAGGGCGCCGTCGACGTGGTCACCTTCGCAGACACAGTCCTCGTTGAGGCACATGCGCCGGGCAATACTGTCGAAGTTGGACTTACTACATCGACAGAGCACGACCGGGGTACCTGAGTACTAGCCCGAGTGTGAGCCTGAGTCTGGATCTGAGACTGGTCCTGGGTCTGAATCCGAACCCGAGGCGTTTCTTTCGCTTGAGCTTTCGCTTGAGCTTTCGCTTGAGCTCTCGATTGAGCTCGCGATTGAGCTCTCGTGAGGGTAGGCGTCGACTTGGACTCGGACTCTGGCTTGGTCTTGGACGTTGACTTGGCCTTCGACTTGGCCTTGGACTTTGACTTCTGCGTCGACTTTGACTTCTGTTTCTGCTCGGGTTCGAGCTCGGGGTCGGGTTCGGGTGTTGACGTTAGAGTCTGAGCGACGCTTAAGGTCAAGGAGGCATCTAGCGCTTCATCAGTTTCCATTTCCTCCTCGACTTCAACCTCTACCTCTACCTTACCCTCAGTCACAGCATCGACCCCTGCGTCAGTTCTCACCCCCTGGTTATTACCGCTTCTCACTAGATCCTGTAAGTCTTTCATGACCTGATCAGCCAATCTGTAAAGAAAGAAAAAAGAGTATTTTTAAAAAATAATTTGTCATTTGATCATGGAGAAGCAAGGAGGAGAAGCTATATTCGCCTTCGAGTCGCCCTCTTCAACTATAATTGCGGGACCATCAATGTCGGGTAAAACGGTTCTGACTCTAGCCATCCTGAGACACGCCGAGCTGATGTACACGATACCGCCAGAAAAAATACTTTACGCGTATGGTGTGCATCAGAAAAAATTTGACGCTCTAGAGGCTGACGTGAGCAATCTAACAACTCACCACGGTTTACCAACTCGAGAGATTGTGGAGGAACTGAAGAGCACCACTGATGAAGGCCACAGTCTGCTGGTACTCGATGATCTCATGGACGAGATATGTAAATCTAGTGAAATGTGCTCTCTTTTCACTAGAGACGTTCACCATAGTCGTATCTCAGTTATCATGATATCGCAAAACGTCTACCATCAGTCACGATACTCTCGAACAATCAGTCTCAACGCTAGCTACTTGATATTAATGAAAACGTGTAGAGACTTACAACAGATACACCTCCTCTCACGTCAGATGTTCCCCGGCACTCCGAAGAGACTAGTCGAAGCGTACGAAGACGCCACTCGCGAGCCACGCGGATACCTCGTAGTGAACAACTTGACCAGTTCTGGGGACGAGGACGTACGGCTGAGCACCTCTATTCTACCCGGGGAGACTCTAACGCTATACACGCGTAAATAATGTCGAAGAGAGTTGAGAAGTGCATCAGTTTTTTAGAGCTTTTAATACGTACGTACAGGATGACAGCGCACCTGAGTCGTACCCTATTGGCTGATGCCACCAGAGAGCATGTACTCTGCCTGACTGAAGTGATCCTAAATACATTGGAAGGAAACCTCGAGCTTTCTAGTAACACGTTGAGCGAGTTAAGTCGCACCAAGCGAGTGCTCAGGAAGGTGGCACGTTTGGTTGAAGTAGGAGCAAGAGCAAGAGCAAGAGTAGGAATAGGAGTAGGGACCGAGCCATCAGTCTCAACATCAGTCTCCTCCTCCTCCTCTACCTCTACCTCTACCTCTACCTCGACCTCTACCTCTACCTCTACCTCTACCTCTACAATTAGGATTGATGCCTCTACTAGGGATCAGTTGAAACGAATTTACGTGACACACTACAAGACCATTGTAGAGTTTTTGGAGCACTGTCTACCTTACCTGAAGAAATTACTTTCCGACCGCATTGACAGTTCTAATTACGGTCACGACAGAGGTCACGATGACTCGGAATATGACGATGAAATTTAACCGGAAGGTCTACGTGATACCCAAGGAAAAATACGAAAATCTGGTAGAGGCCAATAGAAAGAAGTCGTCAGATGAGCCCGGGCGACTGGCCGCAACAGCTGTTGCGGGCCAGTCGCCCTCCCTGCGACAGTCGGAAGAGGCTGTAGTTTTTAGCGCGTCTTCGAATAAGGGAGGAAGGCTCACTGGAAACGGTGGGGGGGGCCGCTAGCAATGGAAATACTGCTGTAATAGGGGCGCCGTCGACGCAATCGTCCACTCTCTCTGTCGACGGTGGTCGAACGCGTCCGGACGCCGATGTTGACGTCGACACTGGCGCTTACGCTGACTCTAGATCTGTGAATGATGCCGATAGTGATACAGAGAAATCGAATGACAACACACCTCGAGATCGGCAACGTAATTACGTCGGTAATGACAACCGCATGGGCGATGTCGATGCTAAGGTCAATGACGAGTACGAATCAATATTGAGAAAGGTCAATGCCGAACTGGTTTATAAAACTCATGAGGATAAGGCCCGCACCATACTATATCTACTCACAACATCGCCGTCGATACAGACGGGTGGAGAAGAAGAAGAAGAAGAAGAAGAAGAAGAAGAAGAAGGAGAGGGTGAGGGTGAGGGTGAGGGCGAGGTTGAGAATAGGTTTGTAGCCGGTGATGTTGATTACACAGGGCTGCTACTTCACACTCAATCTAGCACACATCCAGTACCTCTACACCATAACAAGCTGTACTGTCTCATGTTAGACCACGATGTACCCCTGAAGCTTATTTCCAATATAAAATTGAGGAGAATATTGCACTACTTGAAAAATCGTCTCTCTAGAGATGTAGAAGAAGAAGAAGAAGAAGAAGAAAAGGAAGAGGAAGAAAAGGAAGAAGCAGAAGTAGAAAAGGAAGAAGCAGAAGCAGAAGCAGAAGTCTCACTCGTGTCTACGTCTACGCCTACGCAGGTATCTACCTCAAATAAAAGGAAGAGGAATAAGTTGGAGGCTGAACTGAAGCAGAAGCAGAAGCATAAGCAGAAGCCGAGGCCGAGGCCTATGAAGAAGCGTCGAACGTTTTGGATACACGTCAAAGCAACATAATGGTGTTACCTAGAGACATAGATGCGTATTTAACGAGACGATTTTACAACACCAAATCACCAGGTAGTTTCACGAGTCCATCTAAACTACACGCTGTTATCAAGAGAGAAGGTAGATACGATATAAGTCTCAACAGGATCAATGACTGGGCCAAGTCTCAAGACATTGTGTCATTACACAAGCAGGCTCGTCAAAAACCTACCAGGTATCGCCGAGTAATTGCACCAGGCATCAATCACCTGTGGGATTGCGATCTACTAGTGCTCAATGGTGAGAGATTCACAAAAGCGAACGATGGATTCGCCTACATTCTGGTAACAATCGATGTCTTCTCAAGATACTGTAGAGCAGAGCCCCTTAAGAGTAAAGGAGGGAAACACATGAGTGACGGGTTCCGGAAAATATTTACCGCAGCTGAGGCTGGAGATGCATTACCTCGATTCCTAAGGAGTGACAGGGGTACTGAATTTACCAATACGATGGTCACCTCGTTAATACACGAGAGGGGAGTGAGGCTCATTTACACCAACACTGAAACCAAGGCTAACTACGCCGAGGCAATGATCAAGGGTCTGAAGAAGCGACTGTTCCAATTCTTTCAGCTCAGTAACAGTTACGCATACATCGAAGAGTTTCAGGATATAGTGTCATCATACAATCGTACTATTCATTCGAGCATAGGCGTCAGTCCATGGCAGGTCAATGAGAGCAATGAGCAGTCAATTTGGGACTACCAGTACGTCACTAGAAATACCTCAGGTCTGGCAGCTGCTTTCAAGAAGGCCGTAACTTCGGCGAGAAACAGGAAACGAAGCGTCTACAAATTCGCCATTGGAGATAAAGTGAGAGCGTCCTATCATAGACAAAAAAATTTTTCTCGCTCATATGATGAACAGTTTACCGGTGAGGTCTTCACGGTAAGAGCTAGAAAATTTTCTGACGGCGTAGCCGTTTATTACTTGACAGATTACGGAGGTGATCGTGTCTCAGGACCTTTCTATTCTAATGAGCTGGTTGCGGTGAGATTTGACCCCGATGCATTCTTCAAAATAGAGAAAGTGATCAAAACGAGAGTGGGAGCAGACGGTTCGAGCGAGAGCCTTGTTAAATATCAATCTTGGCCTAGTAAATACAACCAGTGGTTACCCAGCGATAGAATCAAGTCTCTGAGGAAGAGGAAGAGGAAGAGGAGACAGTGAAAAGTGGAAGAAGAAGAAGAAGAAGAAGAAGAAAAAGAAGAATACACTTCGAAATAGAACCAAAAAATGTTAATTTACTTGGTAAGCGACCAGACGCTGGGGATAAACCCAGACAACGATGCAGGCCGCTTCACTGTGCAAATGCCAGAGGTATTTACACCCCCTAAGAATGGCCTAACTGGTGGTCGCTGGTACCTCGGACTAGTGGACATAGCTGTACCGCTAGGGAATAGTGGCCGCACCAAGTGGGATGTCATGTATGTGAACTGTCCCCAGCTAGAAGGCTCTGTGGTAGGCGATACCTACAGTCCAGTACTACGCTCCATACCAATGGGTGAGATAAAGAGACACGGTTTTGCTCGAGTTCAATCAGTGCTCTACGTTCCACTGCGAGTGTCAGACGTTAGACATCTTTCGATAGAACTCTGCGATTCGAGAGGCAAATTATTAGGAGAGTTTAACGGTGAGACAAAAAACTCTACCAAGTGTACTTTGGAGCTGATATGGAAGAAAGATACAAATCACTAGCAGCCATGAAGGCCGAACCATGGATAGAGCATTTCAGGAAAACTGTGGGGGACACCACTCTATGGTCTAATAGACCGAGGCCCGTTGTCATCAAACGAAGCAAGGAGGGTGACAGCGGTGGAAATAAGAACAATGAAAATTTACCCCTGACAGTGGTGTCACCGATAGAACAGTCTAATGACATGGCCCAGGCCCAGGTACAGACCCAGGCACGGACCCAGGGTGAGCTGACTACAAAAAGTGATAAAAACTCGGGGAGAGAGCGTGGAGGCTCAGTCCACCAGCGGAACAAGTTGACAGCACAGCGTCTTAAACGAGGGAGGCAAAGTTTGACTGGGACTACTAGCAAGAAAATTCCGAAGATCAACGACGTATTCACTCGTCATGTCAAGCGGTGAAAAGGTGCTAGAGTCATCAGACCTAGCCTATGAGGACACATTAAATTTGTTCAGCGTACCAGTGAGTAACCTCGGAGTAACTGATGTTAAATACCTGACCCATAAACCAGTCAACCAATTTTCTGCCGAGGGCGATGTAAAATTTCACGTACCAGGTGTGGGTACTTCGTATATCGACTTATCAAATGTCTACCTATCGACCCGAGTGAGAATTGTAAGGGGCGATGGTTCGAGATTACCAGAGGGAGGTGAAGATGCGGCCGCTGCTGCTTCAGCCGCTGCTGCTGATGCTTCAGCTGCTGCTGCAGCCAATGACGAGTCTGCGGTTGAGGCAGATGAAGGCGTATGGAGTGTGGGGCCTGTTAACAACTTGGCCCATGCACTCTGGGATCAGGTGGAAGTGCGACTTAATGACAGAGTGGTGACAGGGGGTCAGACAGGCTACAGCTACAAGGCTCTCATGAACACCCTGCTGGGTGAGACTGAACTAAATGACTCGGAACTGGAAAATTCGCTGTTTCACAAGGACACCACCGGATTCATGAATGATGTCAGCCTCGCATTTGGAAGTAACAGTGGACTTAAAAAGAGAGCCTCTGCCATGAGTGGAAGTAGAACAGTCGAACTTTTAGGGAAAGTCGATGTCGATGTGTTTAAAGCGAACAAATATCTACTAAACGGTGTTACTATTGACCTGAATCTCACACCAACGTCAAACAAGTTTAGACTACAGAGTGCTAATCGAGAGACCACTGATTACAAGCTGGAGATTGTCGATATTACTCTTATTCTGAAACACGTGACCCCCTCAGGTCTCATTTTACTCGGTCACCAGGATGTAATGCTGAAGGAAATTTCTAGAGCGAAATATTTCTATACCAAAGAGGAGTTACGAAAGTTCAACTTGGCTAGAGACACTTCTTCCTATTACATCGAAGATGCGTTTAATGGACGAGTACCCAGTAAAATTGTCTTAGGCTTTGTGTCAGGGGAGTCCATGGGAGGGAGCCTAACCAAGAACCCCTACAATTTCATGCACTACGACATCACTTTCATCAATGTGAGTCTATCGGGCACACCTACTCCGAGAGGACCTCTGAACTTGGATTTCTCCGAAGATAAGTACCTACACTGCTACTCCGAACTCTACAAGGGGAAACCGAATTACGCTAGCAATGCGAGAATAAATCGAGAGGAATATAGAGACGGCTATACCTTATTCGTCATTGACTTAGCCCCTCAAAATTATGACGAATTCTACCCAGTGACTAGGGAGGGATGCGTGAGAATCGAACTACGATTCAAATCGCCTCTAAAGGAATCGGTTGTCATGCTCACTAAAGTGACATACCCTGGACTATTCGAGATCGACTACGCTCGGAATCTCTATTTAACATGAACACTAATCAATTGTACGAAATACTTTGGAATGATGAAATTACGTCTTCATACGTTATGGCTATTATGCCCTCAAATGCTCTGAAGTACCTGAAAGCGAGTCATGGTACCAGACGTTGCAAACCAGCCAAGCGATGCAAGAGTGAATACTGTTACATAGTGAATTGTAATGAAAACTCGTACTTACGCGGCGACATGGGACACTGGATGGTCCTCACTGTTCATGGTTGTGACGGCGGTGGAGGTGGCAGTGGCGGTGGTGGTGGTGGTGGTGGTGGTGGCTGTGGTGCCTTTGTCACTGCTGATGCTGCTGCTGCTGGTCTTGATGTTGACGGTGTACGGACGACGTCGCTGAATGGAGAATCCAACTTGATCGAGATTTTCGATTCGATGGGCGAGGGCACCTACAAAGGAGAAATGATGACTTTTATATCAAAATTTAGACATTGTGTAACGTATTCTAGGTATTTAGCTGCTACTAATTGCGGTTACTATGTATTGATATATGTATATTACCGAAGTAGGAAATATAGCCCCTCTAGTGTTTTGAATATACTATACGAAATACCTGATGTGAAAAGTCAATGTTTAATGCTATACGGCGTAGCTAACGGATACACACAATCGAGTGAAACTACTACTACTACTACTACTACTACTACTACTACTACTACTACTACTACTACGGGCTAATTTCGGTGTTAAATACTCCATGTTTAAAAAAAAAAAATTATGACGGTCGATTTTACTTCTATATTAAAATTTGCGGTATTTACAACATTGTCACATATGCTCAGTTGCTGGTATTGAAAATGAACACGAAATTCACAAATAAATATATATGTATGACCTCTTTTATGACTGTATTACTGTCTGCATGTGAAAAAAAGTGAAATAAAGGAAATGAATTACACCTATCGATTTTACTTCTATATTAAATTTTGATGTATTTACGGCATTGTCATATATGTGTAGGTGTTAGTATTGAAAATGTACACCAAATGTGTAAATATATATGTCGTCTTTTATGTATGTATTACCATTTGTATGTGAAAAAACGTGAAATAAAAGTTTAAAAATTTTACACGAGCGGTGTTTTTTCTAAATTTGTACTATAGCATAAACCAATAAAAAACCAAAATACATGAAAAGTGACATACCTGGCTGTATTTTTTTCTGACGAAATACTACACGTAGAGAGTCAGTCTGATGATGTTCCTAGAGGTGACTCTGTGATGGCTGTCCGATTGTAGCTGGTACTGAGGTCTTAGCGTATGCTAATGCGATCAGGCTGTGAGTGGAGATGCCCTCCGGCTTCAGACCCATGCTTTTTATACCATCGTATTTGCTGGAGGACAATGCGAGTGCCTCAGCGGCCCCCCCTGCTCAGCCCGCCCGTGACAGATCGCATCGGTGATTGCCACATTAAGGGCTTGAGTGCATTCTTTTTTGCTTATGACTAATCTTAAATTGAGCAAAAGCGCTTCGTCTGCTTGACGTTTTTTAACGCTAAATTTGAAAATAAATAAAAATTTTGCACTTCGAACTGTGTATATATATATATATATATATATATATATATATGTAGGTATGTAGGTATGTAGATATGTAGATATGTAGATATGTAGATATATAATTCAATTAAGTCACACATCCATATTTTTTAATTGACGCTCAGTTAAGTTTATGAATAGTGATATTGAAACTGGACTTGATTGTGTGGGTAAATAGCTATTACGTAATACCAGTATTAAGTTAAACATTTTCAACTTGATGCCACGCGGCCAGATGTGGTATAACTCAGGGGTACACTACGTCTAATATACTCCTTCCATTGTCTTAGGACGCCGGTCACTTTCACCGTCTTTTGTTTTATTACGTAACACTCAAACGTTAGGCATTGGGGTCACCGTGAGTAAGGGGGGAACAATGGGGGGTACTGCTACATGGCATAGGGGTAGGTCAGTTGCAGTAGCTACTTCGGTTGCATAAGTTGTCACTGCAAGGAGAGACAGAGGGTAATTTTGAGTTGCACGCTTTTTTGGTGGTTAAAAATGAGACAAATCGCGATTGTTTTGCTGTTGAGCTTGGCGGAATGTTCTGCATGGATATGTGGCAATACTGGACAGTGTAGTTGCTCATCTTCTGGTTTTGTACTCTGCAAAGATGCAGATGCAGCTCCATTCTTCGCTGAAGTGCATAGGCCAGGCAAGAAGCTGACCATTAAAACGACCGATGACCAATTCGATATGTCAAGTATGGCGAATACGAAGGGATTTGAAAGAGTGATTGTGATGGGACTTTCAGCAGACCTCTGTGAGACACTGATTTCTACCTTTCCATGGGCACGCTGTTTGGCGAACGACCTTGGATCTTCAAAGCCGCGCGTGACTGTCACTTCATGGACTAGGACGACTGTCAGTGACCCTAAGGATGACGTAGTCGCTGTTGAAGAGCCTCTGATAGGAACGAGGTCATCGCTAAAAACCTATGGCACTGGAATGATAGTCTGGACGATATTGAGCAGTATTTTTGGAGGGATCATGACGTGTTGCATACTGGTGAGTTTGGTCAACTTGCACGCCCGTATTAACAGCCACGCTAGGTCGGATGATCCGCCCCTGTTTGCCGTTGCCTGCTGTTTGAAATGTCTTGCACTAATGCTGTATCCAGTACACCTGATCGCCAAATGTTGCAACTGGACTTGTTGTGACATTCACACATTGGATCGAGGTACTCCACCCAGCACCACACCCTTTCAAGTCTAGGTATACTCAATTTCTCATTATAGCTACACGAGTTAAAGTGATTTGAGAACACTTTGTAGTAGTAAACTAAGCGAACACTTGTCAGCTGATGAAAAAATTTGGACGTCAGTGTCTGCAATGTCGATGTAAAGTTGTAAATGCTAGTGTCTGTGATGGACTAATTTAAGTATAAATGAACCCTGGAGAGAATTATTGCATACCTTACTGGAACAACTTTAATACAATTGCAAAGGCTCGAGTTAACTGACATTGTTTTTTTCAGAAACGTGATTCGATCAGACAGCAATATGCCACCACGCGTCGTCTGCTGAGACTATTGATGGTAGTTTGGGGTATTTATGCCACAGCTGATGTCAATGAACTGCGCATGGTGAGACTTTTCATGGCCATTTGGAGGGTTTATGCTGCTGCTGATGCAAATGATGATGATAATGATGACGATGTTGAACATGAGGATGACGATGGAGTGATGTATGAACAACCTAATGGCAGACCTAACATGGATGATGCCCCCCTGGATGAACACTACGATGTGATTGAGATGGATGAGGGCGGTGTTGACAGGGCTGAGGAACCGGCAAATCATGCTGGCGAGCACGCTGCTCAGCCGAGGGTGTATCGAGTGCGCCTTGCCCGGGAGCGCGACTGGATAGACGTGGCCAATGTCATCGGTCATCGGCTGAGAAACAATAGACCCGTCCAGCAATGATTTTACTTAGGCATAGTTTTTAGTTTTACTTTTTTAACGCATTTTTATTTTATCGAATAACCCTTTTGTATGTTACCATGTCACATTTCATACCGAGTTGAGCGTCTTGCCACTTGTATGTCATACTCATGAATATCGCTGTACAGTCTTTAATTTCATAGTATAGTTGTTGTTTTGTACATTTTTTAGGCCTAGTTGCATAGAAAGGTGCGTCTTGCCCACTGTTATGTTAGTCTTACAGATTATTTTATCGTAATGTTTACGGTGCTGTTTCATTTAACCTGTGCTTACCAACTTTTTTGTACATAACTTGTATTATAACGTTATATTGATATGTGTATATATATATATATTTCTCATTTAAATAATTTCCATGTCACGCTCTTACGAAAAAAAAATTATTGAGTTCCTAGTACTGTCATTAAATTTTTCCAGATTTGAAAGCTATGTTTTTTAGTTATTTACAGCGAACTTGCAAAGAAAGATTTTCTTCTTGACTTTATTTCATTTAAAAATTGGCTATTCCATCGAGATACGTAGTATGGTGCACCTAAACTAAAGTACATACGCAGATCGAGATAGCACACTCGATTAAGATAGGATCAGGTGCTTCAAACTCCGTATCAGAGTCCCAGGACTGAAATAACTGGACCGATGAGATGGCTCATTGTCTGAGCCAGTTTGATGTACGATGTATGAGGACTAAATGTATACTCAGTCTGTGCTAATACATCCTTGGGGGGTATATCTTATCACATTTAGTAGCGGGGGCAGATTCTTATCATAAGTTTTGCTCTGAGCACCCTGAGAATATTGCTAATGGGGCATTCATTCGATCACCGGGCTAGGCACCATTGTAATGTACATTCACGGTCGAATAAGGACTATTGGGGGTATCTGAAATGGTAGATATATAATGACTCAATTAAGCACCCCCTGCAATGTGCACCATATTCTTTATTAACACAGAGAAACGCCTATGTTTATCGAACTGTACTGAATTAGTGGTAGAGAATTTCCAGTAATAAAGTAGTTGCATACAGCTAATAACAGTATTAAATTGCAATGAAGAAGAGCTGAATAAAGTGTATTTCAAGCTATAGGCGTACTAACTGAAAAGGATAACTTTTTTTTTGCTATTAAGTAATACTCCGAAATATTAAAAAAATTTACACTTTATACATCTCAAATGTTTTACTAATAAAAACACCAGCGATGTTAACAGATAAATTATGTTAATTATGTCAATGGCATCTACACGGAGAGTGCTCAAGGGGCGTGTGGTTCTGATAACGTTTAGTCCTAAATGCCACCTGTCAGGGGGCAATTAGTAGTGAGAGTCAAGCGTGGCGAGATCGCTCTCTCCACAGACACAGCCACAGCCACAGCAGGATATGATATCATAGCCCGATGTGCGTATCATAAAGGCACTAATGTAGTTACATGTATATATATAGTAACTTACATGTAGTTACTTTATAACTTCATTACAGGATGTAACCTATTTAAGAAACATGTAAGTCAGTCAGTCAGTTAGTCAGTTAGTCAGTTTGTTAGTTAGTAAGTTAGTAGTTAGTTAGTTAGTTAGTATCTTCACATAAGATGCATCATTGTTCATTTATAACGTCACATCTTAGTTCTGTGTTTTTTTTCTCTGATATAAAAAATAATAATCTTTATAACTGAGAAGGATGTAACTATTCATTATCAACCATTTCATGAATGGAATTTGTTGGGTCACAACAGAACTATCTTTTGTCAACATGTTTTGGGATTATTCTGATGGGAATGAAGATATTTCTGTTGCACTCCTGGCAGTCAGGAACAGCCTGCTTTCTCTCTTCCTCTCTCATTATAAATCAGTTTCCCTGAGCGCCTGTGGAATGCCAAAGATGCTGCACAAACTAGTCCGAATTATCTGACCGGTCCTCTATACTTGCTGCAAGTTAGAGTTGATATAGGCAGGAAATATTGAAACTAAAACAATAAGATAAGATAATACAAGACAATATACAAGACAATACAAGACAAGACAAGACAAGATAAGATAATATAAGATAAGATGAGATAAGATGAGATAAGGGGTTTGTCCAGTTGCGACGTGCAAGTTCAAATATATATATATTGCATTATAGTCTAAATGATGCTATATGAGGCAGACGTAATGATTGTATAATAAGGCCTGGAGTCCACATCATGCAACACATTCTACCGTTGGGATGGGACATTTGACTGATATTACAGCATATTTGATATACTTTGAAGTTAAACTCCAGAGGACGTCATGTAAATCCAGGTCTCCTATTGGCTAAAGGCCTAAGGCACTCCCTCATCAACCAATGGGAGTCCTTGATTCACATGACGTCCTCTGGAGTTTAATTTCTAATTCCATGAAATCTGCTAAAGTATGATCGGATCCAGGATTTATATATATTTCATTAAAACAAAAAACCTAACACAGTCAGAAAATTCGGACTACCTGAAAGATGACACTTGCTTGGATACAGAAACAAGACAAGAATGAGATGTCAGGGAGGACAGTCATTGCAATCACAGTTTCCAGCGAGTTACCCTCAAGTGGCATAGTTACCTGGAAACCCGCATTCCACACATTCCTTACATTCTCGCTCAATTAATGAAAATTTTCAGCAGAGAAATGACTGAATGTGCTGACGACCAAACAATGTTCAGACACAATTGGGATATAATTATTCAGCATTCAGGTGAATTACTTCGGCGGAGCAATTAACTCTGCCATATTTGGCCATTAATATGCAAAACCCTCAGTAGTCATGACTCCAAATATGGTGCGGCAAACGAGGAAAATAAATAAGTAAACACACAAAAGAGAAAGAAAGATAAATAGATAGATAGATAGATAGATAGATAGATAGATGGATGGATAGATGGATAGACAGATAGATAGATTAGATAGATAGCAAGATAGATGGATAGATAGATGGATAGATGGATAGATAGATGGATAGATGGATAGATAGATAGATAGATAGATAGATAGCAAGATAGATGGATAGATGGATGGATAGATGGATTGATAGATGGATTGATATATAGATAGATAGATAGATGGATAGATGGATAGATAGATAGATAGATAGATAGATAGCAAGATAGATGGATAGATAGATGGATAGATGGATGGATAGATGGATTGATAGATGGATTGATAGATAGATAGATAGATAGATTGATAGATAGATAGATAGATAGATAGATAGATAGATAGGTAGATAGATAGATAGATAGATAGATGGATGGATAGATAGATACACCTTAAACTCATCTTTTTTTTGCAACAATGAGCCTCGTGGTGTGGGCGATAAAAGAGGTTATGACGTGTGTAAGTGTTCTAAATGAAGACAGATGGCGCTGTCAGCAGCACTTGCTTCGTGATGGGTCACAAGGGCGCGCTGTATGAATAACTAAAAGCATGAAGATGGCCTATTATATTTGAGCAAGACTTTAGCAGCCCAAGGACAGGGAAATATTCACTACTACCCTGCCATGCTGATGAGAGAAGAGGGAGAAAGTGAATATCGAAAGTGACATTTGTGCAATTGACATGCATAACACGTCCCTGCCACACATGCCAAGACTCTGTATCACCATGACTGCCTTCCTTTATGTACATGTATTCGCGTTCCTGGAACATGCTTGCAGTACAATGAAGTTTTGCAAGAAATTAGTCATATAAGTCTATATTTATGTCTCAATGCTACTGGTCTGAGGCTTAGTCCGGTTATATGACAAGCTGTCAGAGGGAGACGTAATGATGAGATGACAAGGCTGGGTGTCGACACAATGTTACACATTTATGCTATGGGTCTCTTACTCGCCTCAGCATAGACTACGAGTACAAGGCACCTCCAATAATCTTATGATTATGACGCCAATGAAGAGTCTTAATAGTTTTGATAGGACAAATAAAGTTGTTCTTCAAAGTAACACATTCTGTTAATTCATAAAAAAAATGGATAAGTTTAGGCTGGGTATAGAACATTTAAGAGGTTCCTCAAGGTGCCCCACTCTCTCCTAAGGCTACTACCATATGCCATGCAGAAAGCCGTATTAACCTGATCAGCAATACAAATCACTACACGATCGTCTCAAACTGGCAACGATTTGACTTCCGCATGACCCATGAAGGCAATTGTGTTCTTTGCTTTATGCCACTAGGGGGCAGTGCACAATATGCACACCTGGATCCCCTGACCTCATTTTGCCAAGGTCGCAGATGTCACAAAGGTCATGAAAGGCAAGGGGCTTCTTTTGTCCAGCAATATGGCAGGAAGGCCTCTTGAATACGCATGCGCATTGTATGCAGCAACAGCAGCGCCCTCTGATAATTATAATTCGATAGGCGCCATCTGACGGACGTCATTAGAACGACCTGCTTGGTCGTCATAAGTCGAGTGGCAGTGTTAGTCATAAGTCATGGGATTAGTCAGAAGTCATGGCCCTAATCCCTGAGCTAATCCCCTACCTTTGAATAACAACACAGGGAGGGATTAGGTAGTGGGAAAACAGGCACAGCAAACAATCAGTGTGGCTCTATCAGGGCCCTCCAGTGTACATGGATGCAAAGAAAGACATTATTAGCAGAAGCAATAGAAGCACAAGCTCACTGAGCAGATTCTCTCATATGCAACAGCAGTATATTTGAGCCCCCCCCCCCCCCCAGTACAATGTACAGCCACCAACAACAAACACTGTCTGGACACAGGAATAAGATGTCTGTGGGTCTGTCAGTAGGCAAATCACTGTCACTGTCTGTGTGTGTCTACATCACCTTGTCTTGTCAGCTGTCTGTCTGGGGTCTCTCACTCTAACTGAGTGGTGGGGGGCCTAGCTCAGTGGTAGCACTCTGGCCTTCTAACCACTGGGTCCTGGGTTCAATTCTCGTTCAAGCCTAAGTTGGATGGCTGTTTCATCCATCATCTCATTGCCATGGTTCCTGCCTGTCCTAATTTGCCCATGAGGTGCAGAAATGCAGGACGTAAAGCCATAATCCATTCCTCACTCTACTTGAAAATTACAGACAGAAAATACTTCTGCAAAATCTGAAATGTCAACTCAGTAAGGCCAGCTATGTAGTGAAACCAGTCATTAACCCCATTTCTGACAATCCTTAATAGTTTTTAGAAGATCTGCCGGTAATAAGTGAGGTTGAAGTTCCCTTATTATGAGGTGATCTTAATGCAGGCTTCTGACGGATACTGTGTCGGGTACACCACATTTTAGCATACCACAAGGAGGCGTTTTTCTCCCTTTATATGTACATTGATTCAGCCTACGTCTTGCTGTACTATACTAGCTGCTGATCCAGTGCAGGGAAATGTGTGGCAGCTTCTTAGCTGTGTAGTGAGTGACTCTAATGGGCAGATGTCAAGAAGGAAGGGGCTTACGTGGATGGGACAGCTTAAGTGCTTGTCATGTGTCATGTCTGGACTTAAGGAAAGGGCTTACCTCTGAAAGATGCACTTCTCTCAGTAGACCAGATCTCTGATGTCACAAACAACATAAGAAAGGGGCAGAGATCAACGAGAAAGCCATGACAAACAAGTACTGTTGTAGCAGTTTGCTTTAAATGTCTGGAAAATGCATATAAGTCACTGCAATGTTAAATTCGAGATTGTCTTAACATGAGATGGCACACCACAAGGAGGTGTTTTTTCTCCCCCCATGTCTGCTAGACTAAGTCCTGTCCTAGCTATGTCACAAACAACATAAAAAATTAGCAAAGATCGAAGAAAAAGCTATGCCAAGCAAGTACTGTTGTAGCAGCTCGCTGTAAATGTTTGGAAAAGGCATATAAACACGAAGACATGTGGATATATGAATTGATATATGCACTGATATATGCATTTATATATGCACTGACATATGCACTGACATATGCATTTATATATGCATTGATATATGCACTGATATATATATGCATTGATATATGCACTGATATATGCATTTATATATGCACTGACATATACACTGATATATGTACTGATATATGCATTGATATATGCATTTATATATGCACTAACATATGCACTGATATATGCACTGATATATGCATTGATATATGCACTGATATATGCATTGATATATGCACTGATATATGCACTGACATATGCATTTATATATGCATTGATATATGCACTGATATTTGCACTGATATATATATATATATATATGCATTGATATATGCACTGATATATGCATTGATATATGCACTGACATATGCATTTATATATGCATTGATATATGCACTGATATATGCATTGATATATGCACTGACATATGCATTTATATATGCATTGATATATGCACTGACATATGCACTGATATATGCACTGATACAGGCATTGATATATGCACTGACATATGCATCGATATATGCATTGATATATGCACTGATATATGCATTGACATGTGCACTGATATATGCATTGATATATGCACTGACATATGCATCGATATATGCACTGATATATGCATTGATATATGCACTGATATATGCATTGAGATATATGCATTGATCTAAATGTTATTTTCAGCACACAGTGCAAACCACGGGGAAACCCATAGTTTGCATTGTTTCACGTAGGACATTCACCTAAACAAAAACATTGTATCACCAAACAAATGCTCACGAATCGAATGGTCTGGGGGCTCAAGTTGCAGTCTATTGGCATTTTTGTCATTTGCATTTTTAATCAAATTTGAATCGTGACATATTAGATTACTAGATGTTGGCATGGTAACAGACGTAAAATTACTCGATCTATTACAAAGCTCCTGCACGAAATTATAAAACATTAATAAAAGATATCTATTTGAATATGAACTAAAAAGTATCTTATCTGAAATGCTGTATTATGTCTGCAATCAAGGATCAGTAATAATAACAAAATGATCAATTAAATAATTAATAAATGAAAAATTACAGACAGATAAATTGACAAATTTAAGTAGAGCGCATCATGTCTACTTTAAAAAAATTTAGAATTCATGGTTGTGTGTTTAAACATTTCATGACAAAGATAATTGATCAATGTGTCAATGATATTGGGTCTGAAGTTTAGTCAGCTTATATGACCAGTTGCCAGAGGCAGACGTAATGATGAGATAAGGCTTGGAATGCACACTATGTTGCACATTTACCCCATGGGTGGGACCTTTCACTCGCCTCAGCATAGACAAATCCTGTACTATTACAATCTCTCATTTTTAGGCAAATAAACATTCTTATCATTATCTGTAATATTTAGACAAATAAAGTATTCATCATATTATTAAGTAATTATTTTCTATTTTTCAGTCTTCTCGGCAAGGGTGGCGAAGAAAAAACCCTGGTCAAGTACGATGAGTTAGATGAAGTTACGGAAGAGGGCGCTGAGGTCAGCAAACCTAAATTGAACGTTTGTGAAAAATGCTTACGTAAGCTACCAGCATGCTGCCAATGTTCAAAGAGATACAGCATCGCCCTAATGTCATCTCTTGGATTCCTCATCAGTTTCGGCATCAGATGCAACATGGGCGTGGCTATTATTCAAATGACAGAAAACACCACAACTCACATGGAACACCACATAAGAGCGGTAAGTTTGAATTGGTTAGAAATGAATTAAGTTAAAAAGGAACACTTTAAACAACAATCGCACATGATATTGGTTTATGTAACACAAAGGACTGAAACTTAGCAGTATAAACATTTCCTTTAGCTTGACTGATAGCACGGGCACAAATCATTTTAATGTAAATTTTTACGATTTTATGGCTGTGAGAAGTTTCATACCCCCTTAGAAAAATTGCAAATCTGCGCCACTGACTGAAAATTTAAATTTCATAATCAATCCGAACAAATGCTTATTGATCAGATGATGATGCTGCACAATAAAATAACGCATGTAACACTTTTTTTCATTATTATACGAAATTGATTCTGAGACAGGACCAAATATATTAATAACTAAGCACTGTAAAAAGTGAGACAAGCTCTCGTAGATTAAACTAACAAATCGACGAATTAATCACAGATGTTTCTGAACGGTAGGTGCCTAGCCATCAAAAACAGCTGGCCCATCTAGATGCTCTTTGCCCAAAAGTCACAGGGCAGCCAGCACGTGCTTCTAGCCTCTAACCCAGCACAACTCAACTTCATCATGGCCGCCGTACTCTCTAACCCTTCCAAAATCAACAAACAATACTCTCTGAGCGCATGCGCAACCACGGCTTGATAAATGATTGTTCTCTGAGTGACGTTTGTCTGTTTGTCTTCCATTTAACACAGACAAAGCTTTGTTTTCTTTCACAACATGTTGCAATACTGGTCCACACAGCCAGGGGCTGGGCTATATATAACAATTCCCACAGTGAGTTGAGCACATCAGCTGGGTCTCCTTATAGCCAAAAACTAAATACACCTATGGCTTTATAAATGTAGTGAATTCTATATTAAATACCAAAACAATACCGTAGTATGCATACACTTGAGAGATGAGAGTTTGAGCGAAACCCATGATTGTCATAACCTTGTAGTTTTGAAGCTCCTGACCCATTGTTGCTCATACAGAAGCAGATGTAAAGATAAGGTGATAGGTCCAGTGAGTGTTTCACCATTCGCATTCATCCTTTGGTGGGGTTTTTACACGTCCAGGAACTGATTTAAAAAATGAGACACATTTAGATTGTAAGGGTGGACTGCAGCCCCGAATTTGGCCATCATACAGTTAGTTTCATTAAAAAAACAGCCGGTCAAATTAAGACTTGTCTCTTCAAATACAAAATATTCTGAGTTCTGAAACCTTGACAAAGCTAGACAACTTCTACCGTACGATGCTATATGCCACTAAACGGTACTGTCTGGCTACAGCTGGCTACTCTAAGCCGGATCGAAAAGTACGTATTTATGATATATTAGATAAATTTCTTACATTTACCAAGGTTTACATTTTTTCAGTGGTGGTAGGTGTAAGCCGACTTTAAACTAGGAGTATACAGAAGTGGCTGGCTTTAGCTAGCTACAGCTGTCTAGAGTCAACCATATTTTACGAAACTAACTGTACATGGTTCTTAGAATGGTAATCAAACCCAGAACCATTAGAAGGGCAAACCGATTTCAATTAGTGTATAGGAAGGCAGTCTCGGCTTTAACAATGTTCTTTTCTTGATTGAATTTCTACTCTGTTCAAATGATACCGTGTTTACCAAAGCTGTCCACAGATGGCGTTCTTGTTTCATTACGTCATCAAGCGGAAGTGAAGAGTCCTCTAGCGTCAGGCTGTCCCCGGGAGAGGGCGCTGTGAGTGGCACTGTCTGTTTCAGCACATTTTCTCTTTATTGACATTGTCTGAAGTGCGTGCGCATCCTCACATATGCCAGGGTTGCCATGGAAACAGTCAGGTGAATACCACTTCCGGTGTGGAGTAGATCACACCAGGGATTCAAGGAGAAATGGAGAAGGGCTGAAGTACCTTTTCCTATTTCGATAGATGAGCAATAAAGACACGAATATATTTCATTCTGTCTCTCTTCTGTCTTTCTGTTGTCAGCTGCTGACATGTTTAAACAACGGTTGCTAAGCGACCAAGTGACATCAACATTTACATTTGGTGTCTCAAGTCAATGGTCAGTGTTTCCCATTGCAATGTTGCATACATCTTGGCCTCCTGATATGCACACTATAGTGGGAAGTAGAGCAATAGTGAATGAATAAGTCATGAGGTGTAAATTGTTATCCAGGTTAGTTATTTTCATCGAATTTTGATGAAGTTGCTTACATGCGATGTGATCATAACTCAATGGAATACCTTATGGAATGACAAATAAATCACAATTATGCTCGAAATGTCTTTAATAATCGTTTATCCTG
The DNA here is from genome assembly GCA_932294295.1 of Alitta virens. NCBI lineage: Eukaryota > Metazoa > Annelida > Polychaeta > Phyllodocida > Nereididae > Alitta > Alitta virens. Next base: position 28,745,672 of record OW028581.1, on the reverse strand, counting down.
TACAAAACAAGATATATGTTATTCCTCCATCACAAGCATATCTTCTAATATATCTATTACATGAACGTCAGTTGTACCTGGTGAGTTCTAAGTTTCAGTTAAATTAAATTCGAATTTATTTATTTTATACACTGTTGTTAGGGGGGGGGAGGGGCTTTGTCAGCGACATCATGGCTGTCTTAGAGGGGATCTCCTGATCTTTTATTTTTTTATATACTATGTCAGATAAATTTGTTCTGAGTTCTAAGTTCGAAACTGATATATTTAAAAAGATAATGTTAGATCACCGTTGTACTAAGTACTGGGATCACTGTGTCCAAAGGACTCTCAACTTGTAATGTGGATTGATCAATGATTTATCTCTCTAAACTAACAACAACCTCATGACATGTGAATATCTGCTAAATAACTATTTTTTTTATCATTGCATTCAGTCAAAGGCAGAGTGTATGACTTCAAAACTTACAAATATGACAAATGGTTTGACACTGAGTGTGTATACCTCAAATTGGGAACCGCACCAAGTCCAACGTTATGAAGCGGATGAATGGACAATTGTGATAGGCTTACCATATGAAATTTGGCACAGCTATGGTACATCCAATGCTAAAGGGTCGTAGACATTAATCTAATATAGCCAAAATATGTCAAGAGATGGTCATCTGATTATACGTCTAAATTGTAAGAATGATATTGTTATTATAATGGTCAAATTATAAATGAATCTGAATGTGAATCTGATTGTGTATATATGCAAGGACAATAGAAATAGGTGATGATGAAATATTCAAAGTGGGTTAAGAAAAATACTAATTTCCCCCCCCCCCTTCAGAATGGTATTACAATGTAAGAAAACTCGGTGAATTACCAAATTACAACCATGCAAATCACCAAAATTACAACCATCTGCAGTCTTCAGCATTAAGACTTTTCCAGCGGTCTAAATTTTGAGATTTAGCTGAACTGAAAAAGCTTTAGTTTGTCAATTATCGTTTAGCTTTTCTTCACTAAACACTGTGCTCATCTTTCCTATTGTCTGGCAACTGACAAAACACCAATGTTACTCCAACTGGTTGTGATGGCCATATGCTATTGAGAGGACCCATTGAGGTAGCTTTCTCCCAAGCTACAATGGACGGGATGACAGCAATTGTCACAAAGATGCAACAATGAACAATGAGTCCCTCTATAACTGACTGAGAATGTCAAATGCTTTTATGGCAGTTTCTGAGCGAGCCATTAGTCCTTATACAATACACATTCAACTTGCAATATACAGTGGATTTGATAGATCGTGTTGGTCAATTCTTTTGACACTCTTACTGTGGTTTTGTAAAACAGATTTATATCTATATCTTAGTACTCATTCATTGATTATGTACTGTTTTGTTTCACTATTCATTCGTTTTAGTTTCGAAGCTGGATGACAAGTAGAAAATGCATTGCCAAGAAAAAAATATTCATGTTTCTTTTTATTATTATTTATTTTTAATTTTTTCAATTTTAAATATGGTAGTAGACTCTATGACCATTAAACCTATCAAGGCTCTCGAATCGTTCTCATGTATACATGTAGTTTCAAGTTTTGAAATAACAAACAATCCAGTGGAGTAGCCTATGGGTTAATGCAGTTATTAGTCCCCTGCATTGCGTTTTCCATGCATTTGGATAAATGCATTGGAAAACGCATGGTTTTTGAATCATTGTAATTAGCTAAAAACCATGTGTTTTCCATGCGTTTATCCTCATCATGGAAAACGCATGTGGCACATTTGGCCATGTAGAGGTCTCGGATTCGATTCTTGACTCAAGCATGTGCACATTATGAGCTATTATGAATTAATCTCACAGCAACTTGGCAGTGCCTGATGCTAGGTGTCTATGTTGGAGCCCGCTGATTTGGTTAATGTGTAAAATTGGGAAGATTTTAAGTCTTATCATTTCATCATTACGTTTGTCCTTTACCTCAGGTTATATAATTAGATAATACTGGGGAGTATTATGCTATAATTACTATATATATTTTATGTCTGAATTTGTGACTGACCAGTCCATACTTTCTCTTTGCAGGCACCAGAATTCGACTGGACACCGGGCACCATAGGTCTAGTGGACAGTTCCTTCTTTTGGGGTTATCTCTTGACCCAGATACCAGGGGGCTATCTCGCCTCGCGTCATGCTGCCAACAGGTAAGTCATTATGCTGACGATTTCCATTTTCGCACATATTATCTAGCTTGCCATTAATTGTTAAGTCGACGTCAGTCTCAAACTTCCTTCATCATAATGGCATTTCTCTGAAACAATTAACTTCAGTTTCCTATCATTCCAATTATTTAATTTATTTTGCCCCTTCCTGGTATCAGAGAAAAACAGGCGTTACAATAGAAAATATGGAACATAATTATATCAAATCAAAACCATATTACCACACCCCCGCCCCTCCCCCCCCCCCCAAACAGACCATTACAATGCAAAATATGGCAAATTTATTAAATCAAAACCATATGACATTAATTTGATTCCTTACTATTTTCTGCTGACACACTCAAATTGACTCAATATCTAAAGGGAAGAGTGGAAGGGGGGGGGGGGGGTGGAGACCAAGCAGCTGAAATAACCACAGTGGCCCACCGCCCTAGGCCTAGAAGGCCCATACTCAATATCTGAAGGGAATGAGAGCGGTTGCTTCGTTACGGCCTAATAGGAGAAGAATGGCTGGAAATTTAATAAAGGCCAGATGTATGGGCCTACACAGGAGGTCTAGCCTTCTCCTCCTATTACTGGCGGCATGCTTTTCTCATAGAATGATTCATAGGAGAGCTGCACCAGGGGATGTTTCCAAACTGCCACCTGTTGCAGGCCAGTGGGGGTACATTTAGAGGAGTGCACATATCTCCATGTGTAAATACTTTTTTCAGAATATTCAGTACATGTGATATTGCTATAGAACAGTTACTATTCCGTTAGTGTAGTGCTTCATGATGGGCTGCTGGTCCCCCAGGCCAGGGATGGTGAAAGAGATTGACAGCTCATCATGAACAGCTTTGAGATTAAAGTATTTTATTACCAGGTGACCATCACACACAATATGTAGGTTTCTTCACATGATTTAAAGATATGCTTTGGTTATTTTGTTTTTCGAATCAATATGTAGTTTTTATTATTATTTTATTTTTTTAATGTTTATATTTAGTTATTTTCTAAATAATAGATAAGTTACCTTGTTCTTATGATAATATGTATATATATCTTCTTAATATTTTCCTTTTCAATTCTAATGTAGTCAGCCTGCCATGAATGTTATTTACAAAAGACATAAATGTCATGAAATGTTCTCATTTTAGAAATGGCCAATAAATGAATTGTGAATCTTGAAAATCGTGAATATAGCAAACAACAATAATATCAGTTAGCTTACATGTTCATTGTCTAAGGCCAAACTATATCTTGGCTGATTAAAAAAAATGGCTGATTAAAAAAAATGGATGCCATGGACACCAACAAAAAAAATATTGTCTGAAACAGACAATCCTTTTTAAGAGTACAGTGTTTTCTTAACTAGAACTCAGTACTAGTTTAATAATTTTAAATATTGAAATGATCAGGAGAGCCCAATACTAAGACCGCCACGCTGTTGCTGACAAATGCCCCCCCCCCATTACAAAAGTGTAAATTTCATTACAAGTTATTTTAACCAGGTATATGAAACAATCTATTATTTATATATTGATAATGAAAACATGCTTGTGATGAAGAGATAAAATGAATAACAATATGTGTACTTCAAATCTAAAGTCCATTTATTTTCAATTAAGGAATGCTGAATGTACATGGGAACTCACAATTATGTAAAAACAAAATTATATAATAATAGCAACTATACAACCTCCTTATTATAAAGCCCCTGTCACACGGGACGGTTGGGCCGTAGTGGACCCGTAGTATTACATAATAGTTGCGGAAATCGCTACCCGGCTCAAAGCCGGCGGCCCCAATACGGCCACCCGTGGATACCCGGGGATACCCGGCAAGCACCCGTGGGACCCTTGGCCAAGCCGCGAAACCCGGCCCCGGTAGCCGGTTGTGCCATGCTTGCATGGCACAACCGTAGAAATCTCACGGGTGAAAAAAAAAACAAAAAAACCCGTGGAAGCCGGCGGGTGACCCGTAGAAGCCGGCGGGTGACCCGTAGAAGCCGGCAGGTGACCCGTAGAACCCGCGAATTAACCGTCCCTAAATTCACCCTTTAGTAAAGCCGGCGGCTTGTTGAGGGGTTCTACGGTTAACCCGCCGGCTTTGACGGTTAACCCGCCGGCTTTGACGGTTAGCCCGGCGGCTTCCACGGTTAACCCGCCGGCTTGCATAGCAAGCAATCGTGTTTGCCCAGTGTCATCCTGTGTGGATCCAATGCGACGCAATGAGCTGGGTTTATTATGTAATCACAGCGGGGTACGTTATCCAGGCAGTATATAAAGATTGACCAGTGGCTATCAGATCATTCAGCATCTTGCTACCAAATTGAGAAGACGAAGAATACACCGCTCCAGAAAATATTTTTTATCATGCCGATGAAGAAGATTACTGCACCTAGGACCAGGACAACTGCAGTTCCTGCTGAGGACACAGAAAAATCGCTTTCTTCACTTCAAGCCAGCAATGATGAAGTATCTTCTGCTTCATCAAAGAAGAAGAGTGCTCTTCCTGTGAAGGAGAAGATGGCGAAAAAGTCACCTGCCAAGCGGACTGTACCTGCCAAGTGGACTGTACCTGCCAAGGGACCTGAGAAGAGACGAAAAATTGCCACGAGGTCATCCTCAGATGCTGCCAGCACGGATGAGTCCCAGAAGTCCACTGCTGCTCCTCTTTTGCATCTTCGTGCTCCTGCGCCTGCTCCTGCGCCTGCTCCTGCACCTGCCCCTGCTCCTGCACCTGCAACTTCTCCTGACACTTCACCTGCTCGCTCTGCAGGTCCTGCATCACCTGTTTTCTCAGGTAGAGGAAATGAGCCTCAGAAGAAGCAGGATAAGCTCTTCCTGCCACACCAGGATGAACAGGAAGTTGCAGATTGGTACCGGGACCACCCGATATTTTATGACCGGACCCTATCGGATTATAAGGACTCCCGGAAGAAGACGGCCCTCCTTAATGCAATGGCTGCCAAGTTGAGTGTCTCCTGCACTGGTTTGCAACTCAGGCCCTGGCTGGAATCCATCAGGACTAGTGCCGGAAAACTTATGAGGCAGGGGCCATCCGGAACTGCCAAGAGAAATCCCACAGAGAAAGAACAGTGGATATGTGCCAACTTCGGATTTCTAGTTGACCATATCACTAGAATTCCCAGTCGGCAAGGGAGCAATGTTCTTTCAAAAAGACTTGCAAAAGACAACAGCAGCAGTGCTGCAGAAGAATTCGGGCCCCTGGAGATTTCGGATGACCCGGATATTTCCATGGATATCCCCCCAGCTCCTGCCAAGCGTTCCAAGGGCGGCCCCTACAAGAAACATAGACAGGAACCCCAGGAGGAACCCCATCAGCAAAGAAGAATGGACGAACTCATGGAATTGGCCAGGAGCTCAACAGGTGCCCTGCAGGCATCTTTTCATCAAATGGCTGCTGCTGCTCCTCCTCCTCCTCCTCGTCATCCAGCAGATCTCCACGAAAGGAGAATCTGGGCGATGGGAGATTACATGGTTGCGGAGTGCCTGATGATGGACACGGACACATTCGATGACTTTCATACGCAGCTGATGCCTATGATTTTCCAATTAAAAGGAAACCTTATGAGGACCAAAAGGCAGCAACAGCAACCCCAGCACCAGCAGCAGCACCAGCAGCAGCACCAGCAGCAGCACCAGCAGCAGCACCACCAGCAGCACCACCAGCAGCACCACCAGCAGCACCACCAGCAGCAGTTCTTCGCTCCTCCTCCTCCTCCTGGGCTTCAGTACACGACCATCCTGAGTCCACAAAAGAATTGGCCACCTGCAACTGCAGCTGGACCTTCTTCACTGCCTCCTTCTGGCCCTCCGTCGATGATTTCTGAAATGCCACCCAGTAGCTCAACACCACTGAATATGAGCCAGTATCTCAACTTGTAGACAATCAACTTGTAGACAACCCCGGCCTTTTTCAAGGCCAGACAACCCCGGCCTTTTTCCAAGGCCAAACAACCCCGGCCTTTTTCGAGGCCAAACACCCCCGGCCTTTTTCAAGGCCACCAAATCCTCCCAAAAGAGCACGCCTTGTACACATATTTGTGTTAACAATCAATCAAAAACAAAGTTCCCAAAACCCTCCAAACTTTTCTCTATCTTTGTCCAAAAAATAATAATATTTTAGTACAAAATCAATTTCTTCACATCAAGTAACTTGTTCATATTTCCTTTGGATTAGATCACAATATTTCTTTATTTTACACTTGAACTATCTTTTAGTAGATTGCTTATTATCACACTTTACTGAAGTTTTCATATTTCTTTAGCAAACAAATTTGTTACTAACTTAATAATTTTGAGCAAAGAAGACACAATTTTTGGTTCAGAACTGCCGCAGTTTTTCTTGTTCAGAAGTGCCGTACTTTTTTTTTTGTTCAGAAGTGCCGTAGTTGTGTCTTGTTCAGAAGTGCCGTATTATTTTTTTTGCTTCAGAACTGCCGTAGTTTTTTCTATTATACTGCAATGAAAATAATGAAAGTACGGCACTTCTGAACAAGAAACAACTACGGCAATTCTGAACAAGAAACAACTATGGCACTTCTGAACAAGAAACAACTACGGCACTTCTGAACAAGAGAAAAAATACGGCATTTCTGAACAAAACAAAAAGTAAGGCACTTCTGAACAAGAAACAACTACGGCACTTCTGAACCAAAAAAATCTTCTTTGCTAAATATTAGTAACCCTGACACCACCACACTTAAGTTAATTGCAACTTTGTTTCCTAAGGAAATATGAAAACTTTATTAAACCAAAAAAAACAACAAATATGGCATTTCTGAACAAACAACAACTACGGCACTTCTGAACCAATAAAATATTTTGTGTGGGTCAGACAGGAACTTTTTTTTTTATTACACAAGAAGTGTACATGGTCTGCTCTTTTGGGAGGATTTGGTGGCCTTGAAAAAGGCCGGGGTTGTTTTGTGGTTTCTTTATTATACCGTGTCATCTTGCCATGGCACACTTCCTTCTTCTGAATTAACATAGTCTACCAGGTACTGCCGTTGACTCTTGGCTACACCAGTCATTGAATGGCCTCTAGTGGGTGCTGGCATTTCATCAATTTCTCCAGCTGCCCTCCAAGTTCCTGGGGTGATTAGATGTGTGACTGGATCTTCCTGGTCCACCATGGTGTTCTGGGTAGTTGGATACCTTATTGGGTGGTGGCATTTCATCAATTTCTCCAGCTGCCCTCCAAGTTCCTGGGGTGATTAGATGTGTGACTGGATCTTCTTGGTCCACCATGGTGTTCTGGGTAGTTGGATACCTTATTCGCATCAGATTGTGGAGGCAGCAGCATGCAAGGACTATGGATTCCACTGTCTTGGTCCTCTGTGGCATGGTAGTCAGGAGACACCTGAACCTTGCTGAAAGGATCCCAAATGCATTTTCCACAATTCTTCTTGCCCGGGAGAGTCGGTAATTGTATATCCTCTGCTCCTTGGTCATGTTTCTTAGGGGCAGTGGCTTCATCAGCCAGGTTTTCAAAGGAAAGGCATCATCTCCGACAATGAAGTAGGGAAGAGGTGTTTCACCAGGAACGATTGGTTCAGGTGGCGGTAACCCAAGGGTCCCTTCTTCAAGTGCTTCCCTCAGGACTGTCGTGCTAAATACTCCTCCATCCGATCCAGCTCCGTTAGCTCCACAGTCTACATTAAGGAACTTGTAGTCAGCATCCACAAGAGCCATGAGTACAATGGAGTGGTATCCCTTGTAGTTGTAGTACACGGAACCACCTTTGTGAGGACATCTGATGGCCACATGCTTTCCATCAATGGCTCCAACACAATGAGGAAAGTTCCATCTCGAAAAGAATAGTTCAGCGACTTTTCTCCACTCTTCTGGAGTTGAGGGGCAGGTCAGGAGTTCGTCGGAATACTCTGCAATTATGGCTTCACAGACTTCTCGAATTATCAAGCTGATGGTGTTGTGGGCCACTCTAAAGCCATACATGAGGGACTTGTAGCTGTTTCCAGTTGCCAAATAGCGGAGGGTGATGGCAAGTCTGTGTCCTGGGTCCAAAGCTTTCCTCATACAGCTGTTTTGTTTTCTAATCCTATGATCAATTTTGCCAACGACCTCTCGGAAAATGGCTGGTTCCATTCTCATAAAGTTGGTTTAACTTGCGGTGTCTTCGTGGAACAGTTCTCTCAGTAGACGATCATAATATCCCATCTGCGGTCTTCTCAACAGCCAAGGCTTCACCCAAAACCTCCTCCTCCTCCTCCTCCTGGCTGCCAGTTCTCTTTCTTCTTCTCTCTTCCTCTCCTCCTCCTCCTCCTCAGCTAGTGCTTCCATACAAGCAAGTTGTAAAATAAGTGTATAATTGGCCTGAGCAGCTAGTAGTAGCAAGGCTCTATTTCGTTGGGGTTGATGCATGTACATGGTCTTTCCTCTTCAGCAGCCAGAGACAGAATGATGGAGAACAACAGATGCAGCCCCTATTTATACATTTTTGGCAAATTCCACGAGATAGCCGCCGGGTTAACCCGTGGAAGCCGCCGGGCAACCCGTGAAAGCCACCGGGCAACCCGTGGAAGCCGCCAGGCAACCCGTGGAAGCCGCCGGGCTACCCCTGGAAGCCGTCAACTAATTTGCCGTACCCGGCAGTAACCCATGAAAGCCGGCGGGTAACCCGGCGGGTAACCTGTAGAACCCGGCGGGTAACCCGTAGAACCCGGCGGGTAACCGGACGGGTGGTGTCCGCCCCTTTTTGCTGCCAGAAACTGTCGCCAAACCGGCGGAAATAGCTGTTACATAACTATTACGTAATACTACGGGTTCACTACGGCACAACCGGCCCGTGTGACAGGGGCTTTAAGCTGGGTTTTAAATATGAGACAATAATGTATGATTTTGGCGCTCTGTCAAGTCCTTCCTGGTGGCAGGAGTGCAGGAGTTGCAAATTTATAGATTTAAAAAATAAACTTTCATGGATGTGATACTTTTTAATTTCATACAACACTTTTTAACTAATTGTTGTTGCCATTACGATCATAATCCACCAAAAATCCCATTTTAAAGAAAATACTCTCAAATACAATGTATACAGGATCGTCAAACTGACTCAGGGTAGTCATTTATGCCACTTTAAGGTAGTCGGTATGACTACTTGCTGATTGGGCGCCGCGTAGGACCCTCTAGTCAGTTTTACGACCCTCCGTTCACAGCGTTTCATTCCACTGGAAATATCCTACTATATTTCATGAATTGATGCTTTATTCCAGAATATTTGGGGTGGCCATAGGCACCTCAGCCTTCTTCAACTTGTTCATACCTGGCGCCTGCAAAGTGCATTATGGTTTGGTGATGTTTGTCAGAATCCTACAGGGATTGGTTGAGGTCAGTATATTAAACAATATTTAAATATAATATAGCATAAATAGTGATACTTTACACGAAAAGCTTCATAACTGCAATATTTACAGTACATTACTAAAAGTGGATATAGATGTATTATTTATTTCAAATTAATAGTGTTATTGCAGACAATGTATTCGATGAAAAGCTGGGTATTTTGCAATGCAACTTTTAAACTTGCAATGTATTTGTTAATACTGTGAAATATACAGTTTTATTAAGAATGTTTGCCAGCTTTGGTAGTGGTGTTCTGGCCTTTGACCGATTCAGCACACAAAAGAAAGTTCTTCAGGCATAGTAACTTGATTTATAAAATATCTTTACTTCCTATATAATATTTGTGTATTACTTTTACAGGGAGTGACATACCCTGCTTGCCATGGTATTTGGAGGTACTGGGCTCCCCCTCTAGAGAGGTCGCGTTTGGCCACGATATCATTCTGTGGTGAGTCAATTTTTCAAACATTATTATCAATCATAACCATTACATCATCACACAGGCGTTTTTATTGTGAGTGTAGAACTCTTGAAACAGTTATCTATATTTTGTTGCTTTCCAAATGTACTAAATAATTGAAAGTGACATTGAAAATAGTTAGTCAAAGTGACTTAAGTAGACCTAGTCAGGTTTACGTGTGAATGGAAACAATGCATGGAAAGTCTAACTACTTCTTGAATAAATAAGTATGCCATTTATGACAACGATTGCATGTTGACAACGATTGCATACTGACAACAGCATTTTTTGAGTGAAAGCCAAAAAGAGTAATATGTTTACTGCCGGTTAATTTTTTCCTCCTGCTTGCCATAACCACAATTAGGCTAGGTATTTTTTTGCGAATAGTTTTATTCATAAATAATTTGGGAGTAACAAACTGAAATGCATAAAAGTACTACTTCAAGTTAGATAATTACTAATTCATTGAAAAAAATAATCGCGAGTGATTTCATTGTCGTAGATTTTTCATTATACTATTTGTACGTGTACACCGGGTGAAAGTGGAGCCCCTTGTGGGATTGTAGAATGTACGTGGGCGGGGGTGTTTTAGGAGATATCTGCTGTAATATTCATAGATGCAATGTAGATGTGGTGTTCTCGATGCATAAGCCACCTTGATGGACTTTGAAAGCAAGTCTTTTCCATCATGACTGCTACTCCATATTGCCTCGCATGCAAAGCCTCTCTTCCTAAGCCTTTGATGGAATTGCCTCCTCAGCAAACCCCCACCTGAGACGCGAAAAATAGGCTGGGATAAGAGCCAAAAACGAATGAAGTAGCCAAAAATATCAGCAAAACCAAAGCAGGGGTGCTATTCATATTTCTCCAGCATATTTCTATTCATATTTCTCCAGCAGCAGAAACCAAAGTGATGCTAGAATGGAATGTATGAGATGTGGTATGAGCCTCTCTTGTATTATGAGTATGTGCTTGAGCAGGTAATAGACCCACCCACTAGTGAATCAAGTGAATATATTGCCTGGACTCTAAAGACTTTCTCATCTTCATTATGTTTGTCACCAAGCTTAGTAATGGCTATGACACCGCCGATTCCCCATTGACCAGCTGTGAAGGTCCCAGGTTCAATTCCCAGCCTGGTCAGAGGCACTGGGCACTCTTAATTAATGAGCATTCCAGCTGGATGCTGACCGTTTGAGACGTTATATACATATTTATTACATACACTTCTAGCGAAGGTTTAAATGTGTACAATTGGAAATAAAAAGACATTATGAATTAAATAGCATTATATACACAAGAAAATTAAGAATTCAAATTTCACAAAGTGAGCTTAGAAGATGGACGCGCTCTGTGTCACTCAATAAATAGTCTAAATTGTTGTCCAAAATGTCTTTAATGGCCTCAATGACTGTGAAGTCACTTATACGGCAATTGCATTTCTTCAGATTTGTAGAGTCTCCAAATATAGTTCAAGTTCATTGTAGTGATCGTGTTTGAGTTCACAAGTCCTCTACTCGCAAGGTAGGCTACAAGTCGCAGGTGTCCATGTTGAGGCAAGTACATGATTCCACCCATAGGGTAAATGTGTAACATGGTGTCGACGCCAAGTCTGGTTGACCCAGTAACTATATGTTATAAGCAACAAGTAAATTTTGCACGAACGGCATGCCTCGCATATGCATGGTAAATACATAAGATGCTTCAATGGAGGTCATGTACTGAACACTGATATATAATACACGTAAAAGAGCCAACAAAAGCAATCAGCATTTCTCTGAAGGAAAGCATATTCAGTTCAGGTATAGAAAGACAAAGATATTTTATAGTCATTCATCACTTGAAAATGCTTTTAGCAGAGGTTGTCTGACAGCGCAATGATTCATTCCAATCTGTCATTGCTTTCTATTTTCATATTCATCTCATTTCATGCCTCAATTTCCTTGCGATTTAAGGCTTTCAAAGAAATAATGTAATATCGTAATTCTTACTATGATATGGAGCGGTTAAACTTCTGGTCACGACTTTCTTTGTTGGTTTATGATTAATAATCTGCTCATAGACATACAGGTGAAAGACCTCGTGCGTAACATATTGAGTGAATATAAATTAATACTTCGGGATAGATATATAAATAGATATGGAAAGTGCAGCACTCTAAGCCAAGTTCTTGCCGCTATCGAGGGTTGATTGATGAGGTGAGAGATAGGAGGAGTCCACCCATGTTACACATTTACCTCATGGGTGGGATCTTTTACTTGCCTCAGATTTTGATGATGGCAATAAAACCTCTTATTTTTTTAAGATTGTCATAGCCTAATGGACTTTCTTAATTTCAAATGTATAATAGCCTAAATAGGCAAGATTACATTGCATGGGACCGACCTTGGGGCCATCCTATTTCAGTTTAAGATTGTAACTGCTGTTGAATTAATTTATTTTATTCATAAGATCTAAATTTTCCCTCACAGTCGGAGATTAACAAACATGAAATCTGACCAATACCAATGACACCATTCTTTTTCTACCATGATGTTACAATTATTATTTGACATATAAATTAAAATAACACAAGAGGTACCCATTAGGTTTTAGATACCCTTTAATTGATTGACAAATAAATTCGTAGAATGTATGTTAAATAGAATTATTATATGATTTAAAGCAATGGTTTTAGAATAGATGGTGTCTTTATTTCGGGTGGTCCTAATGGCGAGGTTTCTCTGTGTCGTTTTTTCACAATGCCTTCCTGCTTTAATTCAGCTTAAATTCTGCTCGAATTAATGAGGCATGCCTTTGTCAATATTTAGGACATGACCATTACCACCCATTAAAACCCTTGTGGCATGAAGCAAAGGTGGTTTGCTAATGACAGCTTAAAGTGGTGCAGCTTAAAAGCAATATTCCGAACCCAAACTACCCAATTCTGAAAAAGGCATTCTCTTAAAATGACAGCTTCACCGAAAATCTTCCGAAAATCACTACATGGTAAGCTTAAGAAGCATTTAGTTCGAAATCTACATAAGGCAAATTACGCTGTTACAGTACACGTAAGTGACTTAGGTGCAGTGCTATAGGAACGAAATCATACCAAATGTCAAATTAAATCTATGCTTTATGTGGTTGGATAATGATGCCTTTTTGCTTGCAAAATTAGTTTGGTAATTGAAGATGTCTTTTTTAATTTCTGACTGCATCGTTATATAATAATACACATGCATGTATTTTTGTAGTGTATTATATTGTCTCAATGCTGATGATCAGTCAGATAATATGCCAAGCTGTCGAGGCAGATGTAATGAGAGGCTTGGATGATCACGAAATGTTTTATGCAAAGAGAAATGTTTAATCAGGAATACAACAGTTTGAGCGAAAAGATTAAATCCCTTTATAGTCATCTGATGCCTTTTATCATAGTAGGACAACATGTCCCCCCCCCCCTCCTTATTTTCTTCTTTTTCCGCCCTTTCCCTGAAGTTTGCTCGCATCACACGGCTTGGCGTTTTGCCACAAAGCTCGGAGTAATCAAGGGCGTTTCACTTCCGCCCCAAAGGACGCCTAATGACCTAATTTGGGAGAAGGAAAGGGGTAAAAGCACAAAGGCAGGTCTGAGACGCTGCACAGCCAGTCAGCAAGTAACCAAGGCAGTGGCGGAGATACAGCCAAGCAGGGGCTGCCTATCTACATAAATTACTGTGGAACTTGCCATCAAGATAACTTTGGTCTAGAAAGTACTGATGCTAATGGCGAGGTGGTCTTAATATTGATTTTTTATTTTTATACAAATCTATAGTAGGTTTTATACGTTGTTATTTTTAGTAGCAGCTGGATGGCCTAATGGTTAAGGCATCTGCCAATTCCACATTGGCCAACTCTGCTGAAGGTCCCGGGTCCGATCCCCAGCTCGGTCACTTTTCATGAGCTACATCCCAGCTGGATGTCGATCCCATGAGACATTAAATTGGAGGTGCCTTGTGCTCAGTGTCTATGCTGAGGCAACCAAAAGACCACACCCATGGGGTAAATGTGTAACATGGTGTGGACTCCAAGCCTTATCATCTCATCATTACGTCCGCCGCCGACAGCTGCTCATATATATGCAGACCAAGTCATGTAGTGGAACCCCACCCAAAACAATCTCAGATGCACTAATAAGAAAATCACCAAATTTAGCCATAGCTCTATTCTTACATTTAGTATTAGGTCTGTCTCCATAAATGCAATCAGATTATGTCTACATCCATCTAGCTGATACAGTTTGTTCTTTAATTTCATCATTAATCCAGTCTCTGACATTTTCATACCTTTCCATCTCTAGCATGAATTAAGCAATATAGTGTCATCAACATTTTCTATAATTTTTAGTCTGTGTGTCTGTTTTGCTTTTGTCTATCTCATCTATCTATTCATTCTCCCGTGTCTGTCCATCCATCTTTTGTTGTGCTATTATCTTTCGCTTTCCTTAAGTGAGCAGAAATTGCCGGGCTGGCAATAAACAAGGCCGTTTGGTAATCAGTTCCATGTTTGCTGTTCCCCTGCCCAAACTAATTGATACATGGGGGAGGGGAACTGAGCAGAAGAGACATAAATATCGACAGGGACGGCCTTGTAATTTGCCATAGAATTAGAGCTCAATGAATACGTCAATGAACTCATGAAAAATTAAAGCTCGCTCTCCTGGTCTATCTAATTTGTCATGTGCGACTAGAAAAACAGACACTCGCACCAGCCGACCAATCAATGAAGTTGCAAAGGGCTTAAAAGCATTAGCACAAAAAAGCCACCACAGCAATAACGCCCTCTGCTGCTGCTGCTGCTGCTGCTGCTGCTGCTGCTGCTGCTGCTGCTGCTGCTGCTGCTGCTGCTGCTGCTGCTGCTGCTGCTGCTGCTGCTGCTGTAACTGCTGAGGGCTGTTGTTGCTGCTCACCTGCTGACGTCACAAAGGAACATCATACGTCATCAGCTAGGCATTAAAAGACACCCACTGGCTGGCTGCCAGTAGCCCTTAAGTGGTGCACTCGAACGGAGGCTTAAAAGTTAAAAGGTCAAAGGACAACAGTTACTGATCTTTATGTTATCAAAGGCTAGACTAAGTCATCAATGTTTAATCTGAATTTAATGTCTGATGCAGGAAAGGCAAATAACACTGACGATTGTTCTTCATTTTAGTGGGCTAATTGCATCCAGTTATTTGATTGCTGTCAGAGTATATGAAATAGAAATGATTGAAAACCGTAGATGAGTCAATACTTGAATAATATAGTTATTGACAATTACAACGCTTAAAGTCGAAGCCTGAATTAAATGTAAAACACTTCCTACAATTCCTATAATTGTCCATAGTTCACAAATAAGCAGACAAAAGCCATAAAAAAAAAGTTTTTTTAACCAAAGCCTCGTTCATTTAATTGGTGAGAAGAGACCTATTTCTACTGTATGCACGATATTTATAACAATGTTTTCTTTTAATTTGCCCTTTTAACAATGGCTCTTTATCATATAACAGATAATTTAGTTAATTTCATTGTAATGGCTTGTGATATCAATGATGTAAATACACGAAATAACTGTACCATATTGTAGAACTGATATCTTGAAAAAGTTGTTTATTTATAGTGGATCTGTACTTGGGAATGATTTACCAAGTGAATTTCAGGAATCCTTGACTCTTGGTCAATTTAAACGTCAGGAAAATTGTGATTTAGCTAATTGGGTCAAATTATGTTAAAATGTATCTAAATGTGTAAACTGTCACAACTGTTTTTCTATATTCTATACATTTGTTTTAATTGTACTTTATATTCTGGACTACATGAAAAACCTCTTGTTGTGGATGTGTCACCCAGCCTAAATATTTCTAAAATAAAAAAATTTAAAATAAAACATATCACCATTGAATGAACAAAACAATGTTTTCCCTATTCACATCCTAATTAAACCATTTTGTTCGTTCCTTCATTATACTCCACTACAATAACCAATGTTCTTTCTTTCAGGGTCCTATGCTGGGGCAGTTGTAGGCATGCCTTTATCTGGCATCCTAACAGATGGGCTGGGGTGGGAAAGCTGCTTTTACGTTTATGGTATGTATGCAAATTTATGCTAATTATTTAATAATAAGTGTCAGAGAATATCTGCCAAAATTAAGGCGAATATGGAATATTGAAAGTTTAATGTTTCATGATGGTGTTGTGCTAGGCTTTATTAAGAAAACAATAGACAAATAAAATAAATAATGATAATGAATGAATTAGTAATAAATTTAGAGGAATTGTGATCCTAATTGTTAACAGCAGGTTTCACAGACTTGGAAACTGAACTGCAAAGGACATTGTTAATCCAGGATTCCCATTGGCTGAGGGACTGCCTTAACCAATGGGAGTCCTGGATTCACGTGACGTCATCTGTAGTTTAGTTGCCAAGCCAATGAAAATGCTGTAAAAAGAGCACTGAGATGTATGATATTAACATGATTTTTTAAATTTTCAAATCTACATATATATGTAAATCTATAGTTTTTATCTTGTTTTAGAGTGAAGCTCAGCTTTTGTCTAAAATTGTGTCTACAGAATAAATATATATTGTATAATAATTAGGCTATAATTATGTACATGTAAACAATTGCAGGTGCTATGGGGATGGTATGGTCAGTCTGCTGGTGGTTCTACTCATACGAAAAGCCAGCAGATTGTCCATCGATCAGCGAAGAGGAGAGAATATACATAGAAACAACGCTGAGCGAGAGCTGTGGGGGTACCCCCAATTCTAAGGTAAATTCTACTGGACGAATATATGATTAACAAACAAACTGCCCTAGATCCAATCCAGCCAAAACAACTATGAAAGGGTGACATATATTCTTTGTACAGCCGTGGCCAATGAACTTAGCCAATCTGTACATCATTGTGGTGAAGTGTATATTCTAGTTCAATTGCAAAAACGCTTGCAACCTCACAATTATTTTGAATTCCTGATCATCAATGCGTGAATGGTCTTTTTTTTTAAAGCCAATTATAGATAATTGTTTGAAGCCAATTATAGATATTTGTTTGCCTTTTAAGACTATTGATTACAAACATTGGATTAATTATTAAATCGCCCTTAATTATAAAAATCAGACTGTAAGATCACCAGATTATATTTGAAGTTGAACTGGATGTTGCTGCACTTGGGCAGTAAAACGACTTGTAGGATAGCATAGTATTGTATTATTGCAAGTAAAGTTGACTTGTATGCAGCACATGTTTTCAATGTGTAGTAGTTGGTGGATAATATGCAATAGATTGGGTCTCTCACCCTGTGTTGGGCACTAGAGTTCCTGGTCTTCAATTTAAGTGTCACTACTCTCGATCGCCACAAGGTGGCACAGGTGCTGAATACTGCTGGAAAACACGTGTAGGCCCAGTTAATGAAAACTTCATTCTTTTGCAAGTTAGACTAATGTAGACTAAGCTATACAAGCTAAGGTAGATGACTTATTTAAACACCCTAATACCTTACCTGCAATTAAAGTGAACTGTATTCTCTGTTGCAGATTACAAAGACGCCTTGGAGAGCCTTCTTAACCTCCATGCCAGTTTATGCCATCATTGTGGCTAATTTCTGCAGAAGTTGGAGTTTCTACTTGCTAATTATCACCCAGCCCAAGTATTTCAATGACGCCTTCAAGTTTGACGTGTCAAAGGTGAGTGGGGAATTGAGCAATTTACAGTGTGCTTAAGTTAAAACTATGACTTTGCTATTCGATGTTGTCTATTATATTTAATACTGTATTTCGCTTGTTAAGATAGTATATTGCGAGAAGTTCAACACTTTTTTTTACGACAATATTGGTACACGTGGTCAAGTTTGACAGCCTTTTTAAATGTCAGGCTGCATGTTAGTCAGAATGGGTAACAACAAACCTGTTTGATAGATGCTGAGTATATTTTTAGTCAAACTTAAGAGGATGTGGGGATAAGGCAGTGTAGATGACGAATAAAATTATGATCAAAAGGCATGACTGTCAAAATACACTGAGACAAAAAATAAATAAATCTTGAAACGAATTAACTTACCATGCCAACCAAAAAGATATATAATTCAGTGACCATGCTAACTTGAGGCTCAATGAACCTATACAAGTGCAAATGCTAAAAATAGCCTCACCTGATGCTATTCTATTCTAAAGAAGTTTCTGGTGGCCAGCTGCGGTGAACACTATCTACCACAGCACGCTCTACTGCAATGCAATTTGTACACTTGATAGAATCCTGGCCATTTAAAAGGCTTTTGAAAGAGTTGTTTTACTGTCTACAGGCAGAAACTAGCGTGTGGAGTGTAATGAAATTGTAAAGAAAATGGGGAAGTTTAAAAATTGCGTGTGCAGAGTTTCTGTGCAGAAAGAAACTAACTGGTATACTCTCGTACGCCATGTTTTATATTTAGAAAGTTTCGTCTGAGGCACTTCTGATATGTATATTACTACTATCTCACTAAAAGACAAATGAATAATCCATCATAACGCCAGGGGTCCAGCTGGGTGGTCTAGTGGTAAGACGCTCACCTGCTCCTCTGAAGGACCCGGGTTCAATCCCGGGATCGGCACCCTTCATGAGCAATATCCCAGCTGGATGTCATTCGGATGAGACGTTAAAATGGCGGTCCCTTGTACTCAGTGTCTATGCTGAGGCAAGTAAAAGATCCCACCCATGGGGTAAATGTATAACGGGGGTGGACTCCTCCTCTCTCTCTCACCTCATCAATCACTTGATAGTGGCAAGAAATTGCAATATAGGGCTGATCTTTCCATATCTTAAACACAGATTAAAATCTAACTGCTGCAATACATTTTATTGTACCTCCCTATTAATTACAAGGAAAAAGTGCAGTGCAGACTCAAAATTTACGAGCGAGCCTCGTTACTATACTTATGACGTCAAATGCCTGAATTCAATGAATGACGTCAAGTCCAAAAAGGGGTGACTCAAGGAGCATGATGATGTACCTGAAAGAAAATATATTTAGATTTTTGGTGCATGACAGGCTTGTTGTTCTATGCAATGCATGTATGTTTCAAGAGTTAGTTTTGGAGAACTTTTACAAAAGTTATTGTAATTATAAAACACGCAATTTACAAAATCTCCTTTGGCAGTATAGACACCCTGCTGAATTGATAATAATTCCCAGGAAAAAATCTTGCAAAATTCAGGGAATTAGTTTTCATGTTAAGCATCCTATTAATGGTAAAGTTTCCTGTGTAGGCAATGATATATATCCTAACAATATCATACATCAAAACGGTACACTCCATATTTGTTGATTTTATCAGGAAGACCTTTACTTATTATACTTAATGACGTCATTAGGCTAATTTACAACCCCATAATTAACTGTGACATCATCAAGAAAGTTTATAATGCTCCTAAATTAGGGTGATTTGCAACTTTTTGTGACAAGGGGTATGCATTATAAATGTACTTTATGATTTTATGAGTATACTGCCTTTTCCCATAACCAAAATCCTAAATCAGTCAGTTTTATGAGCTTTGTGCCTACAGGTTAGTCGCCTGAATTATGACTGTACTGGAATTTATGCCCAAACTTTTTATCGGGAGAGGTCCCATGTATTTTAATATTTTATTATTTTTATTTTATTTATAAAACATGACATTCGGTTTGTGGCCATCTTGGTGCTTGACTAGTTTAATAACTCATTCATATTACTTTCTTTTATTTCAATCGATATACATAGCAGCACTGCCGGATCCAGTCCGGCCTCTAAGAGGGGGGGGGGGGGGGGGACAAAAGCATGACTGTTATGGTGCCTCTGTCCGTAATTTCATGGGCCACGTATAGAAGAACTAAGGTTGATACTGGGTGGGGGGGGGGGGGCATGGCCCCCTGGATCCGCCAGTGCACAGCAGAGCAAAGACATATTGCCATAAACAGGGGCGAGGCAAGTTAATCAAAGGGGGCTCTCATACTAAAGTATTGAGGAGCAAATTACACATTGGATAAGAGATCATAGAACTTTGTGGAATTATGCAGCAATTTGTCAGCAACTTCAATCCTTCATCTCATTACATATGCCTCTGGCAGCTGATCATACAAGCTGACTTAGCTTCAGGCCAGTAGCATTGAGAAAATACGAAGAGGAGCACTGGGACTGTTCTCATGCACAATATTTCAATGTGTCTTCTGACAATTTTGGATCAGTTCTGACCCCAAATACCCCATTGGGTAATACTATGATTTATGGCATAATTTTAAGTCATTTTCTTCATGTATTATTACGTATGTTTCCAGAGTGGCATCTTGTCTGCCCTGCCCCATCTGATGATGACCATGGTCGTTCCGATAGGAGGGATGCTGGCTGATTTCTTGAGAAGAAACCACATCCTCAGCACCACAACCGTCCGGAAGGTCTTCAATTGTGGAGGTATGAAAGGCTATACATCTCAGAAATATTTTATTGCAATGTATATATCAAAACATGTACATTTTGGAGTAGCCTTCTAAGGCAGAAATTCTACCAAGGAGCACACCCCAGTGGGTGAAAATAGAACAATTTGCAAATAATTATAGACAACGGATGAATTAGTATGTAAACAAACATACGATCATGAAATACTATCTTGATACAGTTGCTAAACAATAGCAGGAACTGGCAGCAACATTTTGACAAAAATGATCAAAGATTATTTGCACTAAATGAGTTTAATTCAATTGTCTGTCATTAATGAAAATGGAATACAAAATTTTCCTGTATGGATTTCCTCAGAATGATAATTCATACCAAATTGGTATGAGTGGATGAAAGCGACTACTTGACCATTGCCCATGGTCAACTGACCAAGGTGGTGGTGGATTAGGGCTTTACGTCCTGTATTTTTGCACCTAATGGGCTAATTAGGACAGGCAGGGGGCCATGGCAATGAGATGAAAGATGAAACTGCCATCAAACTTAGGATCGACCGGGAATTAAACCCGGGACCCAGTGGTTGGAAGCCCAGTGCGCTACCACTGAGCTAGGCCCCCAACCCTGTCAACTGACCAAGGAAAGTCATCTTCGATATAATTGCTATAGAAAAGGAACTGAGTTAATAATAGCCATATAATTCACTTGCGTGAGAGATATGAATTTAAATGAGGGTTGTTTTTGGGGGGTAACGATATTTGGGAACACTTTAGAAGGCATTCTGACTATCAACATCCGAGGCACGTAAAATAGAGATATATCATGAAGCCCCGTGCCCCCTATCATCTACAAACCCCCAAGAACAAAGACACTTTTTTCGGTTTGGATTGAGAGAAGGCACAAGGTCATTGTGAAACGGAAGTGGGCCACATTGGACCGGATGGCCGGAAGTCTGGGGCTGTCTTGGCCCACTTGCTTCAGGAAATTGAATTGGCCCACTCTTTTGGCCCGCAAAACGGCCCACAAACAAAGTCCCGCCTTTCGGGCGACCTATTGTGATGGGGCGCGCATGCCTTCTCATACATTCCTTGATTATCGCTCACTAATCCAAAATGGCCGACATGACACACCGGAAGTAGTTCATTACAATCGTTGGCTCACCTCCAATAAACTCTGTCTCCCATTCTGTTTACTAGAAATTACGTGTATATTTGCTCTAGCATTATTTCCTTTTGTCTCAATTTAGAATCCCCGGGACGAAGCGAATTTAATTAAGACGTTGAAATAGCTTGTAGAAAATTCCTCCTCATGTCTATTCATTTCAGACAGGAAATAATTTAAGTTGACATGGATGTATATATCCCCTTTCCATCAGAAAACATTAGAAGCCTAATTCCCCTGAATGTCAAAATGAACGGAAGGCTTTTATCAAAGCCTCTTTGCATGGAATTATTCCAAACTGTTACATTAATACATTCATTCGGGCTGGGATTACATTTTTTTCTTGCATCAAAATCATGTACATAATTAAAATAATATGAAGGAAACTGAAAAAGGTATTTTTGATCGGCATCTTCTCCGTTTTCAAAAAAGCCTAATGTTTATGGCAGACCATTGATCTGAAGATAGGGTTGTTGAATTTGTTAATAACAAGATGCGTTCATCAGTACATGTTTGTAAAATCATGAATCAACATGTTTTGATAATTAAGAATAATTTTATTTCATTTACATTTTACAATGGATCTTCACATTTACGACCATCTAAATATTCTAAGACCACTTTGCTTAAGACGAATTCACTGCTTAAAAAAGTACTTTATTTAACATATACCAAGCATAAAATCGACAGCAATACGTGAAACCCCAACTGTTTAACTGATGATAAAAGTAAATAGTAATTCTGATAAGAAATGGGAATTTAGATTTTCTGTTTACCACATTTTCCATTGTTACAGTAATTGTTGTTCTCGTGGGTAGTCCTGTCTCTGTCTTAATGAGGTTTTAAAAATTTAACCCCAGTAAATCCTTTCGCAGCATTTTTCTCTACCTGTTAGATGACTTTATCTCATATTTCTTGCAAATAACTTGATGCATTGAAATAAATACTTGTCAATATATTGAACATGACTTAACAAGAAAGATTAATGTTCATGTCACTTCTTTCTTTATTAAATAGCCAAACTTGAAGAGCATACAAAATATATTAAAAGCTAATTTTATATGATAAATAATGGCCACAATATTGAACATGGCTTAATATAAAATATAAATGTTTATGTAATTATTATTATTATTTGTTTCAATTTAGGCTTTGGATTGGAAGCTTGCTTCTTATTGGGTGTTGGGTTCACACGTGACACAGCTACCGCCATCACGTGTCTGACAATTGCTGTTGGCGTTTCAGGATTCGCCATTTCCGGTAAGAGGCAGACATCTCTTTATCATTTAATTAGATAGAGTTTGTCCTATCTTTCTCAAATGCAATTATTTGTCATTAAAGTTCATAATTTCTTCGACATCTTATCATTTGTTTTAATTATTAATTTTATTGGTGATAATAAATTGAATAAAATTGTTTTCCGTGTTATGAATTATAATAAAAAAAAAGTATTTATATGAACTTTGACGCTGAAATGGTGTATTATGGTGATGTTTATTGTCCGCATTTTTCCATATCTCAAACTATTTACTTTCATGTAAAATTAGTAAGGGTATCAGTCCAGTTGTGTTCATCTATCAACATTTAGTATTTATTATGACAAAAAAACAAAAGTTATATTCCAGAAAATACATTGATGAATATATACCCAAAACAGTAATTGGATTTCACTTTCTTCATTATGAAATGTGTAAAGTTTATAATAATGAAATGTGTAGGGCACTATACCTGTAACTACATGCAGCACACACATGCACAAAGAAACATTTCAAAATGTTGTGGATAGCTAAAGAGACTTTGTCATTTTGCAGGGTTTAATGTGAACCACTTGGACATAGCCCCCAGGTATGCCAGTATTCTGATGGGCATGTCCAATGGAGTGGGAACTTTGGCTGGCATGTTTTGCCCAATCGTCACAGAAATGCTCACCAAGGGAAAGGTAAATAGGCCTTCTTTATGTTTATATCTTTACTGGATATTAAATCCTGTAATACTTGGTTAACTATACACTAATTATGACTATACTTTAGTATGGGACAGCCCGACAGGCATTACTTGAACAGTTACCTCCCTATGTGTTGGCCACTGGGATTTGAGGGCAAAATCGTACAACTTAATGTCAGGGTCTGGAGATTAGCAGCTTAACAACAGGCAAACAGACTGGCTGGCTGTCTGATTGACTTACTGGCTGGCTGAATAACTGTATGGTGGAGAGAATGAGAGATTGACTGACTGACGGACTGACTGACCGACTGACATTTTGCAGGAGATGTCACAGTCCAAACAACCTTGCCTGGAATGATGAATGTGTCAACTCAAAACTAGAAATTATATACAGAAAAAGTACTATTCAAATGTAATGTTTATTACTATTACTCGCTTTCATTGACTACATAATTTCACGACTATTTGACGCTCGTGAAATAACATTTTCAAACAGCTGTCAATAACACAAATAGGAAATTTCAAATAGTGACATCAGAAAGTTTACATTCACAACAACTTTTTAAACGGTAAAAATACATATTAGAGGGTTCACCTGGTGCATGCTATTGTTGTCTGAACATGCTGAATGCACAGATGGATGTCAGAGTGGGCGAAATTATGGCACATGTGTATATGGCATACATCCATGAAATAGCATTACAAATAAATTGATGGATGCCTTGGGGTGACAGGTGCTTTGCCCGAGATGATCACTATCAATGATTCCTTCGCATGTGGCATGGCTGGGCTGACAGAGGACCCATGCTCTAATAAAATGATGCGCCTGTGTCTAAATATAATCTGCTCCCCCCTAGAGTAATGAAATTTGGCCTAGAAAAACCTGTAGACCTAGAGGGGGGTTCTGATCCACGTGGGACAGGCACAAAGAGAGCTCCAATCTATTATTTACCACCAGGGAGATGAATGTTATCCCCAAATCACTTAAAAATGGATTTGATCAAGCCTCCCTGTCAGACAGGCATCAAGGCGCATGCGCAGATCCCATGCAGAGCCCTCTCCTAATGAATGAGAGAACTAAGCCAGTAGGTGGGAGTAGTTGTTTTTGAATGACAATATCTGGGGGAGGTAACTAGATGAGAAATTACAAATGCACCCATGACTCTTACTATGTGGTCTGATGTTGTTGCGTTTTAACAGGTGCTTTCCTCTCCTGGTAGAATGACATTAACTGTAAATTAATGGATTTTATCATTTATTTTATTTTATTCAAAGTACGTTAAATTTATTGTATCTGATTTTAGATTATTGTACGATTTACTATGATATACCGATGACAAAACAATAATGTTTTACACTGTTACTTTGCATTCGTAGTAGGTTCTGTAAAATCTTTAACTTTTTCTTTCTCTCTATCAGCATGGACAGTCAGTTCGAATTATTCTGCCTGTTAATGTGAATGCCGATGATTTTCAATGGTAAAATTGGAAAGCCCTGTCAGAAACAAAATGTCATAATTATCTTAACGTTCACATTAGCCACATGCTCTACATTTAAATTGCAGTCTCTTTATATTTTGACCTTTGGGAAAATATGGAAAACCAGTAATATTCAACTGTTTAAGATGTTTAACCACATGCCTTCAGCAATGGAAATACCTCCTCTGCCCTTTAGAAAACAAGGAGTATTACAAGGAACTTTTATGGCTTAATATATATGACACCAACCGTGTACCTGAATGGCATTTAAAGTTGGAAGGACCATAAAACCAGAACTTTCAAAAAGAAATCAAATCAGGGAGAGTGACTCCCTGCCTCACTGAGTTCTGAGAAGAGCATGAATAATCTATGAAGGTCTTTCATGTCTCAGACGATAGGCTGCTGGAAATATTGCAGGCCTAATATAGTTTCTTTCCTCGGGATTATTGGATCTGTGCCACCGTCCTGAATACGACTATCTAAAGGCCTCAGCAACCAGGGTAGACAGTAGGCAACTGCTGGAGTCTGACAGTCAGCTGAGCTCTATTCCGTGACAAGATAATATGTAGTACAATGTATTTATTTCGTGTAATAGATACACATAAGTAGATTATTACAGATTAATAAATGTCCTTTTTCAATTATAGTGTATAATGGATGGGACATCAGATTCTGACTATGACTGTGGGATATTAATAGATGCACATAACTAATATCCCGCAGTCATAGACAGATTTCTTTATACATTTATTGATTGTATAATATAATAAATGTATATCTGTCAAAATATTTCTGAAATAGCATGACATTTTCACCACCATCAAAGTATTAACAAATTAGCCTGGATTTACACTCAGCCTAAACAAAGATGAAAGACACTTTTCCTCTTCCGTGAATATCTAGAATTTCTTTGAAATGAGAAATTAGGTTTATGAGTAGGATGAGTTCAAGTAATGAAGAAAATCCACAATAACACAACTATATATCCAGACATAGCCCTTTGGTAGTGTTTAACTGTGCCTAGGTCCTCTAATTTAAAGTATAAACCGTCCCATTTCATCATTAAATCTGCCCTAACAGCAGCAACTAAGCTTCAGACCAGTAGCAGTGTGACAATGATTCGACATGATACATTTAACTACTATTATGATGTGACTTATTCTTTGTCTTTTACAGTCAAACGAGGAGTGGGAGAGAGTGTTCCTCATTGCCAGTTTAGTCCACTTCTCCGGAGTCATATTCTACGCCATTTTTGCATCCGGAGATAAGCAACCGTGGGCAGATCCACCTGAGGAGGACACGTGGAAACCGGATGCAAAAACTCCGGTGGATGACGGAAAGACTCCGGGTTATGGAAGTGTCCACACAGGACCGGTGTACCAGACGAAAGAAGAGATGGTCCAAGAAGCGAATAAAGATTCATACATGAATGGTAGTTTGAACGAAAGAGATTTCCCGCCACCTAGACCCCCACGGCCAGGTCCTCCACCAGGTGGTGACATGCAAAATCAACAACAACAGCAACAGCCGCCACCCGCTCGGCCAGGACCACCTCGGCAGGCAAGCCGAGATGGCGCCCCGCCACCGAGAAGACCTCCAGCACCTCGACAGTCCAGTCGGGACAAAGGACCAGCCCCTAGTCCTCCTACAGATTATCCTCGCAATCAGCGTTCGAACGACTACCAGTCACATCGCAACGGTCCACCCCATCGAGAACCTCCTCGTCAGGAAGAGTACCAATCTCGCAGAGCAGACAGCTATGATGGAGATTCGGATTACCAAAGCACCAATCCTAATAACCCTTTTGCATCAGAATACAGTCGGAGTGCATTCCAGTAGTGTACCCCTCTTTACTTAGCGTATTCAGAGAGCAATGGTAAATCTAATGTGTAGAAGTCCTGCAAGATCATGCACGGATTACCACCCGGCTTCTCTTTATTGCATCCACCTTATTCTATCAAAGCAGTCAGTGACTACTCCACTTGACAAATTAATCAAATTCTTTTCACAATTCCCATCGACAATGCCTACAATTGAATTTCCCGCCAGATGACCGAGCAGCCAAAGCGAGGCCAAGGAGTACAAATTGAATCAACCAATCAGACGCAGGGGAAGAGAGTGATTGGAATGCAACAGCATTGTTGTTGTAACAAATGAAATTGGAGTGTCGTGAGGGAATTACTGATCGATGCTGATCTGACATGCGAAGCCGCGACAATCACGTGTAATCAGGCGACATGTTCGACACAGTGAGAATGTGTTTCAGCCGTGATTACTTCATGAGAAGTTGGATTACAGAGAACAACACTCTAGCACTTTAGTAGAAAATGATTTTATTTGACCCTTGCTTGCTTGGTTGCAATGCACTGTTATAACAGGAGAACACAGATGCCATAATCTTAAGTAGGTAACTTTATAAGAACGAAGAGAGCCACAGCAGGTCAGTTCATGGAGGTCATATTGAAAACTGCCTGCTGCTGTATAACATTGACTTCTCCCTCTTTTTTTTTTTAAGCTAATGACTTTGCACTTCTTATTATTAGGTTCACAGCAATCTGATTTGAATCATGGCACCTGGGAAGCTACATTACGAGATAATTTGCATTATTTTTCAGCAAGTAATTCATTCCAGCTGGGTGAAAAAAGTGGATGAAATGAAGAGTAAGTTTAGTGAGGAAGAGAAAATCACTTGTGGGGGATTTTAATGCACTAAAAAGTGCTATATTCGTGTGATGATAGATAGTGAATCTCCA
Organism: Alitta virens; assembly: GCA_932294295.1. Lineage (NCBI taxonomy): Eukaryota > Metazoa > Annelida > Polychaeta > Phyllodocida > Nereididae > Alitta > Alitta virens. The sequence continues at coordinate 28,717,900 of OW028581.1, read as the reverse complement.
CAAAATAAGTTAGTTAATACTATGTAGTTGAGTAATAATAGTAATGTAAGATTAGTGAGTCAGACTAGTCTATGAGTGGAAGGTTGTATTTTGAGTACTAATGAGTCAAATGATATATACTCAAGTTCTGTAGTTAATCATTTATGCTATTAACATAGCTGGTGCACCGCATGTGCAATAACTATGACATGTCCAGTAGATATCTAGATATAATGTTAGTTATTATTAACTTATGATAAATAGGCAAGTTGTTCTCAGCTCAATTTTGAGTGCTCACTGGTGTTATCACGTGTCACAGGTGTGAATGTAGTCAATTAGTCAGTTAAAGTGAGTCAGTTCAAGAGATGTGCATTCTAATAATCTACTGAAGTTGTTAGTCAAGATCCACTTGTTCGTTATTTAGATTATTGCCTGTTACATATTAATGAAAGTTAATATTATTATTTTGATTACAGTGATATTATGACATTGACTGTTTTGGCCATGTATGTTCATTCCATAAATTACATCCCACTTTCCTACCTGATAATGACGCTTACCAATAACAACATCTAACTGTTTGCTATTTTCTCGTAATTTCTGATGTTTCCAAAATCTCTAGTACCTATAATTCTCTATATCCATTTAAGTTTTAGTTTTGTCTCATTTCCAGTAAATGAAAATCTCATTTTGCAAAGTTATTGGGACCAAATTTCCATTTCAAAACATTGTATCTACTAAAAAATCAATCATTTATCAGTATATTAATTCACCCCAATGCATTCATGTCTATGTATTATTAATCCACGTGTATTATATTAAGATTAGCCATATTCACTGTTTAGTTTTATACTGCAAATATGTTCAATTCTTAACTCAAACATTTACTGCATATTTCTGTGATTCTCGACTGTTGTAAATGATGTTCAGAATGGTTACACAGTGTCCCAGTTATGCTGACACAGCTGTAGTTATGATGGTACAGCTGTAGTTATGCTGACACAGCTGTTGTTGTTATGATGATACAACTGTTAACATGTAGCATGATGTAGTTATGCTGACACAGCTGTAGTTATGATGATACAGCTGTAGTTATGATGGTACAGCTGTAGTTATGCTGATACAGCTGTTGTTATGATGATGCAGCTGTTAACATGTAGCATGCTGTAGTTATGATGATACAGCTGTTGTTATGATGATGCAGTAACTGTTGTTAACATGTAGCATGCTGTAGTTATGCTGACTAAGCTGTAGTTATGTTATGATGATACAGCTGTAGTGTATGATGACACAGCTTTTGTTATGATGATCAGCTGTTAAAATGTAGTATGGTGTAGCTTAGTGCGTTTAGTCCCGGTTGGTATCTAGAAGCTTTAGTTATAGATGTAGCAATATAGTGATAATACATTTATGATCTATTGTAGTTAGTATATCTATATTCATGATCTCAGATGATTGAGAATGATTGAATGTGTGATTTATGATTAATGATTGATGATGTTAAAAGTCAGTCATCCGTGTGAATTATGCAGTGTTATTTATGGCATATTTTTCTTCTTTTTTTAAATGTTTATATATTTATCGATCTGTTTATTTTTTATTTTTTGGTTTAATTTATTATTTTGTCTATTCATTGCACTGTAGTCAAACTCAGACACAGTTGAGTCATTTAGCAACTTAGTACCACAGATGTAACAAACTAAATCTCACACATTACCAATACATTACCAATACATTACCAATAAATTACCAATAAACTACCAATACTTCATCTTGATCAATCTCCATGCATGTAATGCCCATTCATAACAGTAGACTATTCCTCTGTCATAGTCCAAACCAAGCTATTTTGGTCAGATTTGGAAATAAAACAGTTTCCTTTTTATGAAAGGTAAATTGCAATACTAAGATTCAGTCTTGGTTTAAAATTATAGGCTCAATTGTGAGGTTGTCATAAGCAGGGTTTTACTGTATAATGAAACTATATACAGTGGATGCCATATTAAGACCACCTTACTATTTAAGCTTAACTTTAAATTAACCACAATTTGACCACATTTACCTCTTTATTAAGACCACCTCAATATTAGGACCAATAAAAAATAGCTCCAGAAGTTGTCTCAGTATTGTTCCCAAAACTATAATTTACTGTAAATATATACTTTCTTCTTTTTAATTGTTAATTTACTTGATGGCCATACAATTAACACTGCATTTTTCCAACAGGAATGGCTACTTTACTATTGACCCTACTTGGCAGCTTACCTAAAAGGGCAAAATGTTAATGAAATGCTATCATTGGCACACCCTGTACAATTACTATGTATATTTATCAATTGTGATATGAGTGTATGTGTGATCACTGTATATAAAATATACATGAAATATATATTAATGACAATATTGTGTAATTATCGTGTAATCAGCTCATCTTTACATTGGCCTGTTCAATGGTTATTGTTGGATATTTAGTTACAGAATTGTTTGTGGCAAAATGTTACTTAGTGGTCTTGTTAAATTATGAATAATATAGATTTGTTGAAAACATAGGTCATGTTTTGTTTTCAAATAAGAGATGTTTAAATTATGTTCTGAATACTGTATGTAGCAGTATATCATGAAATTATAAACATATTTGTTAATTATAAACATATTTGTTTATTATAAACCTGTCATTTACCTTTATGACCATCACATGATAATTTGGGGGGATGAGTATTGTTTAATTATTAATGTATAATCATGATTAATGTGTGTATAAACAAACTATCAAAGGCAATAATTATGAATTATGAATATAATATTCATGTTTGTACAAACTCAATTGCGTTAATGTAGAGCGCTAGTAGTATAGAATGGAAGTATGTAGAAATTTATCATGATAATGTGTCTCAGTGTTGTAATAATAAAATGTATTGGAGACAATCATCACCTTGAGGTAACCCATTCTATAATGTCCTATTATATCTATTTTAAGTTGTGGGGATGACTCTTACATGTAATGTTGATAATAAGCAAATGCCATATTACACAAATGACTATATGGAAAGAGTATTAAAAAACACATAATTTCAATTTTAATATTTCTGCAAATTATATTAGGGATATATTAGCGTGGCACAGAGCATTTAATTTATAAATAAGCTATTAATTTTGAACTGGGAAAAAACTAAATTGGTTGATATTCTTCAATTTCTACATCAAATTCGTTTCTAGTGGAAGTGTGTCACTCAATGAATAGAAGAAGAAAGTATTGGATATGCAAAAAAGAAAATGCTCTGATCTGACATCAGGCCATCCCAAGTTAAGAGTTTGAAATTATATCATTCTCCACCCTTCCCCATATTTTAACAATAGTATAGTTATCTAGGACATTACATGCATTGATTTACAGATATCATAGACTTGGAAACTGACTCCAATTGGCTGCGGTGGTCCCTCAGACAATGGGAGTCCAGTTTGCCAAGTCTGTAAAATTGACTGTAACAGGTATGTCAAATGATAATCTTCAGTAACAATTACAGGAACATAGACACTATTATGTATGCTGTTCATCCATGGGGGTATTTTCTTGCCAATTTAATTCGTAAGTCATTATTATCAGCCCAAAAAGAATAGAAAAGCTTCATTAGTTGTAATAAAACGTATTAAAAGAGAGTAAATGGTGTTGTTAAAGAAACACATGTAGATTGCTATATATGCACTTGCTAATGTATAAAGTAAATATCTATCAATTATGGAATAAGAAATTGTGGTACCAAGTGAGATTTGATTTAATAATTGACAGAATGAAAGTGGGTGTAGGTTATACAAGAAGTTAAATGAGCATGAAAATTGTGTCTTTATATGCAGATTATGTCAATTAACATGTTCAGAAACACATTGTTATAAATTATCAAGTAATGTGTGGATAATATGATGCTAATAATATATATTATGGTCTGACGAGATTATGGTCGTTTTGTAAAAACAAAATAAAAATGGCGTGTGTTATTGAGCTCATACAGAAGTAAATATACGTACATATATTTTTAATATTGTAGGTCAGAGATCTGTTTTTGTAGGTACTAGCGCGAGTCTGTTATTAGGAAATATTAATAATAATGTAGAAATGGTTGTTGAGTTTTTTTAATTGAATTTGATCTCAGTATTGTTCATAGTCTATTCAGAGTTTACAGTCCCAAATGATTATTAAATGTTAATAATTGAAATATTGTCTCGTTGAAGATTTTATGGTTGGTAGATCTTAATTATTGATATTAATCATAATATTATGTGAATAAACTAACTCTGAAGAGACTGGATGAGGTCAGCTAGGTATTTGTTAACATAACTGCACAAGTTGAGTATGAAGTAGTTAATGCACAATTGGTGGTCTAATATAGTCTAAAGAGTGGTCTAATAGGTGTTTAGGTTGTCTGATGGAAATTTGAGGTAACCCAAAGGGTTATTGTAAAACGTGTCATTTGGAACACATGTAAAAAAAAATGCATTGCTGAGTTCATAATGGATTAATGTCATTGCAGTTGGTGTGTGCATTAAGATAGGAAAGATTAAATATTATTCATTATATTAAGAAGCGAGATATGTATACCGTATAATGCATGATTTTTATTTATTTATTTGCACACAGAACACTGTATATTGTAATGTTTGTGTTCATTAGATGCCATGCCTATTGAAACTTTTCGTCCAAACGCTTACATGTTTTTCATTCAATACATTAAGATGATCACGATGTACAAGTACACTAACTAGTTACTGTTATGGAGATGTTATTATTCAAAGGCCATAGTAATAATATTATGGCTTAATGAGTGTTTATGTTTCATGTTGAAATGTTACCTACCACAGTAGCATATTCACAATCTATCTATAAAAAAGTGTAGAGTAATTATAGTGAACATGCATAATTTATTGCCTAAGTAGATAGACCAAAAAACACGTGTAATAAAACAATAAATGAGCATTCCATTGTTTTCTTCTTATTTTACACTTACTAGTATTTTAAAATGTTCAGCTACAATTATATCTTGATTTTCGAACAATTCACCTGTAGGAGGGGTGAATATCTGGAAAATGTGTACATAACGTTTTCATTCTTGTTGAATTAATTAGTTATATTCATCACATCCAGTGGCGTAGGAACCCGAGAAGGTCTTGTGGGCGGGGAGGGGGGGGGGGGGAGCACCAGACCTAGGTGTCTGCATGGAATCACCCCCTCCCCCCGAGCCCACCACTGCGTCTTATTTTATTTTTATAAAATTATACAATATATATTTGGGGGTGCCCCCTAATCCCTCTATGGCTACGCCTCTATCAGCAAGGCATTGCAAAAAGACTGCGTCCACCGATCCAAATCTCTGGTGCAAGAACTGGTACGTGCTGCCCCCTTTCGGGTAACACTGGCGGCACCTGGAGGTAAGCAGACAAAGCACACTTTTAAATGTCTGCCATTAAGTGGTGCCACAAACATCTGATATTTTGTATATTGACAGCCAAAAAAAAAAAGGGAGGGCATAGCCGAGCATGAATTCATTCTGGAGAGTCATTCCCCTCAAAATAGATGTATAGTAGGCTAATGATACAGCACAGGAGATGACATTCAAATAATTTAACACTACCAAACTACGAATGAAATTCACATGCTACATGCAGTCTTTCAGCAATTTCAATAAATAGCTGGAGAAGCAATGACCAAAACATGTAGAACTGTTATAACACAATAAAAATCATCCGGTGAAAAGATGTAAATATTATATGCATTTTATTGAAAGACAAAAAATGCACCACATTTAACAATTAATTAAGAAAGAGAATATATATACATTGTAAATACATAATACATTAACCAATGTTAACAAATAAGAATTGGACAGATGAACAAAAGAATGATATCAATAAATTACTATAACAACATCACAGTTTTAGCATCATAATTTTAGCAAATTATAGATTATTTGCATGTACAAATTGAGGATTTAATTAATTTATTCATCGACTGCTATCCATGATGCTCAGTTCTTCCTGTTCTCGTTTGTCCGACATAGAAGTCAAGAGATTGCCGAGATAATTTGTGAATTCATCGCGAAGAGCTTCACCTTGTTCTTCGAGGTTTGTGTGGACTACAGGAATCTTCTTCATGGCTGCAGCTGAAGAACAAAACAAAATATTATCAGATTATACATCTTGCTATACAAGCAACTATAACCACATTTACCCTGATCGATGATAATGAAATACTTAATTTTTTAAGAAATAATCAGTTTGGTTTCAGAATATTCATCACTTAAACATGTTGAAGAGAATTAGTAATATAAGCAGATATAAGTAAATGAATCAGTATAATAACAAACCAATGAAGTATATGCCAGCATCACTTATTTATAATTATTGGAAATATATCAACAAAATTTAGTGACAAATTTACACTTATAAGATATTAATAATAGTTAAAAAGAAACAAATTAACATTTTATCAGCAAGCCTGCATAAAATTACAAAAATAAAAACAGGTCATATATATATGCAATGCACAATTAATGTCATTGAAAGAACTGCAACATGAATGTTATTTTAAAAACTTTAAAATATACTCAGCAATTTATTCATTATTATCAACAATTTTAACAAATCTGGTGAAACGACAAATATTAACTTTATTAATTAAAAATATTTATCAGTTATTATCAAAATTCAAAAACTTTAAAATGTACTCTGCAGTTTATTACAGTGCATGATTATCAAATTTTAACAAATATAGTGAAATTTAATGGTTAATTATGATAGCACAGTAATCTCTAACAACACAGCAAACCAACAAAACTCCAAAGACTACTGTGCCTCATACTCAGTTGCTTCAAACTTACGTATGCTTCCAGTTTCACCATGGCTCTGACTATCAGCAAACTTGTGATGAGCAAAGACTGTGCATTGCTGATCCTTTAAACCATGATTTTCTACAAAGTAGGAAAACCTGACAACAGAGGGAAAGACCACATAGACGGCAAAATTTACTACAAGCAGAAAAGGCACAGAACAGGGGGAAAAGTTCACAACAATTCGTCAAAAGAACACCACCGTGGAACCGCACAATTATGACCATTCTTTGCCAATAAATTCTTTGATTTGAGATGAGTATGGCAGATAAACTACCAGTAATTTCCATATTGTGTTTGAATCTAATTGATTTAATCATTGTTAATGTACATTATCTAATATTAATGGATCTCTCTAGGTGGCCTCACGCTAGCGATAATATATGTTATTTTAGAGAGGTCTCCTTGTGTAACAGTTATGAATATAATGAAAAAAATAACTAATGTTAATCTTTATGCAAAATAAAACTATCTGAATCTTTGGAATCACCTAATTTATCGTTACTTTGATCATTGTTAATGTGATGAAAATTTGGAACTTTGAAAACAATTCACGACTCTCAGTGCATGAGGTCTTAAAATTGAGTTGGTCTTAATTGAAGGTTCCTCAGCGTATGGTAAAGGTATGTATTTCAGCTCCATGGAATATTTACAACAGGGTTAACTACATTTGCTAACAGTTTACAGTCAAAACGAAAAGACATGGTTGGTTAAAGCACTCAAGGATACAGAAATATAGCAATGAATAGGAAACTTTGAGGGTAAAACTGAAACAGAAGCAGTGGGCAGAACTATATCTTAAACTTTTTGGACTTCTTCTGGTTTAAACGCAAATGGCATATATTCCATTTCAGTCAAAGTTATCAGCTTTCTTGCTATATGCATTCAGTTATTGTTCCGCCAAAAAAAAACAAAAAAACTAGGACTGTATTTGAAGAATCACATAGTAAAACGCAGTATCAATTCACTGTACAACATCTTAGGATGGGGACAGATATCAAAAGAAACACACTACTGTCCACACTACATACTTCTAAAGGCGTGCTAAAGACGAAGCCTATGTCACACTTTCACAGTAGATATAAAAACCCTCCTAACAATTACTTACGAAGAATACAATTCTCAGTTTCACTGGCATTTGGCTTATGATGAGCAAAAGAAATGCACTGATCACACCGAATGCCTGTGACTTGCATTAGGTAATTAAACCTGAAAGGACGTTAATATGTTTTGTTATTTAGCAGACATATAATAATAATTTAATATTGCCCACTGTGTGAATTAAGCTCCTGTAATTATCGCGTTCCAGTCACCTAAACAGCCGTTTATGTTTATCGCAACATTTTTGCGAATTTTACATGTTTTAGGAAAAAATCTGGCACATATAATCATATCTATTAAATTTTAACTAATCTAAAAGCGATAACTCTAGTCTAGTTAAGTCTACCATAATCAATTCTACGAATTATGAATTTATAGCAAATAAACAATCTTATCTTATCTTAATTATATAAGCCCTGCATGAAACTGCATAAACTCACCAAGATTCTAATTCTTTGTCATGATTGGTCTGGTCAGGATTGTATACAAATACAACTCCATTTGCCTCTCTGACGATAGCAGGCCAGCAATTTTCAAACCTGAAAATAAAACAAATTTGCACAATGCACATGCACCATAAGTATGTTAAGTGATTCTGGTGCAACTCGACCTTCCTGCCATACATAGCATACAATTTGCTGGTAAATAAATGACATAAGACGAACACTCAATTAACAATATAAGAAAACAGATAACTTACTTGTGGTCACCACTGACATCCCATAATTCCACTTCAGCAGTTTGCGTTTTACCACCAACATCAATATTATTGACTTCAAATTCAAGGATTCTGTGAGTAAAGTGATGCAAAATATAAGCTAAAAAAGCAGTTGAAAAGTGTTGGTAAATATATATCGAGTCCACATACATCAAAATTGTGACTTAAGAATGCATAGTATTACATACAAAATATGTAATGTACTGGAGAATAATGATAGTTCATTTGATAATACAATATATCCAAATCAATCAGAAATTATATCAGAATTAATAAAAAAATGATTTTACATTTAATTAATCCAGCCTTTAAATATTCAGCCCATGATATCACAGGTTTGGCAAACTAAGGCCCTATATTGAAAGTCAAAATATGCGAGCAATTTTGACCAATTTATTGAGAAATATCAAGATTTATTCTTGTTCTCTATGAGCAATGAAGAGTAAGGCAATCAAAATGTCAAGAAAATACTCAAAACCAAGAGAGACGAGACAGCCGAATGCATGAGAGTTGACAGCTTACTATGATTACCATTGACACAAATTGCCGATGGTCACCATTATTTTATTAACTTCGGTCTCTAAGACTGAGTCAAGGTGTATCTTGCATTTACCTGCAACCTTGTGTTGGTCTGTAGTCTCCACCAAGTGTCTCCGTGGCATCTGACAGGAAATTTGCTATCATGGTCTTGCCACTCTGAAGCAAATAATGCTATAAAACTGTTCCCGTAGAAATTTTAGTGATTTGAAAAATCTAAAATTATAATGCTTTATTTATTATTGGGCGATAACTGATGCATTTGTAATGCTAAGCGTCCATCGCAACCAACAAGTTTTCAGGTAAACAACGCCAAATTAACCAACAAACGTTAACCAAACTATGCAGACGGTTGAGATATCATCACACCATTCACTGTCAATGAAAAATACGTTACTCGTGTTTTACTTACATCACATGGCCCTAAAACGAGAATTTTTGCCTTGTTCATCTTACAAAAAACCGAGCAGATTCGCAGGAATGTAATGACAATTCTTTCCGCTAGATGGCTATTTCAAATTTTTCGTTGCGCCATCTCGCGTTTATTTCTAAGCCACGCCCAGGTCATGGAAATTTTCCATTGAGCCACTTATTAGGGGGAGGAGCTGGACCAGTGTGCATGCGGATGGCGAGTGATCCATAATTTTTTTGCTACATTCAGCTAACTGGTGGTTCAGACTGAATCAGACTAGCCATCTGTTATACTAGAGGGCTCAATCAAAGTTCACAGCACAAAATAACAGCAACATTAAGCTCATATCAACTTTATTTAGCTTCATATCTGCATTTTTTTTAAGTGTTTTTTCTTATCTTTCATTCAACAGCTTGTAATGATGACAATACAATGTATAATGCAGAATTCTTTTTTTAACGAATAGTCAATAAAATATTTTTTTTAAATTTGAAGCCTTCACACTTGATCCTGATGTACATCTTTTCAATAAAATAAAATATGAGACCTACATTTACACAGAATTCAGTATTTCATCAATAATTATTGTATTAACTTTAAACCACAATTGTTGAAATAACATCATACATTTTATAAGTTAAAATAATTTAGAACATTACCCAAGACATGTCAAGCTCTCCATACAAACTTTAGCATGTAAACTAACCATAAATAACATGATATATATTGTTCAGTGATGGCAAAGGCATTTTAAAAAATTACATGACAAAAATGGTTAAAAAAATGAGACAAAAAAGTTATAAGTATTTTTCCATAATTTGCACTTGTTATACTTGTAAGGAATAATTCTGACAGAAAACAAAATAAACAAACTTAAAAACTGCAAAATCACAACGCAATTCCATAATATTGAATGAAGTAGATTGCACAAAGTCATACAGTACTTTAAATTAGCAACAAACATCAATGGGACTGAAACATTAAAAATACATGTTTAAATATCAATTGTACTTTCAACCCTTCACAAATGAATGAGAGGTCAGATAATTCCTAGCTTCGCATATACATGTATCATGAATACGTAACAAACAATGCAGATTAACCAACTTCATACAGTCAATCGTTACATTCATTGTCCACATGTTGCAATAATTTTGACACTCCAACTTTCGAACTTTTGCAACAACAAGCCAGAACACTAACAGCCTGTTAAGACTGCGTAGTGAATCCAGAGCTCTCGGAAAAATTCATTGGCACAATCAAACAATATTATTCCTGGAGCAGTCGGTTATATGGAAGCCTTAAAAACACGCTCAACTGGCAGACATCAATTCCTTGTAACTGTAAGAACGACAACATTAGTCGGGTTTCAAGCAGCAGTTTTATGGTTTCAATGCAGTGTTGGACACTGTGACTGACATTTGCATTGAAATGGCTGTTAATGAGGCTGCTCGGCAGCACCATACGTCCAAAATCAAATTGAGACAACCGAGAAAAAGCAGCAGTCCATTGAAAGCACCCCAGCGTGCGCTAAGGAACCACCACGCACTTCCTAACTCAAAATTCCTAATGTGGAAGTCTTACACCAGGGTGCTCAGAAAAAGTCAAAGGAGTCAACAAATTTATATAATTCCATCTTTGTCAGTTGTGGTTCGTATTCATTCGAAGTTGTTCGGGGTTTATGCGCACAGCTTGGGTTCCAGGGGGCAATAGGTTCTCATCGACTTGGCCGCCTTCTTGTAGAGTGAAAACCTGCAAATTAAAATAACAATAAATAAGTATGATCATAATAATTTTCAAGAGAATTGTTAAATCTTCTATGTATAATCGCTACAAATTTAAACAAAATTCATAAAATTTTAATTATAACAGTAAAACTTTTATGAAATACTGAATGCTGAATTCAAAGGTTATGTTGAAGTCTCAATAAATTGGAATTAATATTTTTAAAAATGTCAATAGATTAACGACAGTTACATGTATGTTTTACATCACTACAGGTCAATAAAATTAATTCATTCTTTCAGTTTTCTTTTGACAACTTTCCATTCTCTGTAACTCATCAATAAACAAAAGCTCAGTCGTTTTGGGTTTACTAACAATGCACACATGAAACAAGACCAAAACTGGTGCATCCAAGGTCCCACAATGAGTTATTTGATATGTTTTAAGTCCTCAAATGTCCCACAAAACAAAGCCAAATCAAGTGCACTATGATCCATGCCATTTACATGTCCTTACCATGTGAGTGCGATTCTTATTCCGGATATATTTGGATCTCCGAGCGACATAAATGAGAAGTCCGATGACACCGAATATGAGAACAACCAAGAAGGTCAGCGTCGTCATGAGCATGATGTTGTTTCTGTTGGAAGTTTGAATGACAGTGGTCCCATTGAACCAGTTGCTGAAGTGTTGACCGAGGGAGATGTTCATCATGAGAGGCAGGCCGGAGTCCGCTAGGCTGGCCAGGGTTTCTCCATCCATCTTGCGGATAAAGACAGCCACTATGCCTTCCTCTGAAACAAGCAAAAAGATTTCATATTAGAACCAGAAATGCAATGCAATTACAACTTGCAGAATAAACTTAAAATGAAACTTTGCAATAAAGATTCAGAACATCCAATTATTAGATAAATTGATATTTAGACCATCCTAATATCAACAGTGACCACAAGTACTATAGATGAATTTGCCATAAAACACAATCGCAGCATGAACATTTCCTCCTGAACAATTAGTGATTAATTGACTACCTTGTCAACCATTCAGATAATTACTGCAATTAACGTTTATCTGATCACCAAACCTTGTGCACTACCAAATAGCATCCTGATAGTTATTCCTATTATTAATGGATCTTTTATATTTTATTTTTGTAAAACTTATTGAAATGTGAATTTAATTCATTTTTTAAGTATGGTCTTTGAAATCCCTTATCTTCATATCTATATGGGATGAAATATCATCATCTTTAGTTAAATACATGTTTAGTTTATTTATTTTCTTAAGTCCACTGATCAAGTTGATTCAAGTGTTATCTTTTTGCCTTCAATTGTTTGAATCAACCTTTGGATAGCGCGTACATTTCGTTTTATTCCATGATGCATGAGAAATGATCATGATGATGCAATGCCAGACTTGCTGAAGGTCGCACCACTGGCCCATTGCATTGGGTGGCTTGAATGACAACAATACACAACACTCCTACACTCCACTTATTGATTTTGCACAGTCCATGGTGATGCAATGTCAAAACTATCCTACATATATTAAATATAAACACTACCTGAATTTTTGCCATTTTCATAATTTTGTAGAACTTTGATATTATAAGAGCTATCATTTCCCACACATACAAGACACTTTGCGTACAAGTTAAAGAAAAGTTAAACAGGGCTGGGCACAAGAACATGTGTTCGCATGTACTCGTGTACTCGAGTACACAATTTCAAGTACGTACTCGTAGTTCAGTACGTTGCCAAAGTACCCGTAATTGCCATGAGTACCTTCTGAGTACATGTGAGTTAATTCTTTAGCACCCCTGCTATTTTGCTGAGCATACTGCAGAATAAATTAATCACTATTTTAAACACAGTTTATAGTTAATGTAAAAATTAAATAAATGCTTTACGATAATGCAGCAGAAATTAGGCGGAATCTGCCTTAATTATAGGGGGAGCCACAAGTAAACTTAAATGACTTGCACGACAGTTCATTACAAAATGTTTAATCTATTGCCATACCTTACGATTCATTGTTCATATTAAATTGTTTGGGTCTCAATTGGGTCACTGGGCAACTTGAGAGTGAGAGTATTGAATTACAATGGCTGTCTAGTGGCCTTTGTATGAAATAACTGTTTACAAATTAGAAGTGCTTGTTTATCATTCAATATAAGTACACGACATACTCGAGTACATTTGAAAGTAGTACTCAAGTACATGGACCAAATGCTGTACTCGTACTTTTTGTTAAGGTATCTGTTTTGCTTTTTAATTCTTATGGCGGAAAAAAAAATCTCCGATCTACCGACCTGGTAAACAATGAAAGTTTCAGGGTCAACTGACTAAGTATGTAATTTATCTCTGGCATTGTGTAAAAGTTACTATATATAATATATATCTCACTTTCCATGACCTATTAGTGTGTTTATATATCTTTACAAAGCATAGATCACTTGTTGTGAAGGTCACTTTGAGGGAAAAAATAATAAAGGAAAAAAAAGATACTCTTTTATCTAGAAGACTACTTTTTTTGTAAGTTAGCGGAGTTTGTAATAATATATATATATACGCAGTTGAATGTTCATAATTCATAATAGTGTATCTCACCATAAATTGACATGGCTAGCAGATCATCATTATGTTCATGGTCATAGACGATAACAGCTGAAGCATTTCCTTCCACAGATGCCCTGACAATCTTGTCGTGGAATTTGCACTGGCCACGTTCTATAAGAGCAATCCATTTGCCCTTCGAGGGAACATTTTGAAGCTCACTGCATCCATGGTTGGCCCCATCCTCAGTCTGCACATGCACAAGTTTGCCTTCTTCACTTTCAAGGCGACTGACCAGTCCAAAAAACCCTTGGATGTCTTTTCCTTTGACCATAAGTCCTGTCTTGACATCCTGATACCTGTAGGACAGCACAGCCGAGGTGAAATCCAGTTTTTCCGCAGCTCCAGTAGCAGACAGCTCTGCGTACAAAAATGTCAACACGAGCCCTACTTTCCACAGCAGGTTGTGGCTGCTGACTCGGCTTTTCAAACTCATTTTCTTCTATCAAAACCTTCGCCAATCCGCTCCAAACTATCTCAAACGTGTTCTTCACCGTCAAATTGATCAAAGAGAACCAACAAATTCTGGTTTAACGTCCTGATCTAGGAAATAATCCAGAAAACATGAAGGGCGTTTGTAGAAAATCTGCCGTCCTCGTGCACCTAATATGTTGATTTGGCTTCGTGCCAAGTCATGTGATCCAACTATATGTAGACAGAGTGCGCGCGCATGTCATGAATATTAATCAAGGATCACAAATAAAGGCCACGCCCCTTTAATGCTCTGATTCCCGCGCTTGCAAACACGAACGGGTCACGCATTGCCAGAAACAAATGCACGTGGTTATGGGGTACTGCGTGGTCAAGACAACAGAGCATTCAGTGATATATATCAGGGATGTGGATATATACCTCCCACATGTTGGAGCTTTGGTCCCCCCCCCCCTGCGCATTTTCAACAAAAGGATACCGAAGCCAATTAAAAAAATAAATTAAAATGACATAATATTAAAAGGCAAAAAATAAAATGCATAATAACACAAGACCAAAAACATGGCGCTACACTTAAGTAGAAAACGAAAGAATTTGGATTGGGAAAATTAAATAAATGTAGAATTAAAAGGCAAATAAAATATAAAACAACGGATGACCAACTAGGTACTTCAGTACAAAACGTAAGAATTTGGATTAAAAGAGACATTATTTGACGAAGAGATAAAAATATGTAGTAGGCCTAGAGTTTAACTTAAGAGAGAACAATGCATTAAAACACTCACATTAAAAAAAAAACATAAGAAGTCATTACTAAGTCGGACTTAAAAAATCAATGCATAGATACATCAATGACTGACATAAATAACTATTACACGAGAATACATGTGACAATATTCATAAGGCAGATAGAAAATAGAATATAACCCACTATACCCAATTAAAAAAATATTCTTTTTTACAATCAACACAAATAAAGTGAATGTTAAATTTGATTACTAGATACATGTGATATATATCTATTATAGAGATACTACAAAAAAAAGTATATAATTGATGCATATTTGCCAATCAAAAGAACAAACAATGGCAGCATTTAATTATACGTCAGTCGAATTTCTCACCAAAACAACTGTTAAAAAATAAATCACTCATCAGGCAGCCTTGACACCATGCATAGAATATATTAAAGATAATTTATGATTATGGATGTGCTTACAATTTGGGAATTTTTCATGAAAAATTTATTTAAAAGCTAATAAGTATTATTACAGGAATTGTTTCTTCCAGATATCACTTTTTTACCATCTTAATAATGAAATGATTCACGATATAAATACCTCGTATCTTATAATAATAATTATGTTTTTTTGTGTTGTTTTTATCTTTTCTTTTCTTTTTCTTCTTCTTCTTTTTGGGCAACATCATAAGGCAGCCAGAAATTAACATGGTCCAGAACCAGGAAATGGATGAACGAGTGTATGAAATAAAGCATTATATCTCATAAGCAAATTCCTATGCTTGTGCATGTTCTTGAATGAATGAATGAACGAATGAATGCTTACAATTCAAAATTAAAATGTAAAAAAAAAACAAAAAAAAACATAAGCCCTTTCAGCGATAGAGAAACTTTTGTTACAGACTGTTAAATATTATATACAAGTGAAGGAAGAAATATTCATAATGACATGATGATTAGACGTGAGTTGTCATTTGGGACCTATAAAAGAATACTTGACCGGTAATAGACTTCTAAAATACAAATTGTCTATAGTATATGACTATATGTACATACCGGTCAAATATTTACATGGGTTATTAGGGACAATTTACTGCTGTTGTGTCAGCCTTGTTTGTTTGTTAAAACATTGAATTCTACAACCAGATTCAAGGTGAAATTCTTCGCCTGTGCAAGTCAGAGACAGTGTCTTGCTTTTTTTCTTTTTCTTTTTCGCTTGTAAATGCTGTAACCAAAGCACCTCTATCGCTGAAAGGGCCGGACGTAAATAGTTAAATTACAATTTCTGATCGATCCATAGATATAAGGCTTATTTTCATTCAAAACAATTCTGAAAAAATTAAAGGCAAGACCAGTGAAAATGTTATGTCATAAATGTCAAATTACTAATTATACACGTAAATAGCATGTGTGTGGGCCAAATTGCATCCCCTTTTGTCATAAAAGGCCCAAATTGCAAACAAATCAGACTGCAAGTTCCCTCTTTTCAAAAGCCACCACATGCATGACATTTCTCACGAGTCTGAAATTCAAATTTTGAAGTGATACCCAAACTGTTATTTTAAATGGCTGAATTTATCATCTAAGTAGTATGGCAAATCACAATATAGGTTTATTATTACCGAAGTCAGGCCAACTTGGGCGCAAAGCTTAAAAAGGTTCAATCGATGAAGATGTTTCTTTTTTCTCTTTTTTTTCTGTATTATGTA
Source organism: Alitta virens (assembly GCA_932294295.1). Lineage (NCBI taxonomy): Eukaryota > Metazoa > Annelida > Polychaeta > Phyllodocida > Nereididae > Alitta > Alitta virens. Next base: position 28,701,055 of record OW028581.1, on the reverse strand, counting down.
AATTTTCATGACCATTTCTCTACCTCATAATCATGACTGCTTTTCTACTTTATTTGTCATGCTTTTATATATTTATTTCTTTAATCACTTATTTTTCTATTATCCATATCTACTAATTTGTCATACTATCTGGGTAGCCATATTTGTTTCTAAATCTACCAAAAAGCTTAATGGTGTTAATACAATGGTCATTTCACAGAATGATCGACCCTATAGAGGTGCACCAATACTACATTCATGTATCGGCCGTGACCGATACTTAATTAGAAGAAAAAATACATACAGGCTTATATTTAAGATATATATTTATACCTGTAGATGGCTTGATGCAGTAAATGAGTTAGCCTGCCAGAAAGAAAAAATTAAGTATCATGATTAATTGAGAATGATGGAATGGGTTAGTCACCAGTTACACAATTTCTGGTTTTTTATTTGTTGATATTTAATGCATTTATAGTCATGAAAACTGTTAGGAAATTCCTATTGGCTTCTGGTCCAATTGCAGCCATTTTAATTGTCCAATCGTTTAAACAGCAAAGCGAACAGTTTAAATTGTTGAATGCTTGCCTTTTTTTTCCTTTTTTTTTTTTGGGCAAATATTTTGCCATATATACTTGTACAGGTATTTCTCATTCAAAAATGCTAATTAGGCCTATTGCTATTTTTTACGGAAAGTTTCCACCAGTTCAGTTATATGTGGCTATGACAGAATACTGCAATTTTATTAGCTGAAAATGTTCCCGCACTTGACTAGTGATTAGCCAAAGCAAAGTGCATCCAAGCAGCAGCATTTTTAGTCCATTTTGATGTATATTTGACATCTTATCAATTGATTTTGTTATTTTCCTGTGAAATTAATAATTATTGAATCAGTGGGTTATGGTTTTCTAAAAATGTCAGAAAAGCAAAATGAGTAATAAGAGGAGAGGAAAGACTCATGCTGAATTCAGGGATGCTCAGTGAAAATACAGCGGTTACAGTAGGCCTAGCCTATATAACTGGGGCGGATCCAAAAATATTTGCAGGGGGGGGGGGGATTGCCAAATTAAAATATATTGCAGGGACCACTAAATTTAATTAGAATGTACTAGGCCGATTGGGGGGGGGGGGGGGGGTTCAACCCCTCCCCGAACCATTATACTGTCATATTCTCCTTGGTCATATATGCCTATAAGTACAATTAAGGAAAAAACAAAAAGCACTTAAAGTATTAGCTAAAGAAATTTATTGCAAACTCATAGCATATATAGTACACAAGAGTCAGATACCATAATATTTAGCTTACTTTTTTTTGTGAAATATGTATAAGACAATTTCAGTAATTTATTTTTTATATAATAATTCTTATTTAATTTGACAATTGTTTCATAATATTGACATATAGTTCAGGACTTCAGGTCAGCTTTGACCTATCTCCGGCTGAGTCAGCTATCTGTCGCGTCGTTGTAGTAGCATATTATGTTTTATATATTGGCCTACCTACATTAATTGACAATATTATTACAACATGATCTTTGGCAAATGCGGAAAATTTTATTTTCAACTTCAATTCGATAGAGGGCGGTTCTATCCGGTAGCTCGCGGCGCCATCTCGTGTAGAACGTCTTGAGAGCACATAAATTGGTGACGTTAGGCGCAGTCTGGTATTCCATGTGGTGTGCGACGAAACATGGCTGATTCAATGGAGGTAAGGGTCTTTCGCGGAAAATAAGCACGTGTTCTTAAAATACGGAGTATATCTTAGTGATCAATGACTGGAAGATTCCATTTGGAGTACTGAAGGATTTTGACTATTTTGTGGTTAGGTTATAGCGTAAATTACAACTACAGACTAGAAATCATTATTCGCATTTTGCCGGCAAAAAAAAAAGCGCCATTTTCATTGACTTGAATTATCGTGATAGGTTTCTTTGTCTGAAATTTTTGTATTGAATGATCTCCTAACCAATTTAACACGGATAGGTTCTATTGTAACTGGTTCGTGTATTTGTACAGTTCGAATGCAAGTTCGTGTGAGGACTTTGTCCTTTGTATCCAATCTAGCTGAGCACATGTGACTGCACATGGCATGTGGCTTCTTTGTCAAAGACTTGCATTCTCACTTGTGCAGTGATTCACACGTGGTTACAATCGCTTTCCTTCCTATTATGAGATTTCTTGCCCTAGGAACTGTATTTGTGTCTCGATACTTATGTAAATCTCAATGTTGACTCCATTATTACAGATTTACGTAGAACAATGTAGAACTTATAGAAGTAGGTGTAATCCACATTTTGTGGATTCAGACTCAAAGCTACTTGAGCAACTTATGAATGAAGTTATGAGATTCTAAGGACTTAGTGATTGTATATTATGACAGGAATATCTAGATATTTTGGCTTGCCTCACTGAAGGTGATTCCCAATGGTGAATCATTCACATTTAACTAGGAAGTCTTCAAGAATAATTTTTGTCTAATTTATGTCTCTCAAATTGTGAGTTGTCAGATGGGCAACAAAGTCCAAATATTCAAAAAGTTTGTACATCATGATATACCTGAGCTCTTCCTTGTACAATTTTGTATTGAACTGATTGCCGAGAGTTTCATGACAGACCTAAGTGTAGCATTGACAGCACCTTTTGAAAAAAAGACCCCAGAATTTTTTGTGTGTGCATCAGATCCACTCCTAAAAGCACCTAATAGATAAACGGGTGATGTTGTTGATTTCGTGAAAATGATTAGCAAAGGTAATATAGGAATATACCTTACAGTCCCAGCTGTACTGGGACTGTCAATGTTGAGCTACCAGTCACAAGATTGGGCAGGATTACTTCAGAGAAGTTGCTACGTAATTTTACCAGTCTTGTTGAGCAATTCCACCTCAAAGTTTCAGCCCATAGGTGGGTAAAGGTGGACGTTGTACTCAAGATATCACATAATTCCCTATGTTTGCTTTCTCGCAATTTCGTTAGATTGCGGGCTTTTGTGTGAATCCAGTTGAAATCGCACATATTTTCGACACTAGCGCCCCTGACAAGAGCTGTCATTGCTTCTTAGTGCTATATAAGTAAATAAACAGCTTACTAGTGGATATTAATTGTTATTTAATATTTTCTTCACAGGTTACCCCAACAAGCACAAATGGCCAGGTGTCGGTCAATGACATGACATCCAAAGACTACTATTTTGACTCTTATGCTCATTTTGGCATTCATGAGGTAAGATATAAGAAAACTAAACATTGTTGTGCTGAAACTAGTGTTACTTTCATTCTTCTTTTAACGATGTATTGATTTAATTTTGATGTTACCAAATGATGTTGCCACTATGCTTGGCTCAAATTCTACATTCACTCCGCATAATGTTTAAGCACCTGTTGGTTTGTCGGATATTCATTAATAATTTGTGACGCCATTCAACCAGAAGTTATGACTTACTTAGTTGCTATACTTTTTCCAGGAAATGCTCAAAGATGAAGTCAGAACGACGACTTACAGAAACGCTTTCTACCATAATCGACACCTCCTCAAAGGCAAAGTAGTCCTAGACGTTGGTTGTGGAACTGGTATTTTGTGTATGTTTGCTGCAAAGGCCGGAGCCAAGAAAGTTATTGGTGTAAGTGTTATTGATCAGCAAATTGTCTCGCAAAGTTTTTTAATGTCGCTAATATTTTATATGTGACTAAGACTAGTGAGTAGCATCCTCTAGTTCTGCAGGTTATTTGTTTAGTGATCGCTTCAAGAATTTGTTATCTGAGGCTGCACTGGTGTAATTATCTTTAAAGGATACAAAATAAATTTCACATATATTGATATATTGTCCCAGCCCTTGAAAGTGTCATATATTTCAGGTTGATATTTGTTTTTAAATTCTTTCAGATTGAATGTTCAAGTATAGTGGAACATGCTGAGAAAATAATCAAAGCAAACAAGTTGGACCACAGTAAGTATACATATTACTTCCTTTGTATGACTCATTGAAGTGAGTTTTTTTTAAGAGTTCCTGAGCATCATCTTTACTTAGTTTTTTTCACATGTACCTTATTGCATCTTTCATATTTACTTGTGTACATAACTTTATCATACGAAGTCAAAGATTTTGGCGTTTAACCTGAGTACGTATTTATTGTTTATTTGAATTTTTTTAATCCGATTATTATTATCCAGAAGGTTGCAAAAGCAAGCCTTCAGGATATTGTCAGAGGATGAGATGTGTGAGAGTGGAACATTCAGGAAAATTTTCAAATGAATAGCCTCAGTGGAGATCAAGCTGAACAGTGTCACATAGGGCCCAGTATACTTTAAAATGTATTGAGCGACATTCTTCGGCTCGTTTTTTGAGAAAGATATCAGTTTGCTAAAAAATGCTTAAAATTAATTTGTACGGCGCTCAGTGCGTTCGTCATTTCACCTAACGGCACTTGCTCACCAGCCTAGCTTCTGCAGCTTTGTTTACATTTCGCGGACATATATGCAACCCACCTCAGTGCCCCTGGTGGCGAATTTAGGAACTAGGCCTACTGAACAGAAACTCCTGGTAAATAAGATTAGTCGCAAAAATGTCGGGGAAACACCGCGAATTCGATCCAATTGGATCTCACCTTTTCAGGCCTGTCCAGAAATGCAATTACTAAAAGTCTTTCAATTTAAATGACATACCAGATGATTAAAATTGGGACAGTTTACCATGTGACTTGTATAAATGTTTTAATTGCACTTGAGCTTTGTTGAGAGCATGCCACTGTAGGTGTGCCAAGAGTGAATGTAATCATTTTAATGCAATTTTAATATAATTTTAATGACAAAACTGAAACCATTTGATAATTGTTCTTAGCTGCAAAAATTAATTAAGCTGAGAATGTTGCACTCATTCACACATTGCATTGAGTGATTAACTCTCAATTACTTTACAATGTTGTATGCATGTATGAATTGTTTATTCTATACATGAACACTCTATTGTGTTACTATTGTTACTAACACATCTAACAGATGTATTTGTGGTAATCCACATTGAATAAATACAGTTTAGGTTAAAATTGATCTTTCTGTTTGCAGTCATCACGCTTGTTAAAGGCAAAGTTGAAGAGGTTTCGTTACCTGATGGCATCGAGAAAGTTGACATCATCGTCAGTGAATGGATGGGATACTGCTTGTTCTATGAATCTATGTTGAACACAGTTATTCTTGCTCGTGATAAGTGGCTGGTAAGTAGGGATTTTTACTTAGTTAACTTTTAGCTAAAAATATGATACTTTTCTTCATGGTATGTGAGTAGACAGTTTTATATTGTCGAAAATATGACACTGCTAATATTTAATAAATAATGATTTTGATTTTATGTATTTTAGGCACCAGGCGGGTTTATATTCCCAGACAGAGCCACTTTGTACATCTGTGCCATTGAAGACAGACAGTACAAAGATGAGAAGATCAATTGTAAGTGTATTGTGTTATAAAAAATATGCATGTCATTTCCTTGTCATGCTAGCATTCAGGATAAGTTATGGAAAATTGAAAAAGTGTTTATTATGAATTCTATGGTTCATTGTTATTGTTCACACTCAGGACTTGTATATCTGTGAATGATGCCGATCAGAGCTCCCTCTTGTGTAAAACTTCAAAATACAATCTTACCACACCTGGTGGTTAACTTGGTACTATGACATGGATTTGTATGTTTTTGGTCCTGGGGAGAGTCCTAGAATTTCATTGTACTGATGGTTACGAAACCCATAGAGACTACCTCAGTCGACCGAAGTCACCTATTTTATAACTTCTCATGTTTATTATTATTTTGCAGGGTGGGACAGTGTGTATGGTTTTGATATGAGCTGCATTAGGAAAGTCGCAATCTCAGAACCTCTTGTTGATATAGTTGATCCGAAGCAAGTGGTCTCCAACTCCTGTTTGGTCAAGGTATGTTTCATTGCTTTATTACTCTTGTCAGTGGTTGACAAGCTTTTTTCTATGATTGACACAAACAGTCATGTCGCTAATTGATTTATTGCAAGTGTCTTTTTATATTTTCGACACACAAGTAAAATGTGGTCTTTAAATTGCCGACATTGAAAGAAGTTAAAGTTCAGATTTACATCGTCCAACATTTTCTGCAAATGGGTCTAATATTTGTCAATCGTAGAATAAAAATGTTTTAGCTGATCTGTTATGATAGTAAGTCTGAGCTTGTTGGATGCCAGTTGCTATGGTATCAGAGTTGTTTTCTCATAAAGGCTCCATGAGATATAGTGTTAATAAAATAATATTGATAATTCATTGCAGGAAGTCGACATCTACACAGTTACTGAAGCTGACTTGACCTTCACGGCTCCATTCCATCTTCAGTGCCAGCGTGACGACTACGTCCATGCTCTAGTGACTTTTTTCAACATTGAATTTACCAAATGTCACAAACGAACTGGTTTCTCAACAGGTCAGTGTTTAAACAAGTTCCCTAAACTCTGTTGATTACAATCCTTGGTACATACACATGTTGCCAATAGTCTAAATTTCAATATATTAGGTCAAATAGTGTGGTTTGCAGCAGGCTAGAGCAGAAAACCATGCATACTTGCTTTGTATTAAAAGTTTAAATTTATTCATATTTTGCCTTGCATTGTCATGTATTGGTCAAGATTCTTGTGTTGCAGTTTCACATCCATTGACTTAGGGCTGTTTCATTAAAAAAGAGGGGGTGGGGGTTTAGATTTTTTTAGGTCCCCTCTCTTTTTTAAATGGAACAGCCCGCCTGATTGTTAGAATGATGTGTCATTATTACACGGGTATATGCAGTTTGCATGGGTGAGATTACTTAAAACTAACGAGTGATTTATTGTCTTTTTCCAGCACCCGAATCCAGATACACCCACTGGAAGCAAACAGTATTCTACTTCGACGACTACCTGACTGTGAAGGCGGGAGAAGAACTGTATGGTGTAATTTCCATTAAACCTAACAAGCGAAATCAAAGAGATCTGGATTTCTCTATCGAGGTTGATTTTAAAGGCGAGCTGTCTAGTATGTGTGAATCTAATAATTACAAAATGCGTTAAAAATGGACACTTCACCGCACAAAATGTGGATTTATAGCTTGAAAGGATGGCTCCTACGCTTTTAGTACAGCCATGGTAATCTTGCTACCCATCACTATTGTGTATCTTTTGAGAACTTGTATGTGTGTTATAAAAATGTAAATGCTTTTATATCATGTAGGTTATTCATAGGTTCAGACTCCCTCAGTCAGCATCAATCTTTGGGAGTGTCTTGATGGGGTATTTATTTCAGTGGTAATATAATGACACCCGGTATTTATTGAATGTGAAAGCACATGCAAATAAGTTCCATTTTCCAGTCGGCTCAAATTGCCATACTGGCGTCTTTATAATAAGTAAATTTTCTTTTGTATTGTGCTTCAAATGATAGGATTTTAACTATTACTTCTTTAACTATTTCTGCTGCAATTCGAGTTGATATGTGCCCTCATCTAGGGCTTTGGTAGATTGTGATTGCAGTGGAATGGCTGGACAATCAATAAGTTGACGGACAAGCCAAAAGAACACAAGTATATCATTATTTCTTGCCAACCAGTGTACTCTCGGATTGGTAGAAAATTGGTATATATCACGATGGGTCCAATATAAGAATGCATATTTATATTTTTGTTTACTTGTACTGTAGATATATGATGCAGGATTCCTACGTTGCACAAATGTCTAAGATTTCTTTATTTTATTATTCCGCTGTAAAAAATTTTGTAATTTTGATATAATGGTAATTTATCGCATTGTAATAAATTTTCCTGCAGTACATCAATGCGTTTTCAGTTGTAGATCTCAATAATTATTATAGTTCCCGGTTCTTCTCATACTATCTTGCAATATCTTTGTATCTTTTAAGTTTTCTGTATCAATACCTTTTGTTCAATATTGTGTGAAATGTGTTCATAATGAGAAGTAATGGATCCACGGCTTCGTGGTTAGTTTTAATGTAACTGCATTTTGCCTTTCATTATAACACCATTAAAATTGAAAAGAAGAAATTAAACGCATGACTTCAAACGTTTACTCATTGTTGATTTTGATTTTATAATGTGTTCTGAGCTACTAGCTGTTAATATACTTTTTCAAAGGCGGCAGCACTAGCTGCCGACTTTGTATGCATCAGACTTCAGAAGCCAGCATGACGAGACGTATCTGCTTTAACAACTAGGTCGGCGGCAAATTTTGACAACATATGTCAAGTCAATAAGCACGAAAACACCCTGCGTGCATGACGCGATTCAGGCCAGAGAAATGACTTTACACACTTTCGTCAGCTGCCACGCAACTTTTCTTCAGAGCTGTATACTTTTTGGTAGCATTTCGTCCAGTAGAAGTTGCTGCAAATCGCCGGTGAAAAGGTGCATTTTTCACCCTGTGCCTCTCCGATGAACAAGATGACGAACTCCAACGGAAATGACCGAAGTTCGTGCATGTTTGACAAGAGGCCCCCGGCTTGGAATTCTTGCAGTGTCTTAGCGTTGATTGGTCGTTCGATTTTGAAAACCCACCAGGCGCCTCTTTCCGTATTTTAATGTATTCGCGCATGCTCAGTGACATGTCTAGACAGCTATGTAGGTCAACGCTTACGTTGGGTGTTGTCAGGCAAGTTAAAAGTATGTTTTCAGGAGAATTTTGCAGTTTCGACACTGGATACCGTTTCTGTTTACAAATGAATTCTGTGATGTTCTGGCGTTCATTTAATGTATAATTTGTGAAGATTGATCAACTTTTGACGTAGTTCTGCGCTCTGGTCGTCGTGGGTAGCGAGCGTTCGCTTTGATGATGTCAGCTGTCAAATGGTACGGACTTCGAACATGTATACAACAATCCTCCAGCCGCCTTTGTTGCACATCTTATGTGCTCTAGTTTTTGTTGAAAAGGTCCAGTATGTATTGACTTGCAAATTTCATCAAAATATTTAGGCATATTGGTTGCTTTGAATTTTCAGCATGAAAGTGGGAAATAAGTTTTCATTGCGGCATCATTTTGTATTGTTCAGCTTACTTTAAACTACTGCAATATTGGCCTTGTAAGGCAAGTTGGTGCTTGATCATTGTGAAAGTTTTCCTCTTGATACACAAATGCAGCTAATTGTAGTGGTTGAATTCCTGATCACATGTATTCTTAAGGGATGTTCACACTGTCGTGTATAAGACCTATATGTTACCACGGATGAAAATTTTTTTTTACTGTTGCTCATCCTCATGTGATTCTCTGGTGTTCCATCATCCGTGACCATACTTTGAGAGGGCAAATTTTTTTTGACATGTTCAAAACGGACGATCTACGAGTAAATTGTTTATATCAGTTATGTAGCACGCTCGGGAGTCACTCGTTGAGTGTTATAAGTACGTTCTATTGCGAGATTAAGATATTTTACAAAAGAGTACTTGAAAACTGACAAATATTTGACAATAACTTTCTTACTTTTAGGCCTAGAAATTCGGTAAAAAATTTTTTAAGAATCCTTGGATCATGCAGAATTCAACGAGAGTAATGTAAGATGTTCAACAAGAAACAAAAACTTTTGGAATTTAGGGAGTTAATTGCTGCTGATGCAGGGCATCATTGATGAGGGGTGTGCTCACTGAAGCGCAGTGTGAACATCAAAGAATTTATGTACTTAAGGAAGCAGCATGGTCCTTGGGCAAACTCTGTGGGAATTTGACTTCTTAAATCACCTAATATTGAATATTGTTTTATTACTTTTCGAAGTGTCCAATCCTTCTCTAGTTCATCCAAGGTCCCACATTGCTGTCCATTTGGGGATGTTTTGCCTGCTGCATTATAGATATATAGCCCACCATAGAGCATTGGTTCAAATGCATTCATTTTAAATTCTGGCTGACATGTGGTTCTTTGAGGTGCATTTTTGTCTCAGTCTCAGTGCTACCTTGGATGAACTAGAGAAGGGTTTGACACTTTCGAAAGTAATAAAACAATATTCAATAGGTGAATTAAAGTCAAATCGCCCAGAGCTGGCCTTGCCCTGCTGCATCCTTAAATACATTGATTCTTTGATGTTATATTAGTTTTGTAGCACGTTCGGGAGTCACTCGGTGAGTGTTATACGTAAGTTCTACGTACGTCTGTGGCCATCCGGTCTTATCCTTGCCCCCCCCCCTATCAGAGACCCCCCCCCTATCAGAGAGACCCCTGCATCAGCAGCAATTAGCAACTTTCGTCCTGGAGTCAAAATTTTTGTGGATCATCCGCACCGTCACCAGTGAATTCCCCGTGATTTTAGAATTATGTAGGTGCTTTTCCTGAATTTATAGGCCTAATATCAAGGAAGTTATGAGCCAAAACGTGTAAGCACAAAAGTATCATTCCATTTACAACCTATAACCATAACTCAAAAAGCCGTAAAGAGCCAAAGATGAGGCCATATCCATCATAAAGCTGAACACCTTGTCTGCATGGTGGTTATTATGTCTAATGTGTCGTAAGTTGTTGAACGGAGATACAGACCCTTAAAGATGCCGGATTTTCACTATTTGTGCATCTTTTTTAAAATTAAATTATATCTCAGATATTTAGATGCCTTTATATACACGTTTTTAATTCTGAAATGAATTAAGTAAAAATGTCAAAGTTATACTTGGAATAGAGTAAAGATATGCATTTCGGTCTATATGAATAGATATTTTACACTCCTTTCCATTGTTTCCCAGTGGATTCAGTGAGGGGGAGTTGTATTTCCGTATTTTAACAATAATGTTTAATGTATTCGTGCTTGCTCAGTGACGTGTCTAGACAGCTATGTCGGTCAATGCTCACGTTGGTGTTGTCAGGCAAGTTAAAGGTATGTTTTCAGGAGAATTTTGCAGTTTCTACACTGTCTGGATACCGTTTCTGTTTACAAATGAATTCTGTGATGTTCTGGTGTTCATTTAATGTATAATTTGTGAAGATTGATCAACTTTTGACGTAGTTCTGCGCTCTGGTTGTCGTGAGTAGCGAACGTTCGCTTTGATAATGTCAGCTGTCAAATGGTCCTCCAGCCGCCTTTGTTGCACATCTTACGTGCTCTAGTTTTCGTTGAAAAGGTCCAGTATGTATTGACTTGCAAATTTCATCAAAATATTTAAGCATATTGGTTGTTTTGGATTTTCAGCATGAAAGTGGGAAAAAGGTTTTCATTGCGGCATCATTTTGTATTGTTCAGCTTACTTTAAACTACTGCAATATTGGCCGTGTAAGGCAAGTTGGTGCTTGATCATTGTGAAAGTTTTCCTCTTGATACACAAATGCAGCTAATTGTAGTGGTTGAATTCCTGATCACATGTATTCTTAAGGGATGTTCACACTGTCGTGTATAAGACCTATATGTTACCACGGATAAAAAAATTTTTTCACTGTTGCTCATCCTCCTTATGTGATTCACCGGTGTTCCAAGGAACGCTCCTGGTAGCGCTAAATCATCCGTGACCATACGTTGAGAGGGCAAATTTTTGTAAATTGTTTATATTTTAGTTATGTTACACGCTCGGGAGTCACTCGGTGAGTGTTATAAGTACGTTCTATTGCGAGATTAAGATATTTTACAAAAGAGTACTTGAAAACTGACAAATATTTGACAATAACTTTCTTACTTTTAGGCCTAGAAATTCGGTAAACATTTTTTTAAGAATCCTTGGATCATGCAGAATTCAACGAGAGTAATGTAAGATGTTCAACAAGAAACAAAAACTTTTGGAATTTAGGGAGTTAATTGCTGCTGATGCAGGGCATCATTGATGAGGGGTGTGCTCACTGAAGCGCAGTGTGAACATCAAAGAATTTATGTACTTAAGGAAGCAGCATGGTCCTTGGGCAAACTCTGTGGGAATTTGACTTCTTAAATCACCTAATATTGAATATTGTTTTATTACTTTTCGAAGTGTCCAATCCTTCTCTAGTTCATCCAAGGTCCCACATTGCTGTCCATTTGGGGATGTTTTGCCTGCTGCATTATAGATATATAGCCCACCATAGAGCATTGGTTCAAATGCATTCATTTTAATTCTGGCTGACATGTGGTTCTTTAAGGTGCATTTTTGTCTCAGTCTCAGTGCTACCTTGGATGAACTAGAGAAGGGTTTGACACTTTCGAAAGTAATAAAACAATATTCAATAGGTGAATTAAAGTCAAATCGCCCAGAGCTGGCCTTGCCCTGCTGCATCCTTAAATACATTGATTCTTTGATGTTATATTAGTTTTGTAGCACGTTCGGGAGTCACTCGGTGAGTGTTATACGTAAGTTCTGTCTTTTTTTTAATTAAATTATATCTCAGATATTTAGTTGCCTTTATATACATGTTTTTTAATTCTGAAATAAATTAAGTAAAAATATCAAAGTACTGGGAATAGAGTAAAGATATGCATTTCGGTCTATATGAATAGATATTTTACACTCCTTTCCATTGTTTCCCAGTGGAATCAGTGAGGGGGAGTTGTAAAACTTGGGTTGTATTACAGCATCATCAATTGTTCAGTAGGACGGTGGCGAAACGCAGTGTGAACCTTTGATGTCTCGAAGTGTCCAGTTCTCTAGTTCATCAACTCCAGACACGTTTATTTGCTGCTCATTGCACAGTACATACTTCATATACAATTCATGTATAGGAATATAGGAGTCACTTTCCACAGAAACAGTGCAATTTGGCATTTCATAGTACAAAAAAAAATTCCAATCTTTCAAAAATCCATCAAAATTATGGATTTTCATTTATTTCAGTGTTGTAAAATTTCTTATCTCTACCAATAAATTTAAATTGGTTGATTATGTGACCCGTTATGTCATCCATTATGGTTACAGGAAGGACAGTATTATAATAACAGGATGGACATTAAAGGAAACTTTATGCAATATCCTAAGTTTCCATTTTGTAATCATGCAGTACATTCAGAATTGCTTTGAAGCTTTTTTTTTTCTGAGTTCTGAATTCAAAAACTTGGTAACAGGAATAACATAAAAGGCACCCCCTGCCAATACAACCCCTTTTCCTTAAATACTGAAAACTAGTTTTCCAAAATGTAAGGTAAGCAGAAATGCTGAAGTCCCCCATATCAGTGCTGTCATCTCTTGGAAGGTGCAATTTGTGTCTTTTGTCTAGCGGCATTTTAACTCCATGGTAACAGGATGGAAATTGTTTCTGTGGACAAACTACTGCAAATATTTCACATTTTTCTTTACAGTTGAAAATTCATCTTCTGATTATATCTATGTTAATAAATACATGATTTTTAACTTACATTCATTGAGTGTGGTAAAGTGATACACAAAATTAGGTGTGGGACATACCATTTTGTCTGCCTTCAACGTGTCAAGTGACTCCTATATTCTTATCCTATATTTCAGAAAATTCCTATATTCTTGCAAAATTTCCTATAAAATCGTATTCTTGTAGCAACTTACCCATATTGGGTAATTATGTAAATTGGTATTTCCATTTACTTAATGGCAATGGCAGTTTTTATAAATTAAAAACGGATAGGGTAGGTTAATATTTTTATAGTGTAAAACTTCCTTATCCTAACTGCTACAGTGTATAAAGCATGAATTCTCATTTTATCATAATTTTGATGCAGATTTACTATGGTGAAGTCTTAACTTACCATGTTACACAGTGTTACAGGTATATTATTTTAGTTGTAGTCATTCTGATAAAAAGGTTACATTAATTTTAAACTTGTGACCCCTAGCACATATTTGGAGTTTTGTGGTGTCTATTTATTAAATATATTTGTCAATGTAACATCTAAATGAGCAAAATTTTAAGATTGCCCAATTGTAGCACATCTGAATACCTTATATAGACTATGAATTAAATGTTTTGGTAGTATCATGGTACTAGAAGCATACATGCTGTACACTTGCTTGTACATAATGTAACAAGGTTTATTCATATTGCTGTTCATAAACCTTTGACATTGGCTGTAAATTTGTTCAGGACATTTAAAGCAGTTAGAATTGCTAGGTAATACCAAATACAATCTACTGACTCATTGTTTACATGCTAGCCTTCGCATCTTGCAGTAAATCTTTGGTAATACTTAAGAATTGTTGTATTTTTTACTCAAGTAATTGAAGTTATATAAAACTTATAATAGTCAGATTGTTAAACTTGTCTATACAATACTTACTTATCGATACAGATATGTTACGTGTATTTTGCTGTAAATTTGTTAAGCCCATTTAGGTAATTTTAATTATTAGAATTGCTAGGTAATACTTAAAGCATGTTTGTGCGTAAGTTTACAACAATGTTTACCTTTTAAGCCCCCTTCACACATAGCCGGATCAGATGCCGGAGCATCCCAGAGTATCACTCCGGCATACTCCAGGTAATACCGTGTAGACCTCGTGTTTATTTCCGGCATTGTCCGGGGCGATCCGGGACCACCGTGGGCCTCCGGGGAAAAATTAAACATGTTCAATTTTTCATGCCGGAGGTCCCGGAGTAATTTAATCCGTGTTGATCCGTGTAGACTCCCAGTAGACTCCGCCGATCTCGGGGAATCTCCGTATTGACTCCGGCATACTTTGTGTTATCTCCGGCTAAGTCCGGCGTCAACCGGGCATGAAAATTTCACCGCCATGTACGCCAGAGAGTTCAAGTGTGCTTGACACCCTGTGCCTTTTACGGGACATTCCGGCATGTGATCCGGCTATGTGTGAAGGGGGCTTTAGGGAGTGGTGGTGGCCACTGTTTTTGTTTAATTGTGTGTTAATAATAACATATTTTTTGAGTAGGTTTAGTGTACATTGTACGAGGTTGTATAATAAATTGTATTTTGTCATAATTAAATTTAAAAGTGTTTACTTTCACTTACACGCCTATTTTTTTAATTCCATACCTTATTCTTTATCTTTTTAATCTGAAATTCCTATATTGCTTTTATATTTGCTGTAATTTTTCCTATATTTATCCTATATTTTTGGGTGATAAAGTCCTATGTTGTGAAGCTTACAATGTGCTTGACACCCTGTGCCTTTTACAGCAAAAATGAAAAAATATCAGTTATGACGGACTCCTGCAAACATTTCTTTTGTCTATTAATATCTTAACATTGGTCTGCCCATCCTCATACCATATTCGTACCATTAAAAAACATTTTGCATGTTATAATCACATTTGAAAGTTGAGGGATTGGGGGGGGGGGGGGGGGTGCACTGTGTCTGTGGAATGACCCATATTTGAACAAACATAGTTATTAATTAGATACACAATTTATTATACATATATTCAGAAATGTACCCACTCTGCAATTCCCTATAGCCAAATACCCATTTACGCCTTGGTCTTAAATAAAGCAGTGGTTTAAAATAGCCTGGCAGTAGTCCTGTCACTTTTCGTGGTATTTTGCAACAGGTTGAATAAATATTGTCTGGACAGTATAAACGCATCTGTGCCGACTATCACCATTTCACATCATTAAAAATAAGTATTTAGGTTTTTTGGCAATGATTAAGTCATTCAGTAATAAAATAAACTTTTAAGATGCAGAAGTGAAATTGCCTATTCACTGCATGGAAATGACACTTTTAGAAAAATAACAGCATGTCAAGATTGGCAATAGTGTGTGCACTCATTATTTTTCAGTATAAATTAGATTGAGGTAGGTAGGAAGGCTGTAACACCGAGTGTAACCGCACAAAAAAATATAAAGACTGCTGCATGGCCCTCATTCTGCGAACTCGCGGCGTGAATGAGGGCCATGCTTGCTTGGCTAGGTTTAAGAAGGGATCTGCTCAGTTCCCCCATACGGCATTGCCGTGGCTGGGTTTGAACCCATGTCCATGCATATACAAGCTCAACATCTTATCCACTTGACCAGGGCACCCACATTTTGCATTTTAAGTCAGCAAGCAGTGCACTATCAGTTATCTTGGACTTTGTGTTTGTCTGATAGGACTTAAATTTTTTGTTATATGTAGCACGTTAATGGTAAGAAAGAGATAAGAGACCTGCAAAATCAGGTATCTGCATATTTGTTTTCATGTTTACCCAGTTATTGGAACATCTTCTCAAGTGACAAGGCAATCAAATCTTATTGTAACATATGTCTTTATTTAGTACTGAGCTGCAAATATAACATTCTACACACAACTGGTAAACTTTTAATCTTGTATATTACATTTTATGTACAATATTATACAGAATAGTAACTGAATTATATTTGAAGGATGAAAAAAGTATATCACAGTGCTTAGTGTTCGAGTTTCTCGCTAGGAGTCACTTAAATCTGTAAACGTTCCAATCTCGACTTTCACTCAATTTGCCATGGCCGAGCCAATAACAGAAGGAAGACAATGATTATAAGTCTATGTCACTATCCAATCAACATGAAATGCCTAAGTAATTAGCCCTATGATATTGAATATTAATAGAAGAGCAATAGATGGATATAATGTAATAGAGGTTGAAGAAGTTGAGGGAAATTTGAAATCTGCAGAATTTGGTTCATCTGAAGATGGCTTTGGTTGACCTATTCTTTGCAGAAGTTCCATTTCAGCAACCTGGAAATAACAAAAGCATCACCTTCCAAACATCTTCATTTAGCCTGTGTTATGTTTAAAAGATATGCCATTGTCATTCACTAATAATGATTTGCTTGGCTCTCTCAGAAACCCAGAAGGGCACTCGATGCCATTAATGTCTAAGAGTGTTTCTCCTGGCCTCTTATACACTGTGAATAGAATATATTTTTTGTTTCCACTTATTATTATATTATTGTATGAAGGCAAATTCGTCTTGAGTCTTGTGCCCTTGGAAAGTCTTGGACCTCTTAATGGCAAGGATGGTAACTTTGTTGGTGAAGACCTTGAACCCCAGTCATTGTGATCAGCACAGGGCTCTGTGCAATGCACACCAGTTATACCTGTCCACTATTAAGTAAATGACCTTCGTAAGCATGGCCGGTGCTACCACTAGGCAAACTAGGCAACCGTCTAGGGCGCAGGCCTAAGGGGGGCGCACACATCCCCCTATTAAATTTTTTTTTTATTAAAAAAAAAGAAAAAAAGAAAAGTGTATAGTTGTAATATCCCGCAACTGAGTGTGAACCACATAGAAAAAGCACGAGGTTCACACCATACATTATCCCTTAAACAGAAAAAAGTATGGCCAATCACAGGGCAGCATTTACACTAGTGAACGTCATGAACATCATCAGTAGAATTTGAAAACTCTCAGTTTGTTGACTGTCTGCTTGCTGAAATGTTTTGAAATGGTGACGTCATCACCTAGGCAACTGCTCAAAGTGAGGCAGAACAGATAGACAAATGAAAGATCCCTACTCAATGCTGCAAAATAGTTCCTACATCACTCATGCTCTGAACCACACAGTTGAATTGTGAATTGGTAGCTAGATGCTTGTGTAATTGCATATGACAGCCATGAACATTTTTGTGATTACTTAAAATATTAAATACTATGAAACTAAATTTCCAAAGTGAATTCCATGAAATATATTGAGGTACCATTTTGTAAATTTATTGAGGTACCAGTTTTGTATGGTGGTCAAGAATAATTCAAATAAAGAAATTCAGAATTTCAATGTAATTTTTTTGTCATAATTATTATCATGTCAATGTTCAATATTAGAAAGCACAAGTCAATTAAGTGTATGGGGGTTAGGTCCAAGGGCAAGGGGTGACCCCCCCCCCTCCCAAAAAAAAAGAAGAAAAAAAAGAGGTATAAATCATTAGATGCCAACTTGGTAATTATAGCTAGGATATTACCCTTTAAATAAATGGCTCAGAATGCATCTCCTGCAATCTAAAAACCGTCAGCTTCCCCCAACCCCCCTGCCGCATTGGGCTTCGGCCCTTTGGGCCTTGCCGTAGAGGTGGGGGTGCACATGTTTGATCTTGCCTAGGGTGTCAACCAGGCTGGCACCGGCCCTGTTCGTAAGGTCACCTTACCGGGTATCGCATAGTTAAGAAACTTTATCGAAATTTACATAATTGAGACCAGTTTGTTATTCTTACGCTGAAGAAACACTTCGATGATGACTGAACTGTGAATTATTTACTCCCTCTGGATGCTAATGTAAGAACTTTGTAATACTGTACAGTTATAATGGACCTATCCTAATGCCTAGTCAGTACTTGCTTCATTTCTGTGATGAGCAACGTGGATGCCATATAGCTAAGATTAATGGTACAACTAATGTTGCTGTCTGGAAGTAATGATCCACAGTCAAACTCAGTTTCTGTCAGGATATTCTTACTGGTCTCGTAATAGATACTTAGCCGCTTAGCTGAGTACTGGGGCCCATGATACGATCATGGGTGACAGGACAATACTGTGTAATATGCAAGACTAGAAGTTACAATTAAGGTTCTCAGAGTAAATGGAATGGAATCTTGCTGCGAAGATATGATAGATTGGGGAAACAGCCAGCTCATTTAAGCTACAAGAAATGTGATAATCACAGGCCTGGCAAAAATATTATATAATATAATTACTGTAGGAATATAATCATAACCAAATAGTGACAATTATTGTGACATTGCAAGAGGCAGGGTACCACAAGGTGCCATGTTAGGACTATCTCTTTGCTTGACAACATTCAATAGAACATAGTGCTCAAGTGTGGACAGGGACTCTGTTCTTCATTGCCACTCCGTGGTTTCATGCAGTTTAAGTAGTCTGCTGACCAGCTGACCAGCTGACTTTCCTCTTGAATCCAAAATTGTATTTAAGGCAGAGTTTGGCAGAAAGTGGAGGGCCAACAATTTTGGCAAATCTTAAACTGCTGACCTTTTCTATGGCTATTGCACCACCTACCTCAAAAGACTGCCTGAAGGCTTGTATTTCTGAGCGAAAGAGTAGCTTTAATCTGGTTGAAAGATAAGGTTCTGCTGATCAGGCTTTCGGTTCAACGACCTGTAGATCATTTTGCCTCTGCGCAGTAGAACCTTGACTGTGGAACATTTTGGTAAAATGTACTGACCTTGCCACTGTCAAATTTAGATTTTATATTGTTGGCACATTAAAGGACCTTTATGCAAAAGTAGACCCTCCTGCTATTATGAATTTTCTGAAGGCCATCAATATTCTCCACAAGATTTTCCCTTTGGTGATATTTGCACCACTTGATATATCCACCTTTAGGTAACTACCTTTCTTGTACCCTATACAGTTATTTTCTAAGCATCCTTTCCCCTTAGCAGTCCTGACGTGAATGACCCCTTGGTGGTTGACACATCGCTAATATCAACCTACTACTTCTACTTGTATTCGGCCACATTGCCAGAAGATGTTATCTGATAGAGCTTTATACAAGGCCAAATGTGCCACTTGCGTATTCCATGAGTTGGATAAACACATGGTTTTTGCCTAATTATAATCAGGCGAAAACCATGCGTTTTCCATATATTTATCCAAATGCATGGAAAACGCATGTGGCACATTTGGCCATGTAGGACTGTTCAGGCTTAACAAATGGTACTTGCTTAACGGCAACTCAAAACTATTTGGAAAAGTCATTGGGGTAGCTGTAACACATTGCAGAGCTCCTACCTTCTTGGTCAGGGGATCTTACCGCAAGCTCCTCCATCCAGACTATACTTTCATAGAGTAACTTACAAAAACTAAATAAATAGATGACCTACTTGTGGCCATTTGCCCAATTTAAGGCAGTTTTTTTAAAGGTAATCTTTAATATGACATTTTAGGCTGTAATGGTACTTATCCTTACTTTGAGCACACTAAGTTCAGCATCTGTGATGACCACTGATTGGCGATTGTTGATCATATAACTGACCCTCTGGGTGGGGGACTCGCAGACCTGCAAGAGAAAATTAAATGTCATGGCATCTATAATTGTGGAAATATTATATGTGACAGTAATCTTTGTTTAACGTGCCCGATATATATTGTACAGATGATATTGTAGTCCATAATTTTAAGTAATTCCCAAGTCTATTTGCATTTAATTGAGAATTAATAATTCAGAGAAGTGAACTGTGAACCCACCACAAAAATAAAAATTCAGAAAGGACATTGCAAAAGGTCTATTTGAGAAGTGGCCCAATATAAACATCTCGCTTCCCATGGAAATGTCAAACATCCTGAAAACCCTTGCTTCTGGACTATAATATTCACCTTTTAAAACCAGAAATAAGGAAAATATACTGTACCTTCCGAAGGTCATCACTCTGTCTATATGGAGCAAGTTTAATTTCAAATACTACATTTCCCCCTTCGTGGTGAAAGATGGATATTTTGCAAAACTGTTACAAATGAAAAAGCATGAATTTAAAGTTAGAAACTGAAATTGTAAATATGCCATAGACTTACGTTTTATTGTATTAAATGACATTTAAGTCTACAATAGAATTACCTGCTCAGCGGGGTCACCATTTATTAATGCTCCCAATTTCCGGTTGACGTTGGCAAGGTCAAACTTCATGGTGGAATGACTTTCAAGAAGGTTTCGATCTGTAATGCTGTATCCTACATGCAGATACAGGCCTGTGTGAAAATGAATCAATGAATAGTAATTAGTGGTTTTTTTTTTGTGGTCAATCTGCCCTTAAAAATCCTGGGCCTCCTTATGGTATTGCTCTTTGCTGTGACCTTACCTGTTAATACATCAGTTATTTAATCATTATTTACATTTACTAATTCCTGGTAAATGACACCTAATTTGATTAAGAAATTAAGTAGCCTCATTCACGGCCTTGGTTTATTTTTACCAACACAGTCTTTTCACTGAGCAGCCCTGAATTCCGCAGGACATAAGTTTTTCATTCCTTCTTATTACTCGTTTGCTTTTCAGACATAGTGGGTCATAACTAACTGATTCTACAAATATAATTTTATCTGGGAAATAACAAAATTCAATTGAATGATAAGAAGTCAAATATACATTAAACTGCACTATAAAATACTGTTGCTAGGATGCACTTTGCTTCAGCAAATCAGAGTCAATGGCGGGAACTTTTTCAGCCAATAGAATTGCAGTATTCTATCGTATACATGCAGAGAACCTTCCGTGAAAATCCACCATTGCAACATGTGGTAGATATTAGTGTCAAATTCAGTGTCAGTATTAGGTGTTTAATATATTCGTCTCTATAATGCAAAAAAATAAAATAAAATAAATAAAAAATACATACTATACTTACCAGATCTTTGCTTTGAAGAAGATTTGAGGGGACGAGCACACACAACTTCGCCCTTGATGCATCGACATTGGCCCCGGTCTGGCCTTACGAATCCCGAACCATGAGCTGTGCAAAAAAATTAATGTCTATAAATAAATTAATAAAATTTCTGAAGGAAAACGTAAGCGACAAGTAACTTTTGATGAGGCACTTGCCGGTAATTGCAACTGATAGAATTTATGGTGATAGCTGTGAACTTTTACTCTGCTCTTGGATGTCTCAGCAGATTATTATTATTGATTACAGCTTTGGGAAACTTGACAAAAATGACAAACGACAAAAATATATGTACAACGCCATATCTGGTTACATTCTATGGCGCTTGAAAGTTAATACAATCATTTAATACACTAGGATATGAACTGATGACAACAAATTTCTGATGACAACTCATTTCCACTGATGACAACACATTTCCACTGCTGTATTCCTGCTATATATTACGTTCTTGTCTCCATGGATGCACAAGAAGGTAGCTAATAACACTCTAGCCCAACCACATGGATAATGCTGAGTCAGCTTTACTCATATTCATTTGACCTTTTGTGCATGAGTTATGACTTCATATTTTAGGATTAGATTAAGTTGAAGATCTCTTGAGGTCCTTGGCAGCTAAGCAATGCTGGTTTTTCAAAAGAGTGAGGGTGTCTCTGTTCAATTATGCATATTTCATCTATACCAAATGCCCCATGTTGGTGAGTGACACTCATTTACCCATAGAGGTCGCTGTGATGTACTTCCCCTAGGTCAGGACGCCCTCTGGTGTGACCAGGTTAAAATTGCGAGTTTGTTTATGGCTTGTAATCTATATATATATCCATGATGTTCTAGATGATCACAGGCTATTCTGAATCACTAATGACATTCATGTTACAGAATAGGAGCTTAACAGTGTTACAATTATTTATGAATCATGGGTAGACAGAATTTATTAAGCAAGGATCAATTTGACCAGCACCTAAGAAACTTGTGTTCTCCTTGGGAAGGGTTAAACATGCTGCGCCTTTCTTGGATAGGTGCTTATCGTTGCTCATTTTCTCAATTTCGACAGTCTAAATCGCAGTTAACTGGTGTTATTCAGCGAATTATCATGAAATGTACACGTGAAACCCTTCATTGTGTATTGTGTGATTTAATACCTCCATTGGAAAAACATTAAGCACATTTGTAATATTGAGATATAGAGGGCCGATCGAATCAGTCTTATTTATGGACCTTTCCTGAGGTAAAAATCATTTTTTTTGTTACATATTTGGTGGGTGGGTGAGATGGCCTTGACGTCCACCAGATAGGGCTGATCAAGACAGGCAATGAAGCAATGATGAAACAACCTTCCAACTTGGGCTGGATGTGAATCCGGGACCCATGGGTTGGCAGCTCAGCATGCTACCACTGAGCTAAGCACCTGCTTAAAACTGTTTTGGACACCGCCTGTCTGGTGAAACATATTTGACGTAAAGCTGGTTTCACTCACCACACGGCCGTTTTTGGCCATTAATAATTAATATGACTTAATCTATGTGGTCCTAAGACTGGATGACCTTCATTGTGGGCTTCCATTATACTAATACGTGCATTCTTTCCTGAGATCACCTGATCACATTCAACATATGTGTTTCATGGTCTGCATTGTCAATTTATCAGGATGAATACATGGGTTCTAGAAAACGTCATGTAAATCAAGGACTACCACTGGCTAAGGGACTGCCTTAACCAATGCTAGTCCTTGATTCACAGGACGACATCTGAACTTCAGTTTCCAAGTCTATGAAATCGACTGTAAAGGGGACCCCAAGACATGTACATAAAATTGGTGAAATAAAACTTCAGAAGTCTTTGACTTACCATAAGACATTTGCTGCTCCCTGCAGTTCTGCGGTGAAGGACAAGGCAACCTACGACATGTCATTGTGTGCCCTTCGTCTCGACATTCGCAAAGTTCTGAGCAAGAACTGTTGTTTCTATAGAGCTGCAAGCCAAGACAGAGTACGAGTTCAGGAAAATTGCCTCAGTCTTTTGGTTAATATTTAATGCGCAACTTTTTCTTCTTAGCGCCAGTTGAGGCTTAGTTCAGAATTGCAGAGATTTTGCTTATTTGTCACTATCATCTGTTGCTCTTTTAAGAAATACAACTGCTGAAAAATTGGGCTTGAAAAGTAGAATGCAGGTCATGTTAGAAAACTTATAAAATAAACCTTTTCAGTTTTACTTTGTACATAAACCGGAAGTGAATATATTGAGCGTTCATGCACTCTAAAGGAGTCTTTTAAATCACACTAAGGTAGGCAATATGGTTTAAATTACTCTAAGATAGGCAATATGATAATGTGTGCAATATTGTAGAATGCTAATATAATGAGACTCATCGGCTGCTGCAGAATAATTATCATGGGGGTCAATGAAAGAGTTGTACTTACTCGAATGTAAGTTGGAACAGCCATGAAGTGAGGTATTTTCTGATCTAGCTGTTGCCGTAGGCAATCTGGAAAGAAATTATAAAAAGTACTAAAAATATCCTCTCAACACTTTGAAATAGTGGGATTTAATATTAAGAGAAAATAAAAACGACAAGTTGTAAGCTTAGTTACAGCAGCCTTGGGACTTATTTTGAAACACTAAGTTACGTCTTAATAAATAGGCTTTAAAGATAAAACTTCTCGGTGAGTCGCTCTGTCATTTCCTTGCGTGAAATGAAGATGAAAGAGTATTTCTCTCAGCTAAATCACAAAGGGACTTTTTTTTATAGCGTATTTTACCACCTGATTCTCTAAATTATGCAAAACCCCATTAAGATTTCAATGTTTCCCTTTTGTCGTTTCCTTTGACGCAGTGTGGGCACACCAATGTGGAGACAAACATATTTTTTTTGTATAATACGAATCGCTAACAAAGATAGCCTTATCGGTTCAAGACAACTACAGTTGAAATCAGATTGTGTTATTGTGGTATGGTTTGATCAACTCTGCTGTATGTTTTTTTTTACATTTTAACGAGTGCCCACATGCCAATTAAAGTCCAGGAAAATGTTGTATAGCCAGTTTCAAAGACATGGAAACTAAACCCCAGAACAGATAGAGCTACTCCAGAGGATGTCGTGTGAATCCAGGACTCCAATTGGCCGATGGATTTCTTTAACCAATGGGAGTTCTGGCTTCACATGACGTCATCTGGCATTTAGTTTTCCAAGTCTATGAGATTGGTTTCCAAGTCTATGAGATTGGTTTCCAAGTCTATGAAAGTGACTGTCAACTAGTAATTTAACTGAAGATCCCTGTTGTATAGGTATTATTAAAGACACTCGAATTTGTAAGCCCTGAAAGTAAAGTGCAGATCAATGCCAGCCACTGTACCTACAAATCAGATATTTGAGTTATCACTATACATGTATTATATGGTTATGCATGGAGACAAGAGTAGACAAGAGTATACAAGAGTAGACTCTTATCTCCATGGTTTATGTGGGCTCCTCTTCAGCGGCATCCTTTGCCTTGGAGGAGCCCTCTTTGCTCTTTGTACTAATTTGCAATATCGATTTATTTTTATCTCCTTTTCTCAATGGTGTTGTAATTATTTTCCTCATTTTTCTTTTTTCGAGCAAAGAAAAAAAAAACAATCTGAATCTGTCATGTTCAAGTGGTTAAGGTGTTCCCCTTATAACAATGAGACAGTAGGTTCAAACCCCCACCACCAGATGTGTTGTTTGCTGAGACTGTTTTCCACTAGAGCAATCGTCCACACTGAGTACCATACCTCCACGTGGTAGCTCCTCTTTATGGTGGAAGTCCTGCCAGGGTTTAGAGGGTGCAATGGTTGATCGCTGCTGCATCCTTTGGAAATCCAGTATAGCCAGGTCTGAAAGTAAAGATGGCGGTGTTATTTAAGACCTCGGCTAGTTGAAGTAACAGATTATGTACGGGTATGCAAATGTTAGGAGTCAGACCTGTGTAACTTATTAACTAGGCTAATTGAAGTAACATGCAAAGTATGTATATGACATAATTATGTACAATATGGAGTAAGTGATGTTATAAATGTTGATTAAGTAATACAATGTGTGGGACGATGGAAATGGCTGTTAAGAGTTTATACATTATGCACAGGTATGTACGAATAAATAATAAGTTCTGTCGTGTCTTATGAAATATGAAATATTCATTATGATACATTACGATATTCCAGTTAAGGCATTAAAAAAAATTGTATGGAACCATGAAAATGACTTATTATGGAAATTTTGTTTCTTGCTTTTTTATAGTTATTTTTGGTCTTATTAAGGAAGTAGGACTGATGTAAAATACTGTAAAATAAGACTAATGTAAAATACTAAAATTCGACTTTTTGTTTTGTTTTTGTGCTGATGCTCGAATATTATTGTGCCCGGTTGACTGCGATGAGCTCTGAAAGTAATCTAAACTCCTCGGTGTGCAGTTTTCTTATGAGATAATGAAATTAATCCTACACTCATGAAACTTCTACATTCATCACGTTATATCCAACTCCTCAAGAGAAAACATCTCTTGGGGACTCTTGGGCATAAGAAATGAACAGCGAAGAAGAAGAAGAAAAAAATCACGAGAATTGTAACAATCAAGGTCACCCCCTTGACCTTGAGAGGTGCAAATTGAATTAATGCTAATGCATTGGAGGGTCTGTGAAGTATTGATTGATGGAGAGACCTGGTTTATTGCATTCATTGTGGAGGGGGATTGCGTGAGAAGGAGGAACGTGGAGGAAATTTCAAGAAATGGAGTGGTGGTTTCCTGCTCAGCGATTGGTTGTCAATATATTACGGTGTTACACTGTTACACTAGAGTGGTTACAGGAGAGCCATTTCAAAATATTTAGTTGCTGTATTCTCAATCACTGGTTATTAACTCAGTTTTGGTGTAATAAAATAGCAACCTCTGACCTAGCCCGGCTGATAGAGGTATCTGGGAGCTCTGAGCGATGCCATGTAGACTCAATGTTGGCTTCAGGTTGACATTGTAGGCTCATTGTGATGATGGCCAGTGATGGCACCTTTTGGCCCAATGTTGGCCCAATGTTGGCTAAATTTGGCATTCTCTCAGGGACCTAAGAAATCAATTTGTCAGTTTCGATTTTTTAAAACCTTTAACATGTAAAGTTTAATTGTCTCTGATTCTCTTTCACACCAAAGTAGGTGTATGATGTTTATACTTCAGCAGCACTAGTGTGAATCAGTCTCAATATCAAAGGGCAGACACAATGATGAGATGGTGTGGTAGATGGCCAAACTTTTTATTGCATTGCCCTATATAAGTGATCTATTACATGCTTAACATTCATTTTAGGATAAAATTGATGCGAGGTTAAATGATTACATTATGCTTATTTTGTTATGAGGATCTCTGAGGGAAATACGTAGGGGTATAGAATTACATAGGTATATTTCGGAAAAGTACTTCATTCGAGGTATATCAAGGGGAGTATTTGACAGATCTCCAAAGGCTCAACCTTTTAAATATTAGTGAAAAGTTAGGTTTAAATGAGTTAAAAGGTGGAATTGAGTATGATTCACTAGCACAATTTGTTGAGGAATGCGCCATCTGTCTGAATTTGCAGTGTCAGGCATTTACGTTACTTTACTGGCAGAGAGTGAACATTTTGAAAGTTTGCTTCGTCAGCTCTTTCTTTGATTTATAAGTGAGTGAAAGATGTATTTTTATATTCATGCTATCTTGAAATCTTGCCTTATTGCTCTTCAGCAGTTTTAAAAATTTTGGTTCACCTATCTGCACTTTCAGCTAAGTTCTGATATGAAACATTTCTTTCATGCGTGGTAACTTGTGAACGTATGCAGAATCTTAGATCACTGAAAATGTAGGGTTTTTATTTAAAAGCTATGTGAAAAGATCATATGGTGTTCTTGCAAGAAAACTGCACATCTAAAGTTGTGATGGTGCTGAAGAAAAGGAGTTCACCTTTGCAGACACTTTCTTCATGAAGCCTCCAGGCAGCCTGTTTACATTTGACTGCCTCCATGCCTTCAAGGAAGGCGCATGTGCAGTTGGTGGTAAGTATGGTTCCCATTATTCCTTGCTGTGCTGAGCGACACATGGCGGAGCCTGAAGCACATCCATTGGATATCTTGTCGTAGCGACAATAGTCCTCATAATCGTACCATCTTTGGCGACACTCCGGGTCTATTTCGCATCTTTCAACGAGGCGATGACAGGCTGGAGGAGGCATCTCGATGGTGGAGCATGTCGGATACAAAGCCTGGCGGACCGCTCCGCATCTATAATCATCTCCATCACAGCGACAAAAGAGCAATGCGTGAGATAGATGCTGCTTGACATCGCTATAGAACTGCTGAATGTCTTGCAGACACTTGTCTCTGTTACACCGATGTGTCTGGAGGTTCCATTGGCACGAGTTGAGATAGGCTGCCATCCGGTTCCGGCATATGGAGTCCATGTCACAGTTCATGAAGGCTTGCAAGCAGGATTGTCCTGCAAAGTAATAAAGAAACCATATTAAACATGTATTCTGGTGATGCCATTCAATCTCGTGAGGAGGTAGCCCTTCATGATAATATTATGTACTTCATGCATCCCAGAATTGTGTATATGTATCAGGAATTTTTGACTGCGCTGCAAGTAGTGGGTTTATTCTACTCTGCACTGATTTGAAAAGTAAAAGGTCTTCAATTGAGAAAACAATAAATAATAGCTATTCACTGGGCGTCAGCCATTCTTCATGTTTAAGAATATCGTGTGTAATAGATATATATGGGTACATTAGTGTGATAAAGCTACATACAAACTACACTGCCGTTTCAATAACAGATAATCCTTATTTTCGCCTGTAATGTCTAGCCTCAATGCCATGCACTGAAAATGGAATCTTCTTGGCCACCATAAAAAAATGTAAATCAGTCATTTTTTTCTTTGTACTGGACAGCCACAGTGGACCTCAATATGGCTGGAAGGTGCGGACAGAGGCATGTGGAGTGTTTGGCCTTACAAGTCCGGCAGGTGGACAGCTGCTGTGTGGACCTGACTTCAGATTCATTTCTAGACCTTGCTCCATTCAAACTTAATGGTCGACCTCACTGATAAGAACCAAATAAGAACACCAATGTCCTAAATGGCTGGTTCTTATGATAGAATTTCAAAGCATCTCACAGCCCTTGAATGTTCTGGGCCTCCTCTTGCAAAGGCGGTTAAACTGTGACCGGTGAAGATGTCAAACGTAGCCAAGCAAGCATGGCTCACATTTGCGTCCGAGTTCACAGAATAAGGGCCATGCAGCAGTCTTTATATTTTTTCGGTGGATTATATGTGCACACACTATTACTAATCTTAATGACATGGTGTTTTTTTCCACAATCATCATTTTCATGCCATAAATCGGCAATTTCAACTTCTAGTTCTTAAATTGTTTTAATGTTATCACTGAATGACTTATAATTAGTCATCGCTGATAAAATCCTAATTACTCATTTTCAATGATGTGAAATGGAGATAGTTGGCACTGATGTATGTATACTTTCCAGACAATATTTATTCAACCTGTTGCAAAATACCACTCAAAATGACGTCCTAATGCCAGGCTACTTCAAACTCCAGTGGCCAGCACAGGGCTCTGAGCAATGCACACTCAATTTATGCTGGTCCAACTATGCCATACCTAATACAGAAATGAATGACCTCGCTGGCTAACATTGTTTAAAAGATATAACTTCACTCACTCAATGTCTCGTAAATGTCATTCAACTCAAAGTGTAAGCCATAAGCATAAAAAGGTCGGGAGTGAAATTAGTCTTTCGGTTCCTGGTCATTTCTCTGAAGCTAATGATAGACGGCCTGGGGTTAGCCATGGAGTGTAAAATACTTTTTTTCTTCAACCCACTTATAGTTCATCCTTTACAGTCCATTTATCCACTTTTAAGTGCTCGACCTAACTAGGTCATAAAATAGGTTTTATCACCTGAATTAGTGTGTGTCTTTATTGTTGCTACTGAGTTGCTACATCGTTTTCTCTCATCCAACATAATAGCCCTGGCGCCTGTGGGAGTCCTGGCTTGTTCTGCTTTGAATATGACTCTCGTTAGGTATTCTGTATCACAATGAACCATTCGTTTGATGACAAAGGCACAAAAAACAATGTCCTCATTGCTTTGATACTTGTGTTCATTTGTTGGGGTTCTCCTACAGCAAGGCATAAAAAACCCAAAAGAACAACAGCAAAAAATAACACAATGCATTACTTCAGCCACACGTCTATGTCTGTTGTGTTTGTAAAGGCAAAAGGAGTAACGTATTATGACTGATTGTCACACACAACTCATTTGCAGCCATTTGCAGCTATATGTCTCTGTAACAATCCTGAGGGCTAGCTGTGGCTTCTATGAATGCTAAATGTACCTGCTTGTCTACTTGTAAGAGCTGGTACCAGCCAGGAATAGGTCACTACAGGGTGTTCTGTTATTATCTCAAGTGATAATCATCACATGCAGCTGCAGTCATACACACTAAAGTAATTATAGTCCTACATTATCTTTATTAATATATTTTATTATTTCCTCAGGAATTATTGATAATATGGATCTAAATATAGCACATGCACACATATCACACCTTCGGGTAATTTTCACCTCGGCCTTTGCTATACTAGCACTAGATTATGTCACTGATCATACAGATGTGTTACAGTCACCTTTGTTGACCTTTGCCACCAAAAACAGGACAAATAGATGCATTTTTAATAAAAAGGTAGACCATTGACACCTTTGAGGTGGAAAGTGCCAATTCGGATTCTGATCAATTTTCTGTCTTTTCTGTCTTATTAACTGGCCCATCTTCCTGAAAATCATGTGATTTTTTCCAGATTAGTTGTAGATTCACAAAAGTCCCTCTGGAATACCATTATATACATATATGTATCTCTGTTTTAACTTTATGACCTTGCTGAATCAAAACTGAAACCCAACCTTCTTATCGTCTTATACCATAATATACATATGCATGTATAGAAAACACTGAAGGAGGATTCTCTGCAAATATTATATTTTCGGTGGCTTCAGAGGTGTATTAACTAGGAAATCTCTAATTTGTAAACTTTTCTTCAACTAGAGACATCATGCAAGCAGACAGAAGTCTGTCTTCTGTGACATGTGTCTCTCAGAACACGCCCTGCAGCATGCACCCTCTCAATAATTCAGACACTGATATTGTCTGACATTACAAGATCAAAAATATCACAATGACCAATTGCTTATACCCCTGACTAAATGTGGCAAAACTTTAAAAGACCTCTTAAGCATTTGATTAACCTAGAGATATTCCCAAAGAGGAGAAGCCCAGTGCAAGTTTTTAGGCCGCACCCTGTACATCTGTCTAGAGTCGACCAAATTTTATGAAAATAACTTTGTAATGATAAGTCCTCATTAAAGATATTGCAACCTTATTAGATGATTGCTCAATTTAGACTTGAAAGGCGTTCCCTTACTGACTTTTCCAGGCTTTGTATGAAAAAGTCTGACCAAAGAAAAACGTCTGTACATTCATTCTGAAAGAAAATCCAAAACAGCACAATGCAGACTCGAAAACTCAAATCCAGAGGGCATCATGTTAATGAATGACTCCTTAGATTCACATGACCTCCACCCAGGAAATGTACCCCAGGCAAATCTCGCCAAGTTGGGGTATTATCATCTCCGTTTATCGAGTGAGAAAATCAGCACCAAAGCCAGATGACGGATCAACAAGTTTTGGCACGAAATTAAGAATAAAAAGAACCGGCAAGAGACAGAAACTAAGTGATGATGAAAATGGATAAAAGGAGCAAGATAAACCTTACTTCATCACACGTATAAGGGAAAGAAGAGCTCGAAAGTTTAGCAGCTCCCTAATTGCTACACAACACTGGCTTCATTATTTTTTTCTTTCTTCTGCACTAACAAAGCAGCCTTTGTTATTCAGCAACCGTATGATATTGACTCATATGGAGTGTGAAAAGAGTTGACCTTGTTCAGAATATCTCTAATTGATGTATACACAATTTCTCTAGTAAACCAAACCCTCGTGGTTGATGATGATTGTATCCACTGCAACGGAATTTACCCTTTTTGAGTTAAAGGCCTGACCTCATTGGCCAGGGATAGTGGTCAGGCCATGTCACGGCGGGGTCAACTATTTTAAATATAACGTGTGGGTTTCTGCTGATTGGCTAGTTCTAAAGCTTATCTCGACAGATTTGCTGGAGCCTTTGCTAGTGTGATGTCCTCTGCTGTAACGTAGGATCATACTTATAAAGTGTCATACTCCAAATCGACCACTAATTTGATTTTTGGATACCTTAGAGCTCTAAGATTGCAACAACAGCGTGGAATCTTAACCTGATTTTGAAATTGCTCGGAACCTAGTCTGCCACCGGACATAAAAAGTCTAACCTCCCAAAAAGATCCTCCCACAGTATCAGTACAATTGACAAAGACACAATCACAGCGCCAAATAGTTGATTTTAACGGAAGGTTCTCTGTATTTCCACAAGGTGGCTAAAACAGAATACAGCAATTCTATTGGCTAAAAAAGTTCCCGCCCTTGGCTGTGATTGGCTGAAGCAAAGTGCATCATAGCAGCAGTATTTTTTAGTGCATTTTAATGTATATTTGACACTTTGTCATTTAGTTGATGTTTGTTATTTTTCTGAGAAAGTTATATTTATGGAATCAGTTAGTTATTACCTACTGTGTCTGAAAAGCAAAATGAGTAATAAGAGGATAGGAAAGACTTATTTCCTGCTGAATTCAGGGCTGTTCAGTGAAAAGACTATTAGACAGGTTCAATCGCATTGATTCATGTTTAGCCGCTGAGTAATGCACTGGCATGAATGATTTTTGTCACAAGTAACAAGGTGTTGCTGAAATTGCCAGCGTTAGAATGCCATTGCTGAGCTTAACAAAGCTAATTCTGTACGCTGGGCATTCATTAATATTGCATAGTGTTGGTGATACTGACACTCCTGGGTTAACTCCCTTGAATGCAACAACACGTGTGGTCTGAACAGCTTTTGTCCACACAGTGAATACATAAAACACATGAAATAATCAGTTGATAATTGCAACAGAAACAACATTATCGTTGTGGTAAACAAGTACATTACATCAAATATTGGTGCAAGCCCAGGCTAGATAAAATGG
Organism: Alitta virens; assembly: GCA_932294295.1. Classification (NCBI taxonomy): domain Eukaryota; kingdom Metazoa; phylum Annelida; class Polychaeta; order Phyllodocida; family Nereididae; genus Alitta; species Alitta virens. The sequence goes on along the minus strand of OW028581.1, from coordinate 28,668,704 downwards.
TAATTGGTACTGAAGAATATAAGTACATGAATTATAGATTTATTTTCTTGGATTGTTCTGCCCATTATGACTAATTCATCTCGTTATATTATTATCTTGTTACAGAACATAAACATTTTTATGAGGATTTTCAAAGAATTGAATTACTCCGTTTCATTAATAATGCATGTCGTTTTGTAAACTTGTGATTATATTTACGATGTATGTACCACTAAATATGTACTTTATGGCTAATTGATATTTATTACTCGTCTCGTTTTAAGCGATTTTGATATATGTGATCATTTAAGGATATCGTTTTCTGGATAATTCGATAATCAGTGACCAGGAAAAACAGCCATATTAATGGAGACAGTAAATCGATTGATACAATCCGGCAATTGGCCTAAAAGTTACTCGGCTCAGGAGGACTCAGAGGCAAACTTAATGATGAGATGAGGCCTGGTGTGCTCTCTACGTCAGTTATGGTTGGAGCCCTACTTTTAGAGAGTTATAATTCTTGACACAGCAGCACAGCCACTGAATTACAAGGCACTGCATTCAAACAGTGCTGAGGTCTGAATGTATGAGCTTTGGTCTGAATTCGAGCTCGTGACCTTCCAAAAAAGTTGACTTGTGCTATATCCACTGGCTGTACCACCTTCAAACTTGCTTCGAATTCAATCAAGACACAAGTTTTATGGCTCAAGTCCAATATAAACCTGTGACGTCAAATGCTTGGATGCAAATGATGACGTCACAAACGAATTACTACTTTATTTTTATTTTTTTCCTTTTCACAAATTGTGCCAGAAGAAAACTAAAAAATATGGTCAAAATCACAATATTATTTATAATAATAAACCGAATCACTACATGTTACTACACCATTGGCACTATTTAAGTTAATATTAGACTTGACCCAGTATCTTAACCATCCACTCTACCAAAATCCACAATGAGTAGTTTCCATAATGTTGTGGCAATTAAATTGAAAAAGCTACATTGCTCATTATTCTTTCAGTGACAAGACCCAATCATATTGTTAATTGGATTAATGTTAATTGGATTAATGTGCTGAATGAATGCTGGTTGTGTGTTGAATGTATGTACATGTTAAATGGTCTTGTGAATAAAACAATTAAATTCAAAAATTTAGTTGTTAAATTACCAATAAATTCAGCCTGAACCTTATATTAGCAGAATGTAAAACATTACTCATTGATATACTTACCAGGTTGATTGACAATCAACAATGATGATGAGGAAGAAACGATGTTGATGATGAAAATGGATAAAAGGAGCAAGATAAACCTTACTTCATCACACGTATAAGGGAAAGAAGAGCTCGAAAGTTTAGCAGCTCCCTAATTGCTACACAACACTGGCTTCATTATTTTTTTCTTTCTTCTGCACTAACAAAGCAGCCTTTGTTATTCAGCAACCGTATGATATTGACTCATATGGAGTGTGAAAAGAGTTGACCTTGTTCAGAATATCTCTAATTGATGTATACACAATTTCTCTAGTAAACCAAACCCTCGTGGTTGATGATGATTGTATCCACTGCAACGGAATTTACCCTTTTTGAGTTAAAGGCCTGACCTCATTGGCCAGGGATAGTGGTCAGGCCATGTCACGGCGGGGTCAACTATTTTAAATATAACGTGTGGGTTTCTGCTGATTGGCTAGTTCTAAAGCTTATCTCGACAGATTTGCTGGAGCCTTTGCTAGTGTGATGTCCTCTGCTGTAACGTAGGATCATACTTATAAAGTGTCATACTCCAAATCGACCACTAATTTGATTTTTGGATACCTTAGAGCTCTAAGATTGCAACAACAGCGTGGAATCTTAACCTGATTTTGAAATTGCTCGGAACCTAGTCTGCCACCGGACATAAAAAGTCTAACCTCCCAAAAAGATCCTCCCACAGTATCAGTACAATTGACAAAGACACAATCACAGCGCCAAATAGTTGATTTTAACGGAAGGTTCTCTGTATTTCCACAAGGTGGCTAAAACAGAATACAGCAATTCTATTGGCTAAAAAAGTTCCCGCCCTTGGCTGTGATTGGCTGAAGCAAAGTGCATCATAGCAGCAGTATTTTTTAGTGCATTTTAATGTATATTTGACACTTTGTCATTTAGTTGATGTTTGTTATTTTTCTGAGAAAGTTATATTTATGGAATCAGTTAGTTATTACCTACTGTGTCTGAAAAGCAAAATGAGTAATAAGAGGATAGGAAAGACTTATTTCCTGCTGAATTCAGGGCTGTTCAGTGAAAAGACTATTAGACAGGTTCAATCGCATTGATTCATGTTTAGCCGCTGAGTAATGCACTGGCATGAATGATTTTTGTCACAAGTAACAAGGTGTTGCTGAAATTGCCAGCGTTAGAATGCCATTGCTGAGCTTAACAAAGCTAATTCTGTACGCTGGGCATTCATTAATATTGCATAGTGTTGGTGATACTGACACTCCTGGGTTAACTCCCTTGAATGCAACAACACGTGTGGTCTGAACAGCTTTTGTCCACACAGTGAATACATAAAACACATGAAATAATCAGTTGATAATTGCAACAGAAACAACATTATCGTTGTGGTAAACAAGTACATTACATCAAATATTGGTGCAAGCCCAGGCTAGATAAAATGGTAATTGGTACTGAAGAATATAAGTACATGAATTATAGATTTATTTTCTTGGATTGTTCTGCCCATTATGACTAATTCATCTCGTTATATTATTATCTTGTTACAGAACATAAACATTTTTATGAGGATTTTCAAAGAATTGAATTACTCCGTTTCATTAATAATGCATGTCGTTTTGTAAACTTGTGATTATATTTACGATGTATGTACCACTAAATATGTACTTTATGGCTAATTGATATTTATTACTCGTCTCGTTTTAAGCGATTTTGATATATGTGATCATTTAAGGATATCGTTTTCTGGATAATTCGATAATCAGTGACCAGGAAAAACAGCCATATTAATGGAGACAGTAAATCGATTGATACAATCCGGCAATTGGCCTAAAAGTTACTCGGCTCAGGAGGACTCAGAGGCAAACTTAATGATGAGATGAGGCCTGGTGTGCTCTCTACGTCAGTTATGGTTGGAGCCCTACTTTTAGAGAGTTATAATTCTTGACACAGCAGCACAGCCACTGAATTACAAGGCACTGCATTCAAACAGTGCTGAGGTCTGAATGTATGAGCTTTGGTCTGAATTCGAGCTCGTGACCTTCCAAAAAAGTTGACTTGTGCTATATCCACTGGCTGTACCACCTTCAAACTTGCTTCGAATTCAATCAAGACGCAAGTTTTATGGCTCAAGTCCAATATAAACCTGTGACGTCAAATGCTTGGATGCAAATGATGACGTCACAAACGAATTACTACTTTATTTTTATTTTTTTCCTTTTCACAAATTGTGCCAGAAGAAAACTAAAAAATATGGTCAAAATCACAATATTATTTATAATAATAAACCGAATCACTACATGTTACTACACCATTGGCACTATTTAAGTTAATATTAGACTTGACCCAGTATCTTAACCATCCACTCTACCAAAATCCACAATGAGTAGTTTCCATAATGTTGTGGCAATTAAATTGAAAAAGCTACATTGCTCATTATTCTTTCAGTGACAAGACCCAATCATATTGTTAATTGGATTAATGTTAATTGGATTAATGTGCTGAATGAATGCTGGTTGTGTGTTGAATGTATGTACATGTTAAATGGTCTTGTGAATAAAACAATTAAATTCAAAAATTTAGTTGTTAAATTACCAATAAATTCAGCCTGAACCTTATATTAGCAGAATGTAAAACATTACTCATTGATATACTTACCAGGTTGATTGACAATCAACAATGATGATGAGGAAGAAACGATGTTGATGATGAAAATGGATAAAAGGAGCAAGATAAACCTTACTTCATCACACGTATAAGGGAAAGAAGAGCTCGAAAGTTTAGCAGCTCCCTAATTGCTACACAACACTGGCTTCATTATTTTTTTCTTTCTTCTGCACTAACAAAGCAGCCTTTGTTATTCAGCAACCGTATGATATTGACTCATATGGAGTGTGAAAAGAGTTGACCTTGTTCAGAATATCTCTAATTGATGTATACACAATTTCTCTAGTAAACCAAACCCTCGTGGTTGATGATGATTGTATCCACTGCAACGGAATTTACCCTTTTTGAGTTAAAGGCCTGACCTCATTGGCCAGGGATAGTGGTCAGGCCATGTCACGGCGGGGTCAACTATTTTAAATATAACGTGTGGGTTTCTGCTGATTGGCTAGTTCTAAAGCTTATCTCGACAGATTTGCTGGAGCCTTTGCTAGTGTGATGTCCTCTGCTGTAACGTAGGATCATACTTATAAAGTGTCATACTCCAAATCGACCACTAATTTGATTTTTGGATACCTTAGAGCTCTAAGATTGCAACAACAGCGTGGAATCTTAACCTGATTTTGAAATTGCTCGGAACCTAGTCTGCCACCGGACATAAAAAGTCTAACCTCCCAAAAAGATCCTCCCACAGTATCAGTACAATTGACAAAGACACAATCACAGCGCCAAATAGTTGATTTTAACGGAAGGTTCTCTGTATTTCCACAAGGTGGCTAAAACAGAATACAGCAATTCTATTGGCTAAAAAAGTTCCCGCCCTTGGCTGTGATTGGCTGAAGCAAAGTGCATCATAGCAGCAGTATTTTTTAGTGCATTTTAATGTATATTTGACACTTTGTCATTTAGTTGATGTTTGTTATTTTTCTGAGAAAGTTATATTTATGGAATCAGTTAGTTATTACCTACTGTGTCTGAAAAGCAAAATGAGTAATAAGAGGATAGGAAAGACTTATTTCCTGCTGAATTCAGGGCTGTTCAGTGAAAAGACTATTAGACAGGTTCAATCGCATTGATTCATGTTTAGCCGCTGAGTAATGCACTGGCATGAATGATTTTTGTCACAAGTAACAAGGTGTTGCTGAAATTGCCAGCGTTAGAATGCCATTGCTGAGCTTAACAAAGCTAATTCTGTACGCTGGGCATTCATTAATATTGCATAGTGTTGGTGATACTGACACTCCTGGGTTAACTCCCTTGAATGCAACAACACGTGTGGTCTGAACAGCTTTTGTCCACACAGTGAATACATAAAACACATGAAATAATCAGTTGATAATTGCAACAGAAACAACATTATCGTTGTGGTAAACAAGTACATTACATCAAATATTGGTGCAAGCCCAGGCTAGATAAAATGGTAATTGGTACTGAAGAATATAAGTACATGAATTATAGATTTATTTTCTTGGATTGTTCTGCCCATTATGACTAATTCATCTCGTTATATTATTATCTTGTTACAGAACATAAACATTTTTATGAGGATTTTCAAAGAATTGAATTACTCCGTTTCATTAATAATGCATGTCGTTTTGTAAACTTGTGATTATATTTACGATGTATGTACCACTAAATATGTACTTTATGGCTAATTGATATTTATTACTCGTCTCGTTTTAAGCGATTTTGATATATGTGATCATTTAAGGATATCGTTTTCTGGATAATTCGATAATCAGTGACCAGGAAAAACAGCCATATTAATGGAGACAGTAAATCGATTGATACAATCCGGCAATTGGCCTAAAAGTTACTCGGCTCAGGAGGACTCAGAGGCAAACTTAATGATGAGATGAGGCCTGGTGTGCTCTCTACGTCAGTTATGGTTGGAGCCCTACTTTTAGAGAGTTATAATTCTTGACACAGCAGCACAGCCACTGAATTACAAGGCACTGCATTCAAACAGTGCTGAGGTCTGAATGTATGAGCTTTGGTCTGAATTCGAGCTCGTGACCTTCCAAAAAAGTTGACTTGTGCTATATCCACTGGCTGTACCACCTTCAAACTTGCTTCGAATTCAATCAAGACGCAAGTTTTATGGCTCAAGTCCAATATAAACCTGTGACGTCAAATGCTTGGATGCAAATGATGACGTCACAAACGAATTACTACTTTATTTTTATTTTTTTCCTTTTCACAAATTGTGCCAGAAGAAAACTAAAAAATATGGTCAAAATCACAATATTATTTATAATAATAAACCGAATCACTACATGTTACTACACCATTGGCACTATTTAAGTTAATATTAGACTTGACCCAGTATCTTAACCATCCACTCTACCAAAATCCACAATGAGTAGTTTCCATAATGTTGTGGCAATTAAATTGAAAAAGCTACATTGCTCATTATTCTTTCAGTGACAAGACCCAATCATATTGTTAATTGGATTAATGTTAATTGGATTAATGTGCTGAATGAATGCTGGTTGTGTGTTGAATGTATGTACATGTTAAATGGTCTTGTGAATAAAACAATTAAATTCAAAAATTTAGTTGTTAAATTACCAATAAATTCAGCCTGAACCTTATATTAGCAGAATGTAAAACATTACTCATTGATATACTTACCAGGTTGATTGACAATCAACAATGATGATGAGGAAGAAACGATGTTCTTGACAACTTCATAGGATGTGGCTACGTTCTTGATGGAGTGGATTAAATAGGGAACAGTCACTGAAAGAAAATAAATTAGGTAATTAGACCAAAAAGCATGGATGTGGATTATATTGTTGAAAAATAAAATAAAATAATAATTGGCTTATGCTTTCAGTAACTTGTTTTATGCATAAAGCACCTAGTAACATAACCTTATAATTACGAAATTGGGTCACTTTCTCAGGGCTATTGTTTTCGCACCAAGGAAATTACCTCTCCTATGCAATAGTTTAGGCCTAAGTTATGAACTGAGTTAGGACTCTGGGTCGTTTGTTGTCAGGTAATTGCCGAGAAATTTTGATCTAACCCAATCCAACGGGAGAGAAACAGTTGAAAGAGTTCAGCTGTGTCCAAATAGCTTTAAGCAATCCAATGCTATCTCAGCCTAACCCATTACCACCTGGGTGGACTGGAGGAGTGGTTTCAGGAAGATCTGTTCAGTTCCTCCACGCTGTGGCTGGTTCGGTCCCACATCCTTGTGGGTGTGAGTCCAATGGTCCAATAGTCCAATACCCTATCCACTTGACAGGTTTCTTTACTAAATGAGATATATTGTGACATTGAGACATTTCTAGTACGGTTTATTCACTTAATTACCCTTCTGGGAGTTCGGAGGTAATGGAGGATTGACTGGGAATTCCAATCAACAATAAACATGGTCCAAACAAGTGGAGAGGAAAGTGTTTTTGGCCAAGGGTTCACAGGCAATTGAAAAGTAAAGCAAGTCTGGTAGCATGCTCTGAGCTATGTGCCTATTGCATGATGAAACTCACTTTGATAGCAATCAACCTCTAAAGTTCCCATTGATCGACAAATGCTGATTACACCTAATAGCATCACTGTCCCTTAGCCCTGTGTGCTGTGCTAAATGCAGCACTTCACTGCAGCTGAAGTATACACTTTCAAGTGGGGCCTTTTCTGATACCAATATTTCGACTATTGATTCTACTTGCTTAAACCAGCAGGCATACAGCACTGGCTTGTATTTGCTATGCCTCAATGGCCGGTTGCAAACCACACAGGAAGTCTAAATAGATAGATAGGTTTTTTTAAACCTTTTTTTCTCTCAATGCATCAACAGCTCAGTGCACCACACCATTTCATTATGGCACTTGTGTTTACTTTGACATCGTGTGGCAAGTCTGTTGGCCAACTGCGTTGGTTGGATGGCTCCTTAATGCATGGTTAACTGTGTTGGGTGATGCACGATGTTCTACATATATATTGCACAGGTACACTTGGCTTGAGCTAATTTTTATCCTGTATCTCCACATGTAGTATTGTGCTAGCAGTGCTATTCTACAGTTGGCATGCTATTAAAGAACTTTCAGCTTTAGCTACCCAGATGTTCAACTATGGAAATACAGTCTGAAACAACTTCCTGAAGCTAGAACAAGCTAAACCAAGTTTGATGCTGATAGTGGTCTAGCTCTGTCTAATTTGGAAAAGGCTGAATTAAAAATATCATTATAGTTGTTCTGTACAAATAATTCAATTTGGTAGAGACAGAATTATTAGTGGGAATTCTAACTTTGTCATACATTATTATTTATTGGTTAGAATAGGGCGTTTTACTTGCCTCAGCAAATACTACAAATGCAATGCGTTGAGTGCATTTTCTTGCATGAATGAAAGCCATACATCAATGCAATTTAGTTTATAGACAGTGTGCTTGGAATCCTGTCAGCGGTCAGATGATATGATCACTGCGGTAACCGCTGGCCACTCATCAACTTTTCTAATGCAATGCAATGAGCGCATTTTCTTGCATGAATGAAAGCCATACATCAATGCGATTTAGTATATTGATAGTGTGCTTGGAATCCTGTCAGTGGTCAGATGATATGATCATTGCGGTAACCGCTGGCCACTCATCAGCTTTTCTAATGCAATGCAATGAGCACATTTTCTTGCATGAATGAACGCCATACATCAATGCGATTTAATATATTGATAGTGTGCTTGGAATCCTGTCAGCGGTCAGATGATATGATCAATGCGGTAACCGCTGGCCACTCATCAGCTTTTCTTTTACTAGAGTTAGCTTTATTGGTGCGGTGTACACGTATGTTTTCCAAGCTTTGATCAGTGCCTTAGCATGTTCCATGCTGTAGATTGCATGCTAGACGCTTGATTGATGTATTGTCTGGGTGAGACTTAGGTCCCAGGTTTATAGGCTTGCTTTCTTGGCTGGGTGCTTTCTTCATGCTTAATTTGGCGGATTTGCTGCTGATACACAGACACTCATAAAAAACTTCAGATCTGAATGGTGTGATTACAGCCTTTTTTGCAGAATCAATTTGCCTCTCTTCTTTATTACTCAAGAGGCTCAAGAGACCAATGAAAGGTGTCCTGCCTTTGAGAAGACACTATTCTCTCTTTGAGTGCACAACCACTAATCAGCGGAATTGGTGTTAGCCTCATAAATAGTGACCCTTAGGTATGCATGCCTGTTAATCATACAAACACAGTCTTATTGTTAGATGGAATCTGCCTGGCCTCACGGAAGTCTGTTGAATTATTCAAGCAGATTGTTCATGGCCTATATATCTCCTGCCAGCACCTGAACTGCTTTATTGTGCTAGCATGAATGGATCGAGGGCTTTTTTGAAGGCAGTTCTTCATATGGTCAAATAAGTTCCCCGCTTTAGTGAATTATTCATTGCTCGGCGAATGCGGCCAAAAGTCCAGGAAGTCATGCGAGTGCAATCGGTGACCGACTCAAACCAAACAGGATGAGCTTAAATCTTCCGAAGGCTACAACCATCTCCTACCTGTGACATAGCTATACAAAGCTGAGCAGGGCATTAAAGGCTTCTTTACTATCTCTTTTTACAAACAGGCTGTAGTGCAGTTCCCTGGAAAGGCTGAGAACTACATGGCCAAATATGCCACGTGCATTTTCCATGAGAAGGATAAACGCACGGAAAACGCATGGTTTTTGGGTAATTACAATGAGGCAAAAACCATGCGTTTTCCAAACACATGTGGCACAATTGGCCATGTGCCGTCATAGACTGTCAGTATGCACAGTGATAAGGTCCTATTGATAACTGCTATGGTTAGAAATGAACATTGTCAAAAGCTTATTAAGGCTATAAAGTGCAAATTGAATGGAGATCGTGAAATTATTCAGGGTTCTGGCGATATTAATCAAGACTGGCCACTGTTATTGATTACTGTGTACTCAAGGTCTACTAGGAAGCCCCAGTTGGCTTCGCGTGTTAACCTAAAGCGTGGCATGCATGTAACCAAATTCAGCTTTCCTCTATCTGTTGATATGGTGCAATCTAAAATCTTATCTTGCTCGAAGCTGCAAGACTTAAATCTGCAAACTGAACATCATTCATAATGCAAAAGTTCATTGTCTACAAGCACTAAGCTATTATGGTGGGTTTTACTTGAAGTTTTCTTTTTGGCCTTATTAGCTGAGCATATTTATTTACCGTGCACACCCAGCGGCTGGTTTGGCAAGAAACTTTAGACATGATTTACTCTTTCTGAGCTCTCATTTTCTGTGGCATCTTCATTTCTTCTGCTTGAGTTGTACTTGTGCAATTCTCGTGCTCGTCCATCGTGAGAAAATGGTGGCATGATTCTTTCAGTGTGGAATGTTGGTGCTCACAACAGGTAATTAACCTTTAACACCATCCTCTAGCATTTTATGAATCTTCTACCAGTTCACATGTTCCAAAAACAATAATAGTCATATTAAAGTTGTCTTATGTTTAAATGTATTGCTTGTAATTGTATATACTAGAATTCAATCAATCAATCAATCAATCAATCAATCAATCAATCAATCAATCAATCGGTTAACTGGGCTAGTCTGTATAACCATACTGGTTGTTGGTTTCTCTGTTGGTTAGTCAGTCATTTGGTCAGATTCACATTCATTTATTTTACCCACTATTATTACAAAAACATGTTAAAAATACAGATTTTCATTTAATAAAATATTGAGCAGGTGACCCCTCTAAGATGATCATGTCATCGCTGCCGAGGGGCCACCCACAAACCAACACTAACTGTAGAAAATTACAATGATGTCAGCGCCTGGAGTCCATGTTCACAATGAAGTATTTGGAGTGTTATTACAAAAAAAGTATAATTAAAAAATAAGACACTACAAGATATGACGCACAAAACAGTTGATTGGTACAACTGTTGGTCAGTTGCTTGGTCAGTGTATAAGTTGGTTAATAAAACTCTACATTTGATTCTTTGTATCTAACCTTTAATATATAGAAATACATGGCCAAATGGATAAACGCATGGAAAACGCATGGTTTGCACCTCATTACAATTAGGCAAACACCATGCGTTTTCCATGCGTTTATTTTTCAATTGGAAAACGCACTTGGCACATTTTGCCATGTACCTGCACTCTGCCTTGGAATCAACTGAATCCTTGCAAAAAGAAAAAGAAAAGCTCCAACAATGCAATGTGGCACATGAGAATGACTTCAGTTCGACCCTTCTTCTTACACCTTTCATGTGTCATGCATCCTTTTTTTGTTCAATACAGTTGGAAGTGCACGAGTGCCAAGAACCTAAGCCTTAAATTGACATGTTCCAGGTGTTTTTTTTTTTGTCCGTTCTTTGTCACAAAATTCCTTGTTGATTTAAGAAGAAATGTAATTCCGCCTCTCATTGATCATGGCCTGCCACCAACTTCCTGCTTTTTGGAGAAAATACGACGCCTGCTGCACAAAATTGGCTTATTCAGTTTCCTTGAGCATCTCGTCAGGTTTCTTCAGAAGCCAAGTTGGTGGCATGAGACTCCCCAATATTTTCTTGAGCTGCTTCAAGGCTGTGTGCCTGACTATTTTGGATCAATTAACGTCGGAAATGGCTCCACGTATGGAAACATGCCTCTGCTCATTTGTCACAGAATGTCAATGAGTACATCATTGGCATTGTTTGTCTTCCAATTGCCTTGCACGATGTGCACGCCAATGCAGAAATAGATTCCCTCAGGTTTTAAATAGCACGATTAAGCCATGTAATTGACTCTCATTTGTTGCAAACAAGTTTGAAGTCCATAAACAATATAAAGTTTCAAATGATTATCATCAGCTATTTCAATAATACTATGATAGAGTGACATATGGTACCAGATTTCATTCCAAATGATATTAAACCAGGTATAGTAGGAAGCCAACGTAATGGAAGATAAGTGAGGATCTATCTATCTATCTATCTATCTATCTGTCTATCTGTCTGTCAGTCTATCTGTCAGGCTATCTGTCTATCTGATAGTCAATCTGTCAATCAGTCTATCTATCTATCTATCTATTTATCTATTTGTCTGTCTGTCTGTCTGTATGTATGTCTGTCTGTCTGTCTATATGTCTATCTATCTATCATCTATCCAACTTTGTTTCTGCATGGATTTCCTAATATGGTGACCATTTTCAATTTAAATAAATTCCTAAAATAGAGTGCAATTTACTTACCCAAGCATGTATTGTTAGCCAGCCTGTATTGTATCCTTTCACATTTGGTATATGTTAGTTCTCTGTCCCTGTCGATTTTATTGCAGTTGCAGTCGTAAATTCCGGATGGTTTGAGCTTATGGATAACATTGAAACAACCTTCGCTGTAAATGCAAATAACAAAGTAAACTTAAAATCTGCTATAAGAGTGCATTCAGTAATACAAAGTACACTAAAACTTCAGACAACTGAATTTGCTGTTAAAAGTAAGTGGAGCAAATTTTGTTTGGAAATTTCCGCCCAAAAAAGATGTTACACGTGATCCTCATAAACCTTTTAAGCTCTAACATTTATCACAGTTTGATAGAAAATAGATTTATCCCCAGCTGTAGAATTTCCATGGGTTCATCTCATTCCATACAACAGTCCATTTAAAACATCAATTAACATAAATTAATATTAACATTCTAAATCCTTTTTTTTTTTGGGCTAAGGGTGTTGGAGTAGCACAGGTTGTAACTAACATCACGTTAGTCGTCAAAACTGATGTTGTCTTTTTTTGTTTTGAAAACTTGGCAGCAGTGTGCTCTGTGTGTGAACAAGAAACTGATTAAGGAAGTTGAGTGGCAAAGTAATTGCCAAGGCTGGTTTGTATGGCAACTGACATAGGGTGTGTTTTTGAATTAACCCTGGTCCCCGAACTGGTTATGAGTCCCATCTCAGTGTCTGGCCCATGACATAGGACTTACTTCCCATGATCATCTCATCCCTCATCCTACAGCGAGTGATTATGCCTGTGGTGGTTTCCTCTGGTTAAAGCAGTAACTATGCTGGGTTATATGGATAAGAGGACATAGTGCTTGTGGTTAGTGTGAGTGGCTTTATGTCCCATAGATTTTGCACCAGATAGGACTGATCAGGACAGGCAGGGACCAAGGTAATGACATCACAAACCTTCCTAAAGGGGCTGGCCATGGATTCGAATTCAGGACCCAGTGGCTAAGCCCACACTTTTCCATATAGTGCTTGTAAATTGTGATTGGGTTTGGTGAAATACAGGGACCGGGCAAGCTTACGTAAACATACCCATGCAATGATAGATATGGGAGGTGCAGCCGTCTAATAAGGCAAGTTCTTGTCGCTATTAAGGGTTGATTGATGAGGTGAGAGAGAGGAGTCCACCCATGTTACACATTTACCCCATGGGTGGGATCTTTTACTTGCTTCAGCATAGAAACTGAGTAGAAGGGACTGCCAATTTAACGTCTCATCCATACGACATCCAGCTGGGATGATGCTCATGAAGTTTGCCCAAGCCTGGGATTGAACCTGGGTCCTTCAGAGAATCAGGCGAACTTCTTACCACTAGACTACCCAGCTGCCCAGAATATATCTTAGTAGGTTGACACCCTTTTCTTACAGGGGTGGAAGCATAAAATGTGTAAAGATGTTAGTGTAAAGGTGTTTTTTTTTTTCACATGTGAGTTTTTATCTACCCTAATTATGGACTATTTTACCAATGCAATTGGCAAGGGCTATGGAAACTGCCAATTAGTATGATTAGAGTGCTCTTGATCATACTAATACGTGGATAAAAACAACCCGGTTTGCTCCAAAACTCATTTCCACTGGTGTATCCCCTATACAACAGCATACATCATATTCAAGTTCGATTAGTTACTCACATGTCAGAGGCTACACATTCATTCCTCTTCTTATTTTCTCTGCACAATCTCCTGAAGTCATGGAAGGCCTGGAAACAGTTGGGGAAGGTGTGATCTGTGAGGCAATTCTTTCTGACTCCAATGCACGAGAGCTCCTGTTCGTAATAGTCTCCTTCTGACTCGTTGTCGTAGTCATAATAGTCGTCATCAGTTGTGTCTGGAACGTAGAATTTTTCTTTTGATCTTCTTCTGGTGAACTTGTCTGTGTCCCTCTCACGTCCCTTTGTCACCGGCTCTGTTTTGTTTTTAGCTTGGGTTTTCGCTGTAACCAAAGGAGATAGAAAAAAAAGATGATTTAACGTATTGCTGTACAAAAACAGACATACAAGGCTTGCTGCTGTGCCTATTGTAAGATAAGATAAGATAAAACTTATTTATAGTCTGAGATGTAGGACGAAACAATATAACATAAGCTATAAAGCTTTTTACCCGACTTGTACGTTGGATAGAGTAAATGTTATAAGATAAGATAAGATAAGATACAATTTTATTTACAGTTGGTGGTGACCAAACCTAGAACATTAGCTACAGACAAATATTTACAAATGATATGAGAAATCACATATGATGTTTTTAGTAAAGTTACAGGTTATTTTTGAATACAAAAAATACATATGCTGATTTATATTTAGTTTTACAATGGTCAGAGTTACATAGGATGGTAAGATTGTATAATCATACACTGGTGGCCCCGGTTAGGCTAAGTTGGAGTGGAGACTTCGAGACCCAATGACCACTACAGGTCACTGCGCAAGGCACTCTCTTGATAGAATGTACAGATGTTAAAGGCTTCACCTGTTGAAACGCTAAACATAAGGCTTATTCATGTAGTCGTGGTTATTGACCTTATCAGTAAAAGATCGATAAATAGATATGGAAAGGGCAGTCCTCTAAAGCAAAATCTTGCCGCTATCGAGGGTTGATTGATGAGGTGGGAGAGAGGAGTCCACCCATGTTACACAATTACCCCATGGGTGGGATCTTTCGCTTGCCTCAGCATAAACACTGAGTAAAAGAGACCACAATTCAATTAACTGAGCAGGTCCTCCTTAAAAACTACTCCACTCCACCCAGGTGTAAATGGGGAGGTGACTATTGGCTGAGGTGGCACTAGATTTTTCAGTGATGGCACAGCAGCATCCGGCTTTATCCTGTTTTTCTTCATGGCTCTAATAGCTAGTGGGCTTATGTACTAATAGTATACAAATGTAAAATCAAACAGTGGAAAAAGATATGAACCAACTTATTCTCGTATTCATAATTATAGGGTGTGCCAGTTAGATTTTCACTCTTTAGGTTCAATGGACACGAAGAATAACAATGGACACGAAGGTTACATTAGTATCCCTGCATACAACGCGTGCATTGATGACATCTGTAGGCTGACTTGATGTTCATACTGTATAGGGTGGAGCCCATATGTATTATGCCTTTTTAGTCTTTTGATGCTATTCACTATTCAGCATTATTTAGTTCTGTCAGCACTCTAAGCCCGGCCAAGTTGAATCAGTTCAATTCAAAAAGGGCAACGGTGCTGCAGCAGGATCATTGAGTCAATTTTAAGTTATGATAACAAGGATGACAACATCATTTAGACTTCCTATTAAGACCTTTCATTGTGAAATCTGCATTAGGGATTCACAGGGTCTAAAATGTGAAGTTCCACTCTAGTTATATGGGGAAAAAAGTGCTGAAAAGTAAATTCCCAAGTTGGAAAAGTTGATAAGCAAGTGACTGTATTAAGTTGACTGACCTGGAGATATATGTGGACAGGGATCTTCATAGATGGATGCCTTGAGCATTTCACATTGAACTGACAGCTGAGGGGTTGCCATTCGACAGTGGCAGTCCCTGAAGACTGGAGTCAGTTGCAGCCACCTCTGAACAGCCTGACAATCTTGCCTTCTTTTCAGGTTGCATTTGTCTGCAAAAAAAACAACAAAAAAAAACAAACAAACAAAATGAAAAGCACTTGACATTAAAGGACGCGAGATTTGCCATGACAAGCACGCCTGGCGTAATTTTTCTCAGAAGAAAACATGGTTTACCCTTTTACTATTTTCAAATTTTAAGGGGAATGTGTCTCTGTAAATACCAAAGTAACGCATGTAAATTTGTACAATATTTGAATTATTTCTAAAAATGGATTAGGGAAATTAGGATAACACAACTATTGATTTTTTTCATCTTGTGTTTTTTTGTCATTCAATTTAATTATTCAGCTGAGTACTGCATGATTATCCTGTGAAAAGGAACATCAATTAAGATCTAAGTCATTATTTTCAGTCTGCCTCGTGCCATGAACAGTAATTACCATTTCGTGATGTGTTTAATTGGAATTGTTAAATTTGGTAACAAATTTGCATGGGCACGAGATGATGAGAATAAACCAAGGAAATGATTTTAATCCTTGAATCCAGGTTAACTTTCCATTGAAATTAATAAAAATTCCATTGAAACGAAAAATAATTAATGAAAATGGATCCGTTACCTGGGGAGGGGCAGACGTCAGGGATGGCTGTCAACATCATTTGGCAATGCGTATCCACAATACAGGAGGCGCGACTGTCCAGACAATTCATTGGGTGCCAGGTGTCGCCACCAGCTTCCGCCTCGTTCCCAAAGCGCCCAGGTCCTATCATGGCCGTCAGGAGAACTGCAAAACAACAAGAGAGGTGTTGTTTAATTTAGGGTTTTGTAAGAAACCTAGAACGATGGTTTCCAAAATGGCCGTGTGATGTCCTGGTTACAATGTCATAAGATTGGTTAAAATGAGGTCATTGATTGGCAATGATTACCGTAAATAACTTCTCATTTAGATGATTGTTATTAAACAATGGTTTGGCACATTTACTGGTAGTTTTCTCTATTGTTACGATTGTTCTCTGTTATTGAGGACTGGTGTATACATGTATTTCATGACAAGCTGACATGCACATAACCATAATAAAATATTATTCTCTTGAACTAAAATTCTAAGAGATTGCACAATGATGGAAAACAATTTCCTGCTGCATACAATATATCAAAATAACAGGTGGTTGAATAACGGTTTTAATTTTTTCTTTCTGTTGTAGTCTTGGCTTGGTGCCACTTAATTTTCGTGATTGTGAGCAAATGAAAAATGCAAACTATAAATGCTTTCATACCGTCGTGTGTACACACCCTGAATTCCAAAAGATTATATTCAATATTGTTGTCATAAACGATATGAGAAGATTTCAAAGTGACAATTTTCGCAATCAAGTTCATAGATGATGCAATTGACAAGTTCAAAATGTTCTCTATCATGTCCTGAAGAGTCGTGATTTTAACGCACTTCAAACATAACCTGTGAGATTACAGTTCAAGGAAATTATTTAATTATCAATTTCATCATAGGTCTTGGTAAGGAGATGACTAAGTTAGAGAAGTGACCGTATGGTACCAATGACCAAACGATTAAGGCATTTGCTAATTTCACAACGGCCATCTCTGCTATCTAGAGGTCTCGGGTTAGATTCCTGATGTTAATTTGGAGATGCCTTGTAATCGTACTCTATGCTGAGGCAAGTGACATGGTGTAGACTCCAAGCCTTGTAAGCTTATCATTATGTCTGCCACTGGCAGCTGATCGTATAATCTGGCTGAGCTTCGAACCAGTAAGTTATAGACAAATGGTAATTTGTTTTCATGTTTGGATATAAATATGGAACTACTGTTCAAAGTTCGTCCTACACTCCACATGGTTAAACAAATTTGACCAAGCAAAAAGACACGAGTACAAAGTACTTATTAGCTTGACAAGTGAGCTTCTAGTAACTATACTGCAGTCAGGTATTATGATACGGACTTAAAAGGCAAAGGGAGTGGTGCGGACCCTCCGGACATGGCATCGTTGATGTCCGCAGGTCCGCCCAGACCGTTTGATCCGCCTGATGTCAGATATGGTGAGCATCGCTGGAGGGCAGCATCGGTCTCTACTAGAAAAGAGCACTTGCCTCAAGTGGTGTGGCCGAACAGAAAAACTTGGGGCTCTTTGACAGGAGCCAGCAGGCTCAACACTGCCTTTTGAGAGCACACACTTCTCTGATGTAACAAAGAACTGACAACATCTGTGAATCCTAGTGTGGAACCATTGTTGGCCAACAGCAACAACAGCAGAGACTTCGAGAAAGAGGAATCCAGAACTCTGTGGGCAGAAGCTCAGCTCACTGACAGACCCGCTGTTCGCTCTCTATTTGGGTGGAGTCTTTGGTAAAACCAAATTGTGTTTTCCTCTGACAGGCCTAAATCAAACTGCACAATACAAACGAAACATTGGTTATTGAATAGTATTATTTCAATTGTTTATGTTTAAAGTCTCTCATAAATTTCATAGGCTGGATCAGCATTTAGTTAGTTCACTTGATTTTATTCGGAACTATGTGGAGGGGAGACTTAAGTACTCATACATATATATAATACGTCTGATGATGTTGCCTGCTACTACAATACATTACTACATGTATGTTTCTTTTCTCTGGAATATCTGTATTTAAGCTTACTGTGCTCTAATAAAGTGAATTCAATTAAACTCAATTCAATTAAACTTAAGTAAAATATTCCATATATATATATAGTCATAATATAGCTCTACTTATTTAATTATTTTAACTGTTGATCCATGTATTTATTTTTTGCCATTTATTATTTTATCATGCTAACACATGTATCAATTTGATATTCTGCTGTCAATAAAAATCTATATATATATCTGAATCTATGTCGTTATGATTGACTCTTCTCAATCATTTTTACATCCTAGGCGCTTAACATCAAAACTACTGGTGTAGACTGGCAATTAAATCATGATTCTTAAGGAATGTTGGAAAGAACCTTCGGGAGGAATCTTTAACACATAGTAAGCACAAATGATGATTACAGAATGCTGACAAAAAATCCCGACTTAATCTGAACAATCACCGACTTAATGGGAAAAGTAGAACGTGATTGCCTCAGAGCAGATGTGACTCTGGCCTGTAGACTATATTGCGGGGACCTGGCTAGAGGTCAATGTTTCGAGCCAAGTCATCCAGACTAATGACCTTTACGTTGTCATCACTGACCTTTATGTATGGTTATGTTTGGGATAAACTATGTAAAAT
Source organism: Alitta virens (assembly GCA_932294295.1). Taxonomy (NCBI): domain Eukaryota; kingdom Metazoa; phylum Annelida; class Polychaeta; order Phyllodocida; family Nereididae; genus Alitta; species Alitta virens. Next base: position 28,649,833 of record OW028581.1, on the reverse strand, counting down.
GAGCAACTTTAGGTCAAATATTATAATTGGTCATGTGTTTCTTTATAACATAATTATCAATAAATCAATGTGGTTAGGTGGACTAGCGGATAAGTCAGCTTCTCAATTCCTGACATGCTCGTGGCAAAAGTTAACACTTGGGGTGCGGACTGGAAACAATGAAGCACTGAGCAGTGCACACTGTTCATATGCCTCTGTGTGTGTGTGCGTGTGTGTGTGTGATTAGGGCTTTACGTCCTGTATTTCTGCACCAGTTGGGCTAATTAGGACAGGCAGAGACCATGGCAATGAGACGAAGGAGGAAACAGCCATCCAACTTAGGCTCGACTGGGAATCGAACCCGGAACCCAGCGGTTGGAAGCTCAGAGCTCTACCTCTGAGCTAGGCCCCCCGCCATTGTATGCCTGTGTCAGTCCACGCTTGACTCTCCCAATCCAAAGTACAGAATTATTTACTAGTTGTAGTAAAACTTAACTATAATACTGAACTGATGAAGATCTCTCCCACGATTTGTGAACTTAATCTAAATTGTATTATGTATGGTAAACTTGGTGCTTATACGTGAACAAGTAAAAGGCACAAAAGGGTATATGTGTGGAATGATGTTGATTCCAAAAGTATGTCATCATTACGACAGTCTATGCTAATCGCTATTGAAACTCTGCTGTTCATTACAATAAATATTGTGTTCACATCAAAGTACTTTGTGAAGATGACAGTTGCTGACTCATGAAACTGAAGTCCAAGCTTGTACAAAAAGGTGAAGTACTGTCCGTCACAATAAATGAATGATGTCGTCGTTAGCTCAGACTTGGCTGTGCTGTTAAGGGTCATAAATCTTTTTTGCTCAGTAAAGGAAAAGATGCATTTCTTTCACGGAGTACAGGAACAAGCTATAGGAAGAAATCAGTACAGTCTGACATTAGACTGACATTTTAGATGGGCCATTAAATAGATCACAGGAACTACACTCTAGGGCAGGATACTAAGGACCTTGTAACATCACATTTAAGACCTATGACCAGGATTAGGCTGACATTATACCAAGGAAATACCTGTCTGCTCTCGAGTCTGACTGGTAGGGGACCAGCTTACGGCTGTAATATATGACCTTCCTGTCACCAAGGTTCAGCCTGTGCATGCCTAGTGCATTAAGGTATATTTGATACTTATATAGTTGAATGCCATATATGCATTACTGTAACCTTGCTTTTCATATTGCATGCATGACAAAGGCAGTTGAAGGTCTGTTAAAAGTTTGATGACGTGTTGAAACTTTGTTGAAACACAGTACACTGTGGTGCCATAACAATTTCAATTAGTGCGGATGGTTATTTATTTTTACACTATTATTTGCATTTTCAAGTTTAGCATTTTATGATTGAGCTCCTTTACCTTAATGACCTTGGATTTTTAGCCTGTACTAACAGTGATTTGTAACCCTTAAATTCAATATTTGATAACATGAAGTGTATGCTGCAATGCATGTTGCATTTGTGTGCTTTTTTTTTTCTGTTAGAGACTTTACTACATTAATTCTACGCAATGAAGCACATTTTACCCAACACATATTACCAAGAATTCCACTGCTCCTGTGGTGTATTTGTTTTTGTCAAACACACCCATCATCAAACAGGAGCACAATTAATGTATGTGTAAGGCAGGAAAATCAGAACCTCTCCATGCATCAGTCTGTGTAAACACAGCAGCTCCAACAAACACTTTGCCAATTGGATGAGGCCCACTGTGCCAATGGGATGCTAAAAGCTGTTGGTGGCCATCAACAAAGAACCTTTTATGATAGATTAGCCACAACAGTTTGCTCAGTTGTAAACTATTAATACGTTTATGCAAGGCAAGTTTGTGCAGGGTACAAGTGCTCTAAGTATTGGAGTAATGTGTTAAATGGCTTACATCACTATATAGTGTGTTTCATGCAGAACTACTCCCAACAGATTTAACTGGAATACTCATAGAATTAACAGTCACACCAAACTTTGTTGGGACACGTTTGCTTATTTAGTGATTCAGGGGGAGCCAAAGTTGTGAAAGGGAAGAGTAATGGGTGACTTTCCTTTACTTAAAGGTAATTATTGTACTGTATTTTATTTTAGTTTGTATTACAGTTTCTAGACATAGACAGCCACGGCCATAAGTTTGTATTTAAATGATTTTATTGCATTCGTAAGTTGTCCGAATAATTCTTGGAATGGCTGTATGCTCCATGTTATCCTGCTCATTAACACAATTGCTTTTCTACCATATTTAGTTTTCTACGTACACAACAATTATATTTACCCTTTATAATTTAACCAACATGTGAAGAAATTGAATGATCTATTCTTAGGCCTTAGGTTGAAGTAGAATCTGGCGAAGAGGCTCAATACATAATTGACTCTGCTTGAATCAAATTGATCTCAATGGCAGTCCTTAGCTAGACATTGTTACTATTGGAAAAGTGATTCAGACCAAAGCCTAGTGACCATTGGAGCAGTCGTCTTTTTCTCATAATGGGAAAAAAGCACTTGAAGGAATGACCTCTAGTCTGGCCTCAAAACGTGAACAGAAATCAATAAAGAGAAAGACGAAAAACAAAATGAAGCAAGACAAGGAGGTCAGAGTCCCAACTACAGACAATTGATAGCTTCTGCCTGCTAAATTAAGCCACAGGCCCACAGCTATGGAAAGCACCAGGGGTCACAATACTCGGGGTATGGTGAAATTGATGCATTGTTGGCTGAAATTGCCGAAAAACAGCAACATGTTTTCCACAAACGTTGAAGCATGCTATATTAGATGAGAATTGTATCTTTACTTGGCAAACACAAGGGTAATATAACCTTAAATTAAGACTTGATATTATTCAGCACTGTACATAGTCCACCAAACTGCCTCACAACGAGAGTCTACTTATTGACATAATTTCTGATATAATCCCAACTAACATTCACTGGCTTTTTATTTTTTGGCTTAAAAACCTTAGTTGATATCAACTCTACTTTTGCTTATATAATTATACTATTTTATCTTGACCAAAACTGCAACACCCGAAAAAACATAAAAATAAATAAACCGGAGCAAACTAAGGGTCATTCAAAGGCATGAACACTTTTAAATGTGAAAAACAGGTCAATAGTTGGGATCATTTGTTAGGTTCATTAGTACCATTTAAGTGGTTTATAATATAGTCATAATTTGTAAGACTGTCAACTGTGTACTTAGTAACTACTCTGTTGTTGATACAACATATCAATTATCTCTCTGTCTTGTCTCTGTCTGTCTGTCTCTTTATGATCATGTCAAATATATTGATCAGCATTGTTTGGTCACTGAGTTCAAACTCGTTCTTTGTGCCCTGCTTATCTGCATCATTTACACTGATCAACCCAGTGACCTAATATTTCTGCCGCAGCTGAGTACCATCAACAGTGGAGTATTGTTTCATCCTACAGAAAAATGCTAGCATTGTCATCACCTCACTATTATTATTATTAAAGCCACTGGCACTGCTGTCACCCCCTATTAAAGCCACCTCGCAGTTAAGACCGATTTTTGTACCAAACTATTCTTACCTTAGTGCTTTTATATAAAGGCCACCTCACTATGAAAGCCAGTAAATGTACACTGTTGCTGTTTGAACATGAAGGTACAAAAGAATTCAGCAGAAGCAACGAAATCACTCTGCACTAAATGAGATGAAGATGAAAGGAATTGGATCAAGGTATTTCATATTTTCTGCAGTATATAACATGAACGGAATTATTGTGAGTGTGTAAATCCATGAGTGGTGTCTTGCCTGTCTCAGTTAAAAGCACCAGTTTGACATCAAAAGCAAATTACATCCAAGTATAGTGGTTGGTCTCTGTTTTAGGGGTAAGAAGACCAAAATGTCAACAACTGGGTAACAACATTTTACTTTTCGGAATATTTCTGTCCTTAACAAAAATATGGTTGTAATAACTTTTATGACATCCTTTGACATTCTTCTACAGTCTCCAGCAATTTCATTATTGTTAGCACTGCATGACCTATAGTATTGTTAGTCCTGTCATTTATATTATAGATAGTTATGTATTATTTAACTATGATACTGATAATAACAGTGCTTCTTGTGTTAGTATATCATATTTAAATAAATGACGATCTTAATTTATATTATCACATATTTATTCAAATATAAATTAACAGTATTATACTAGTGCTTATTGTATTTTACTGAGCCTAAAAGAGACAAAATGTATGCTATTTTCTGAGTATTTAGCACTTCAATCAATACATGCAAACTCTTTTTGCATTGAAAAACTTGTCTTCAAAATCAATGCTTTTTTGTGTAGTTGTATTAATGGTATGCCTTGTCATACAGAGCAAATTCAATGCATGACAAACAAGAAAGGAATCTATGACAGACTTAGCCTAATCCTGACACCATTCAAAGCTATGTATATATTTCTGCTGGAGAATTAAAATGAAGCACAAAAAAATCAATGACATACTTTTCTGTTTATTCCATTTGGATGAGTTGAAAATGAAAACTAATGAAATAGAATGGTGTAAAGGTATATAGACTCTTTGTACTTGTCCATGAATATATTAATGTAAGCATTCCAATGACATGAAATTCCTGAATGAGACGCGTATGTATTGTAATGTATGACATTACCAAATGCATTACATTAAAGCCAAGTGTCATTCGCTGCTGTATAATAATGGCGTTGGATAATCGAATACAAAATTGTGCTCAATAAAATAAATATAGAGTGAATATGTATGTCTATCTTTTGAATAATGTGGCAAATCATATTGTTGAGGAGTTCGGAATGTTAAGTCATTATCAGTAATTGTGGCAGTTTACCATTAATCTATAAGTTGGTAGGTTGATTTGTTACATTTAACAATGTTGAATATTTTTTGAAGTCACAATGTCATTTGTACTATGATGAGAGCCAGATAGGCATAGCTCGAGCGTGCATTGCATAGTGCCCTCTTAAGGGTGGGGGCCTAGCTCAGATGTAACGCTCTGGGCTTCCAACCACTGCGTCCCGGGTTCGATTCCCGGTCGAGCCTAAGTTGGATGGCTGTTTCATCCTATGTCTCATTGCCATGTTCCCTGCCTGTCCTAATTAGCCCGTCAGGTGCAGAAATACAGGACGTAAAGCCCTAATCATATACACACACACGTAGTGCCCCCTCACCCACTGGGGTTCGAGGTCTGCACCCCATGTGTTGGTCAGCGCCCTAACCACTAGACTAAGACCACTTGACCATCAATTCCTATATAATTAATATTGCATAACCTGTAATCCAGTGTAATATTCTGACCTATAGTTGTATATTTTACACATTTTATGCAGTGTTTACCCACCCTAATATAACAACCTACAAAGGTCAATGACAACGTAAAGGTCATTTAGGTGATAGGGGTCTCAACACTGACCACATCTGCAAGGTCCCCCGACGACGTCTGCAGGTTACAGTCACATCTGCTCCGAGGCAATCTCGTTCTACTTTTCCCATTAAGTCTGTGATTGTTTAACTAAAGTTAGGATTTTTTTCAACAGTCTGTAATAGTTGTTGTGCTTGCTTATCTTTAAGAGTATGAGCTCAAAAGCCAGTCTCAGAGTTGAATTGAGGAGGATGAGGATTTTTCTACAAGCAAGATGTATTATACATAAATGCCTGCAAAGGATATTAAACATGTCAAAGTAACAAAGGTCATTGACTTCACATTTTAATTAAGAAAAATTCGCCACATTTTCAATCAAATTATTAAAAAAAAGAAGAGACATCATATGGGCTTATGATTTATTTATTTTTGATGGAGTAATTTCGTCTCTTTTTCACAGTATGAGATAATGTTTAAGAAGATATTTGATACCCTGTATATCTTAGGGTTAAATAATATTCGATACCCTGCATGACTTTTGTGAACTGCAATATTCCTCTTGGCATAACTTGATGGACATATATAGAAAAACAAGAACGTAGTTTCAGGTAATATTAACACATTCGATGACAAAAAGAAACACAATTACTTCTTCAGTTTCTCTAATCCTATTTGATGTTGATATAGAATTACTGACGTTGGGGTAATTATCTCACTGTCCTATTAATTTCAGCATCAAATATTCGTCTATATAAACACATTCTGCGGGTTTATATTTCCTTTGATCTTAGCATTAAAGCGCAGATATCTGTTCAGTCCAGGCTACACAACCTAAATAATATATCAAATGGAAGCTATAACTAATTGGCAAGCATCCTGTTTGAAAGATCAGTTTCACATAGCATTTTTGCATGTCCAGATTATCTCACTGTTTGTAGCCATTAGATATAGTTACACCAGATGTAGGGGTTATTATTTATTGATGGACTAATATAGAAAAGGATTATCCCCCTTTGGACTTTACCCCCGTTGCTTTACTGTGGTGTGAACGCCACACTGAAATTACAACTTATTATAGATAAGACAAGAGATTTTATTGGTCGTTCAAACGAAATTTGTTTGTGCCTTTTACACGTTCAGTGAATATTAATATAATGACAATGACACCGTTTTTATTGGCTCCTTAAATAACATATAACAGTAATTACATATTATAAAAATTTATAATTTTTTCTAATAATATAACCTGATACACACCATATAATCACATCAGTTTAGCATCTTTACAGCAATATGTATATATATGTGCTTTTGTACCGACAGGTTCTAGTAGCCGGTAACCGTGGCCGTTGGCCAGTGGGTAGCAGCACAAAGTTTGCATCTAAGTTGGAAGGCTGTTTCATCCTTCGTCTCATTGCCATGGTCTCTGCCTGTCCTAATTAGCCCAACTGGTGCAGAAATACAGGACGTAAAGCCCTAATCACCCACCCACCCCACAAAGTTTGCATACAGAGGGTGGCATGGTTCCCTCCTAATCTTGTTGGCAAGAACTTAAAATTCTACTACAGATATTTTGGGTTTTATCCGGATCTTTCTTCAGTTTTTTTGTTAAAAGTCCATAGAAAGATTAACAAAAGATTCATGAGGTAAACAGCACCCCTAATCAGTTTCAGCAACACTCTCCTGATCTACCCATTACTTAATATGCACATTTCTGAATATTTGTTTATGTAATAGATTGAAAGTTTGTTGAAAAATATTAATTGTATATGAAATATGTATTGTGCAATGTGCAGGAAATAAAGTGTCTTAAGTCTTATCAGAATTTGGTGTATAATACGTGTCTCATTTAGCTTTCCTTAGTAGTAATGCTATATATTAATGTTTCCATCCCCATATTATCACTATTGTTTGCTCAAACTGATTTTCGTCATGGGTGGGTGGATTTAGGGCTTTACGTCCTGTATTTCTGCACCAGTTGGGCTAATAAGAACAGGCAGAGACCATGGCAATGAGACGAAGGAGGAAACAGCCATCCAACTTAGGCTCGACCGGGAATCGAACCCGGGACCCAGCGGTTGAAAGCCCAGAGCGCTACCTCTGAGCTAGGCCCTCGCCCTGTGATTTTCGTCATGAAGAACCTCCCTCATATTAGGCTTAAATAAGGCGTAACAAGACAGACTCTCTAATATGTCCTCTTTCTACACAGTTCTAATTTTAAGCATTCAGTATTAGTAACTTAAGTTGCATGACCACTTCAGTAAAAAGGCAATTTTTTTAGAGAGATTGAAAGTTTATTATTATTGACGCGAAGAGATTTTTGAGTGATCAGGCTCGTAGCTGTCTTGCTGAACAGACATAATTCAATGTTTATGGTCATAAAATTTGCAGTGAACACTAAATCATTTTTCCTGGTAATACGTCATGACTAGACATCAGAAAATTGCAGTTGTACACCCAAGTGGCCACACAGGCAATATGTTTTCATCAACAAATCACTCTGCTCCATACATTTGTGTTACTAGTTGTATTCTCTCTATAAATATCCTGCCTTTTGCATTCATGAGAGTTGTGGTCGCAATTCCGAGCCCGGCCCTCGGTGTATACCGTGGCATAGGCCAATGTTGACATGGAGTGCGGTAGCCTCTGGGGCCTCCTAGAACAATGTTTGACGTAGCTTAATTTCCCCTGACTAATGGTTACTGGACTCACAATAGGCATTTCCAAACACCAAATTGGAAAAAGGCCTACAACCAAAAGTGCTATATTGCCCATTTATATGAACAATTGAATTATTTATGGTTTTTCAGCTGAACCCTGTTTTAAACCCTTCTCCGCAATTGTGATGTGTGTGTGTGTGTGTGTGTGTGTGTGTGTGTGATTAGGGCTTTACGTCCTGTATTTCTGCACCAGTTGGGCTATCTAGGACAGGCAGAGATCATGGCAATGAGACGAAGGAGGAAACAGCCATCCAACTTAGGCTCGAACCCGGGACCCAGCGGTTGTAAGCCCAGAGCGCTACCTCTGACCTAGGCCCCGCCCCCCGCAATTGTGATGGACATCCAGCTGTACGTGCTGTAGGCCATGGGTTTTTCATCGTAAGTTTTTTATAAACATGCCATTGAGGGCTGGTTTACATTAGTATGCACTGTATTTTGTGTCTATGTTGCTGTTTGGGTTTTTAGTGATTGCAGTATTTTTTCGTGTTTTATGTCATCAAAAAGGCTGGCATAGTCTTAGGGCTGTGGGAATATGATATATGAGGACAATAAAGTTGTTGCATATTTTATATTCAGTTTCCCATTCATCTTCATTTGAGGTTTTATCTTCCATCTAGGATTTTGCTTTAAAAAACATCCGGTCAGCTTCCTTAACATCTCAGATATTATTTCACATACGGTATCATGGAGCCAAGATGTAAATGTCTGTCCTTTCTCTGAACACATTTTATGGTAATCTTTCTTTACCTGTTTTGAAACATATTTAACCGTGATAACTTTAGCACCAATCAAGGTCATTCTTAGCTGAAAAAAGGCTAAAATCTTCATTCCTATACATCCTAGGCATCTAGAGCTTCGAGATGATAGCCTTTTTCAAGCCAAAAAGAGAAAACACCTAACTTATTCAACGCGCTACGAATAACCTCTACCACCAGTGCTGACAGCTAAGCCTTAAAAATGTAGCACCACATCTTACATTAATGGTTCACCCACAAGTGTACTGACAGACCTGTATACTGTACTTCATGAGTGCTGCATCCCACTGAGATGTGCACACAAAGAGGTTACAGCATTTTTCTGCAACATGCCACCTAGAAACTTACATTGAATTATGATATATTTTTTTATATGATTTGAAAACCACCCTCGGGAATTACCTTTAAGAAGGTCTTAATACTGAGGTAGTATTAAATTGTAAACTTGTGATTAAATATTTGAGTCCTAGAGAAGTACATTCAGTCAATGGTTTGCCTTCCTTGTGGTATTTTACAGTGGTGGGTCATTCATGACAATATCACTTGCTGGACTGGTGTCAAACCTGGTGTATCCAAGGTAAAACAATAATAATATGGTTTGAAAACTAATTAATGGCCCGTTCTTCTTGATTCCTCTTTATTGTACATTATTTTGGAGCGTAACATATACTATTTCCGAACAACCGCCAAATCATAGCCACAGAGCTGCAGTCAACTGCATATTGCGCAGTACTTTCAGCAGAGCTCAGTTTGACACAACCTCAAATATATGGATGTTCAGGTGCAGGACAAGTGCAATGATACATGACAAATATGCTGTCAGGCTTAAGTACTTGGCATAAGACCAAATTTACCATGAAGAGGTCATCCCGGTTCAATATGTGCGCATTAACGTTAAACACTGACATCAAAGTGAATCTTCAAAGAGGTAGGTGACCAAAACTAAACAGCAGGTGTGATGCAAAACAGCATTGCAAACGCTGTGAGAAGCTTCACCTGTTTTTGGACAGCTGGAGTGCTAAGAATATCACAGAACTACCAAAGAAAATATTAAGGGATTTTTCCTGCAGAAATGACCAGCAGTAAATATTCCTCAGGCGGTTTGCTCCAGACCTCTATTCCCCACTTCCCTGAGCTGTGATTGGGTCTGGTTAATATGGAATCCCACTGGCCAAACATCACAGATGAGTGATGCTGGGTCTGGTTTGCAGAGAATGTAATATGAGCAAAGAAGGTGTGCCTTTTTGTTTTTGTTCCATTATTGTGATGGACTTGAGAGTGTTAAATTGATAATTGTGATATTCGACTGTCCAAGTAGCCAAGCAAGCATGTCCCTCATTTGAGTCCCGAGTTCGCAGAATGAGGGCCATAAAGTTGAGCTTGTAATTTTCGTGGGATTATGTGTGCACATGGTTTTACAGCTTTCCTACCTAACTTAATATATTTTATACTAAAAATGTTTTAAAGAAGCAGAAGTTGAAATTGCCGATTCACAGTATGGAAATGATGATTGTGGAAAAATAACAGCATGTCAAGATAAGTAATAGTGAGTGCACTCATTATTTTTTAAGGTTATCACTGAATTACTTAGTCATCGCCAATAAAAACCAAATAACTAATTTTCAATGATGTGAAATGCACTAATGCGTGTATATTGTCCAAACTGAATATTTACCTATTTGTTGCAAAATACCACACAAAATGACAAAACTGCTGCCAGGCTACTGTCGAAGAGGCTTTGTTGTGACGAGGTTTCGCACAGTGGCATCCGGTGTTTAAAAAACTAGGAAGTTCGTCCTATACAATAGGTCAATGACCTCTTTGATGTAATAAACATGTCAGAATGTAATATATTAAGAGGTAGTCTTGAGTCACTTGATGAAATAATTTGAAGTGATAAGAAGTGATTCAGAACTATCCTGGGAACAATATCAGTAGTTGAACAATTTAATGAAAATTATTTAGTTTAGGTGGCTAAAGATGGCTATTATATCCTCCATGCAGAATCCCTGATTTCTGTGAAAACACTCTTTTATAACTTTTCTAACATCACACAGATAAGTTTGATTTTCAATTGTATGTTTGCACATTCATGGTTGAAGATAAATAATCTTGTCTTATCTCCTAATAGTAGAGAGACATCAGTGAATAAATGGCCTGTCTTATTGCTAGATAGATAGATATGGAAAGTGCAGCACTCTAAGGGAAGTTCTTGCCACTATCGAGGTTGATTGGTGAGGTGGGAGAAAGGATAACTTTTACTTGCCTCAGCATAGACACTGAGTACAAGGGACCGCCAATTTAACGTCTCATCCGAACGACATCCATGAGGATGAGGCATGGATTGATGAAGGCAGTGACTCATTGACCAATTGTTATGCAGCTAATTCCCTCACTGGTTCGCTGGATATTGGGAAAATGTGATTACAAGGCCATTTACTTCAAAGAGCAGTGGATATTGATACCAAATGGAGAAAGAAATTGAAGGGAGAGGGTATAGACACAGTGGAGAAAAATGACTATCTGTACATGGCCAAATGTGCCACGTGCGTTTTCCATGAGAAGGATAAATGCATGGAAAATGCATGGTTTCTAGCTGATTATAATAAGGAAAAAAACCATGCACTTTCCATGCGTTTATCCAAATGCATGGAAAACGGTCATAGCACAATTGGCCATGTATATAACAGTATGAAGTACTGTAAACCTCACCATTAAGACCACCCATGGTACAAATTTAACTAGTCTCAATGGTGAGATGGCCAGAAAGGCCTATATGAGTCATGTAATTCTCAATGAAGTATTTCATGTCGAGAAAGTTAAGCATGATCTCCGAGATCCATGTATACTTATGTTACCTAAGTATAAAACTGTCATGTATGGTAAACAAACTATGAGTTACTATGGTGCACATTTATGGAATAAGCTCCCAAGTAGTTACAAGGATGTAATTGATGTAAAGATGTTAAAACAATTGATATCAGTGTGTGAAGGACCGAAATGCAGTTGTAATATTTGTGATATGAAGTTTTAGTTAACCTAGTGCATTTTACTTTGTTATTTTATTATTATATAACTGTTTTTATTGTTGATTGTCGCTCAATAATTAAGATAATGTTATTATTTTATAACTGCGATTTGAAATAAAATTGTATATTATCTTATGTTATTGTTTAAAGACGTCACCTATTCAGTGATGTAATTTTTGTTAAAATAAATTATTGAATTTTAAATAATTTGGCAAATAAATTGAATTGAAAGGGCATGGATATTATTTTAATAATTATTTTGCTTGATCTACTTTTGGTGCAGTTCCCTATGGTTTATTTGTCTCCCCCTTGTGAAGTAAATGGGGTTGATATGATACATTTGTTGATCTTAATAGTCTGAATATAGTGAGGTGGACTTTGAAATAAGGTGCTCATAAAGCCCGGGTCCATTATAAAGAGTGCATATGACGAATGGTAACTGATGAATCATTAGCTTTTTCTTCATCATCTATTAGTCAACAACTCTGCTGCAAATTTATCTTCTTCTCTTTTTTATCCAATATTGTTGCTATGGCAACCTGACATATCCCATAAAGGCGTCATCCGCTGTGACAATATATCAGAGCAAATGATTGTTTCATGATGAAATTAAATTTCTTGCAAGCATCCATCCTGGCCATTTAATTAAAACCAATGTGGAGTACTTCAAGCGCTCTTTATCAATAGAACTGTCCTTACGCTGACGGCTTCGCCTATTGAGTTTATAATGCCTCGAAGGCTAAGTGGAATTTATCACATTTCTTGGTCCAGTGGGCAGAATATGAGATTACTGTCTACACTGCAAGCCTTGTGGCAGCAGGCTGCTATCGTGTGCCTCTATGTCTTCTTCAAGTTATGCTCCACTTCATTTATTGCTGGTCACAAGGTAAAAGAAACTTGAGAAGAGATTAAAGTGATTCATCGCTAAAGCGTACTCCATTCAAGCTATTAATGATGTATGAGGCAACTCCAGGGAGGTGTAGTATGATTGCAGTGCCAACTACAGAATACATTGCTTGGTATGACTATGCACTTAAAATATAGTGTATATGGAACTTCAAAACTAAGCCCACTCAATACTAAGACCACCTCTACTCTAAAATGTTTAAGACCTTCTTATTGAATCACAACTTTGGTGACAATTAGCAATAGTCTACACAGCCAAATGTGCCACATGTATGCATTTTCCATGAGAAGGATAAACGCATGGAAAATGCATGGTTTTCGACTGACTATAATGAGCCCAAAACCATGCGTTTTGTTTTTATCCAACTCATGGAAAACGCACGTGGCACATTTGGCCATGTACAATTAAATCTATTACACAGTGAATTTCGCCATTGCGACTAACCTAAGTGCAAATTTGGTCTTAATGGCACTGTAGTCATAGGTTCCAAAAATGGGTGGTCGACATAGGGTGGTCTGATAATAAGGTGGTCTTAGAATGGGGTTCCGCTGCTTATTGAGACTATCTATCTTATTAAGACCTAAAAGGTTCCAATTGCACAGATTCACTAAACTTTGATGCTAATTTGCTACTTCGAGAAGTTGTAAAAATTAATTATTATTTTATGAAGCGATAATGTGTAGCGCATTTTGTTTGTAATGTTCTGTCATGTATAAAGCAGTTACGCATGGATATGTGTGATTCATAGAAATATCCTGAAATAAAGTCTAATACTTTTCCACATAATCATGACAATTAATGAGTTTTCATCCACTACATTTAAGTTTTCTATACATGATTGCAGATGTACACAATTCTAAATGTTATACATTGATTGCAAGTGGATGCCACAGATTAATTTGCTAGACACCATTGATTACCTCAAGGATGTGCCCAGATTGAAGGCAATTAACTGGAGGTGTTGACACAAAGCCAAGGTTTTATGCCCAAGGTGCAAAGTTGCATGCAAACATCCGAGTGCAACAAGTGTAAAATTTGAAGAATATGGATTGCTTGGAGAGGTGCAATATTCAGCTGCCAATGCTTTTAAAGTCATCTTTACTGGGTGAAGTTGAGGGCGGGGGCCTAGCTCGGAGGTAGCGCTCTGGGCTTCCAACCGCATGGTCCCGGGTTCGAATCCCGGTCGAGCCTAAGTTGGATGGCTGTTTCATCCTTCGTCTCATTGCCATGGTCTCTGCCTGTCCTAATTAGCCCAAATGTTGCAGAAATACAGGTTGTAAAGCCCTAATCACACACACACACACACACACTGGGTGAAGTTGTCCATCTGAACACAGAAGCTTGTGGTTTGCAGGTAACATAGCGAAGCTCTCCTGGGTGTCTATGCTGGAATAAGTAACTACCCCGAAGACAACAGGTAACTTTCCTCTAATTGTGGCTTTTCTTGAGTTTCTATGATGTATTATCTTGCATGTATGAGGCAAATCGCCTTAGGAATTGTAACACTCTTGACCCAGCTCCCCACAGCACATTGCCAGTGTAGCTAGTGAGGTAAGAAGTTCTCAACATGCGAGTAATAAAATGAAAATCATTTATTCATTTTGTGGTGGCTTCTCTAAACCACAGACTGGCCTGTGGGCTTTTGGATGAATACTAAATCAAGCGGCCAAGGAGTTAGCTCTGTGGAATTGGCAAGGACATAGGAGTGGGTGGATTAAGCGTTTATAAAATGAAACGGGTAGGACCATTTAGTCTTTGGTAAAGTCATATTTATTGGTAGACAAAATATTTCTGAAATAAGGGTAATAATACTGTAATACTGTGCAGTAAAGTAATGATAACCGCTTATAAGACTCATATCTAGTTTTTTTTATTTCACTTGAATGTACGTGTTTTGATGTAGGCAGATACAAGTGAAGAGGCAAGGAAGTGAATATATGTGGACACAACTATACACAATTAGTTTAATTAAAAACAGCCTGTCAGATTGAACCTAGAACATATTTCTTATATATTAAATAAATTTGTTTCATTTATCAAGGTTAACTTTCCTTCAGTGGTGGCGAATTTTAGCTAGGAGAAGAAAGAAACAGCTTTAGCCAGTTAGAACTGCAGCCAGGAATAGGCCGATACAGCTGTCTAAGAGTCGACCATATTTTATGAAACTAACTGTATAACCATTTCAAACTTAACAGTGTTCTGGCCACCATGAATGACCTAGCTGTTTCTTCTCGTGACAAGTGTGAAACATCAGCTAGTGAAGATTTCTACCCCTGTGGCCAACCTAGGGCATTTAAAGATGCATCTCTAGTACATTAGTTAGTATGTCTATTTAGCTCGGGACCTCATGCCAATTACATTATGTACTTTACCAGGAAAAATGTTGTTTTAAATGTAACAGCATTTTGTTTTACGTTAATTGCACCCAACACTATTCAATAAATCAATATAAAGAAATTATTATTCACAATACATAGCATCATACAGAATTTCTAAAAAATAAAATAAAGTAGAGCCAGCAATGTTGGTGGTCCACACACCTCTGGTTTTATGCAGGCCATTGTGGCAGCCTTGTGTTTTATATTGATTAAATCTTCCTTCACATGTCGTAGTTATGGAGAATTTCACACTCACGATCCATGAAATGTAAACGTAAGTCCCCACAAAAGTGTATTGATCAAAACCAAGATGAAATCAATAATTTAACATTGGTGTTTACTCATTTTCCTCAAAACTTCAAGGACCGTGCTCCACTCATAGCTGTCATACTGGTGGTCTTGGTGTATTAAAAAAGACTGAGGAAATTGCATTATGGATTTTAAAGTCAATTAAGCAAACTTGTTTTCAATTTTTCAATAATTTTAGAAGAATATGTGTTGAACTTTACTGAGAAATAATTAAAGAGAGATGTGGATGTTTGATGGGCCAGTAAAGTTGGCTGAAGTTTTTTGATTTATGGCAATAATTAAGAGCACACCCAATGATTGATCTTTCTTCTTTGTTAATTTTTAATATTCATGTATTTGTGAGTGATTTTACTCCTTAAATTTTGTATGGTAAGCAATAATGAGGGATAGTAAAGTATTGCGAAGAGAGATGGTGTGAGACAGGCTTTACGTCCTATATTTGTGCACCAGATAGGGCTGATCAGGAAAAGCAGGTGAGGTGAATGATGAACCAACTTTGCAACATGGGCTGGATTTGAACCCAGGACCCAGTGGTTGGAAGCCTAGGGTGTTACAGCTGAGCTAAGCCCCTGTTCTCATGAAAAGGGGACCTTAGCTGAAGAGTCTATGATTGAAGCCTGAAAAGGGGACCTTAGCTGAAGAGTGTATGATTGAAGCCCCTGTTCTCATGAAAAGGGGACCTTAGCTGAAGAGTCTATGATTGAAGCCTGAAAAGGGGACCTTAGCTGAAGAGTGTATGATTGAAGCCCCTGTTCTCATGAAAAGGGGACCTTAGCTGAAGAGTGTATGATTGAAGCCCCTGTTCTCATGAAAAGGGGACCTTAGCTGAAGAGTCTATGATTGAAGCCCCTGTTCTCATGAGTCTATGATTGATATTAAACATACAAGGTAGGAAGTTAGTTTATACTCTATTTCGCATTGTACACTTAAATTAGGAGGGCATCATCGGCCATGACATTGTATGGATTTTTTTACAACATAGAATAACTGCATTACAAACAAAAACCACCTGCTTAATTATGAATGAACTAATTGTCTCTACGTACCGATAAGCAAAATGTACACGATAATGTTGATGAGCAATAAAATATTCGTGGCCCTCAACAATGCTGAATAATTGGCGTAATCAATTAATTTAACAAAAATAATTGCAACAACCGTGATAATGAAACTAGTAGACCTCAACATGTTGTCCACAAAGTGGGTCCATAAATCACTCGCCACACAGTAAAAATTAATGAAGCATGGCTGGAAAATCATGCTGCGCATTCCTGCCCATAAAATCCCATGTCAGCACTGTTAAACTCGGATAAATAAATCAGAGAAAATGATGAATACCCACATACAGACATCCCAAACTACTAGCTGCCCAGTTGGCAAGATAAATCGTCTTTTTGCAGTCGACTGGTCCACCCCGAGGCAACTGACTTCACCGAACCAATCGAGTATCGATCACCATTTTGTTACTGCCTTCGAAAATTAGGCTCACCGTCAATATGGCAGACTTCAGAGCAGTTCGCTATCGAGCATGCATATAAATATTTATGCAAGAACTACTCTCGCAAATTTAAAATCGAAAGAAAAAAATGCCTAATTTAACCGTGTTTAGCGTTCATTATTTATGAGCACTTTTTGAGATGCCACCTTAGCACGAGTTCTATTGACTTGTCACCAGTTTTGATTTTCGCTTGAACGGAAGGTATCATAAACCAACAAACCTTTCCAACTTACAAAGTGATTAATGTCAAAAGTCAACAGCAATGGATCAGCAAACCAAATAGACTCAAGTTCCACTGATGCATGAAAGGTCACTATTTAGTCAGACTAAGGTTTTATGTTTTATCAAATACCAGCAGAGCACTGAAAGAAGTTTAGCTATGAATTTCAAATCGTGTTGATTTTTTAGTGTTTTTGGAATATACTTAAGCACCCTTTAACATTTCGTGGTTGTCTTTGTTTTAAGTGCATATATTTTATTTCAGCTTCAGTTATCACTGAACAAGATTGTTGTAATTCGTTACCATCTATTTATTTTTTTAGTCCCTAAATGCACCAGAATTTCAATCAATCAGCAGTCAGTTTGTTAGCAAGGTCTCTGGGTTCGAACCTGGCCATGGCTGCTCAGTTCCTCCTCAAACCACTGCTCCACTCTAAGCCCCTGCGGTTTACAATGTGTTCAAAGCTGAATATGCCCTAGGGAGTTGAGAAAGACTCGGGGTTGGCCTGTTAATGGTGTAGTTGTTAGATAACAGACTCAGACAAGTTTTATTTCCTGTATACATGTACAAAAAGAAAAAAAAGTATATACAGTTGGAGACACCCCTAAGATAATTTACTATCGCTACTGGGGTGCCACCCAAAATATTTTTCATCCAGATCCCTGCAGACCCCACCAGACAGATTTCAGCATTTTGTAAATTTAAGTGCACTGAAGAAGTTGAGATTTTATAGTTAAAACAGGCTATAGACCCCAATTCATAACATCCTGATTCACATTTGAATTTACATAATATATTCACATGTATGTGTAGGGTTGGGGGCCTAGCTCAGTGGTAGCGCACTGGGCTTCCAACCACTGGGTCCTGTGTTCAATTCCCGGT
Organism: Alitta virens; assembly: GCA_932294295.1. Taxonomy (NCBI): domain Eukaryota; kingdom Metazoa; phylum Annelida; class Polychaeta; order Phyllodocida; family Nereididae; genus Alitta; species Alitta virens. The sequence goes on along the minus strand of OW028581.1, from coordinate 28,631,752 downwards.
CAAGCCATTATGTTGGATGGCTGTTTCATCCTTCGTCTCATTGCCATGATCCCTACCTGTCCTAATTAGCCCATCAGGTGCAGAAATACAGGACGTAAAGCCCTAATCCACCACCACCACCACACGTATGTGTATGTAGTAGCAGGTTGGGAATATAAGAGGATGAATATGAGAGCAGTTCAGCAAGCTCCCAGGATGCAAGTTAGTAGTGTAGTCCCTCTCCTAAACAAATCTGACAGTAAAATGGAGGGTGTAAATCAGGTAGCAAGTTCTGGAGTGACTGCGACTATAGTGGTCTCAGAGTGACCGCTGGCTATGGCCGCCAATGCACGTCTCACGTCTAAATTACTATAATTCAGCTGATGATTGATTCCGGAACAAAATCGGTTTAACAACCAACATCAGTTGAGCCTAATTGGAGTAATTGTCAGAGAGTCTGCATAATGAAGAGCCTGCTGGCTGGGTTATAGATTTGCTGCTGGAAAACAAGCCTGCTGATTGCAGTGGAAAGGTCTGAAAATCAATAAGGCAAGATAAGACTGGTCCGGCGACTGCAAGTGGCTGGCAGGAGGTCCTCAAGGATCATCCGTGTGGCTAGGAGTGACAAGCTGTGGTCGCTGTGTGTCTTCAAGACATAAATGCCACAATCACCTCAGGGATGGACCGCGCGCTTCCTCAAGCTATGCTTTCCAATATGATAAGCGGAAACAGCAGGACAAGCATGATTCATCTCACCAATGGAAATGAGTGAAAAATCAAATAAATATTCCTGTCGCTGACATCTGCCAATACAAATCTCTCAATGTTGTGTGTCTTTTTATGCCATATGGGTTGCAACTGACAACTGGGAGATATTTATTCTTCTGAGCCCAAACTCTCTGCACGTATTGCTCCAATTATTTCCATTCCCACGCTATTTTTCATTTACATTCACCAGCCTTTTCCCCACCCATCTGGGACTGTTGTTCTTACTCCAAAAGGGGAAATCCCATTCAACATTCCCACGGCTCAAAATACCTGGTGTTATGTAACATGCCATAAAAATGGGCACGCTTAATTGGGTCCCTTCTGTTCTTGGTGTACATGAATTCAACTCGCAAGAAAGTTTCTTGTGAAGAGTGAAAACTAGCTTAGAACTGCCTTGCTGGGGCATCACATCATTCATGAAGAAGTTTCATCTGCTGCATGACGTTGTTCTCTGAAGCAGGTCTTTCTGCCTCTGCACATAGCACATAACACGAAGGAAAGAACAGCCATCTGAATTCATGGTGTGAGCTTCCTGCCTTTGTCTGTCTGTTAGCCGAACCATCAGCTTCTTTGTATACTTGCGACCGGAGTACAAAGCACCGCGTACAAGCTAATATGTAGAGGCAACATTAGGAACAAACAGTAATGCATAGGGAATGTCGAGCAGCTCTTAATGGACGGTGCCAACCTTATTTTCCTACAGTCGGAATTGCTCTCTCAGGAGAGATTGTCCTTTGTTAGTTCATCCTAGCCTCTGAACAAACACGTGTAACAGAAGATCTTTCCAGCTCTTTATGACCTCGTGTGCATTTCACAGCCCCAAGGGGTCTTTTCATCCCTCCGAAGCTATCCTTGGATTAAAATGGCACTGGAAGTGTGAGATCTATGATGTAACCTTTAGCTTCTGTAGACTCTTTATTAGGAGGAATAAAATGTTACCAAAAGACTCTTAGCCATGAGAATTACAATAATGTGCTACATGTAGTACTGCCACAGTACATCTTTTGGAGTTTGGCCTCCAGTCTCCGAATATTAATACAGATCCTTTTATAAGGTCCTGGGTTCAAATTCCTACCAATGTTGGCAGCCTGGCCTGTTACATAGGAGCTGTACTCAAAGCTTGATTAATATGACAGTGGCCAAAATCTGTTGCATGCATTTCATTGCATCTATACAAAAAAAACGGATTAAATCCCACCAGGGCCTTGCTAGGTTTACTCTATCTCTATAAAATTAATCAACTTCCCCGGGCATTTAATTTATCATGCCATAAAAAATTGCCGATTTGTTGACGTTGCACTATACTTTTATGGCCAATGAGATGAAAACGAGGCATAAACGAACGTCAGTGCCTTAAATTTTAGTCTGATTTCAAAATTTGAAGTTTATCATGTACAAAAATGTTTAGGTGGTTCGCCTGTGGCATGAATTGAATTAATTCCGACCTTCAGTTTTCATAAAATGACTCTGAAATCGCGAATCGGCAATGCTATTGCGTTGCAATGAATAATTAGCTAAAACGTAAAGTCGATGAAGTAAATTCCTCAGATATTTATAAAATTCAGCTCAAACTGGACAATGTGGGTTCTTTATTTCGACCGTTAGAAGCTTTTTCTTCCATTTTTATGGATGAATTCAAGAATATATCTTTGAAACCGGCATACCCTCTGCTGACTTTAATACTTAATGATACATTTATTCTTTATTATTTTATAATTTTTAAGATTGGTGGTTATATATATATATATTTATTCTTTTCTTAACAATGCAATATCAGTGCAGATACATCTGTCATAAAAAATTAAAAAATAAAGCAAAGGAAGAGAAGAAAATAAAAATATATATATACATATAAAGAAAATATAATAAAATAAAGGCATACAATTTTTCTAAAACGCTATAATAAAAACATAAATAACTATATACAGCACCAGGTAATGAACTAATAATAAACATATGTATCTTCGAGCACCTAGTACAATTAACACAACTGGTAATACTGATATATAATGAGCACCTATCATGAAGGGTTGAAAAAAAGCAAAAAAAAAGCAAGATGACATACAATTAAGTCTACTCATAAGTAAATACAATGAACAAGATATCTACAAAAAATTAAACACACACATGCATTTATATACAAATGACAATCCAAACACTTTGAAACAGCTTTTTCAATGTGCCACCAACCACTCTGATAGGTCCAGGAGGTAATGGAAAATTTACCTAACTAGCCAATTTCTAGTACTATGATAATTGACAACCTAATACTTATGTTTTACGGTCCAATTTTAATGCAATTTTTAAGAATTTTCCAAGGGCAAAGTTTAAGTTAGTATCTTTACTTGTTAATATTTGAAAGAATTGTTCAGATGGGTTTAGAACAAAGAAGTTATCAATACATTTACAAACTATATCAAATAGGTTATTGCGAATGGCATTAAATGGTTCACAGATCATTAGGCCATGAAATTCATCTTCAACTTGATTAAGATTGAATTTTTCACAAATTCTTTCCTCAGTGGGTACAAATGGGCGTTTGTGCCTACCTAATTCAATATTTAAGTTGTGAGAGCTCAGCCTGAAACGAGCTATATTACAATAAATTGATTTAGGAAAGTCATGATACAAATAGGGTTCTATTCGAATATTTTCTTGAATATTTTATAAGTTCTTAGTTTGGGGTTACGTATGCTATCATTGATCTCATGCAACATCTCGGCATGGGCCTGTTCATACACGGACACAATTGTTTTATTTAAGTCAAACTCATTTTGGTTCATATTGAGGGTCTCAATAAGCAAATTTTATTTTATGGTTACTGAAATAATTATACATCATTCATTTCACAGGGAGCCATAAATATTATCTTTTTCATGGGATCCAGTCATTGCATTGGGGGAATGAAAGCTCTCAGTAAGTCTTTCTAAGGAAAATATGGCAGCCTTATAGAAATTATCCCCTGGGGCTGGATAATAATTGTGCATCTTATTTCCATATTGGTGTAATTTGCAACGAAACTGCTGCTAATTGGTAAACTCATCCACTGATATTGGCAGGGCCATATATCTCCAAACATTCCTACGCACTTCCTGCGCTCTCCGAATTAGTCTTAAATTTCAAATTGCAGCTTTCAGAGCTGTGGAGACCGAACAAGACTCTGGGGAATGTGGGCAAAAATGGAAACAAAGCTGCCTCCTAGACGCAACTTGCCCATTACAGATGTTTGCAGCAGGAACTCCAATTAATGGCTTCTTAGCTGCAGCTTCTTGCTACTTATTCGCTGTGCCGGAAGGGACGACAATATTGCGGACCAGAAAAATGTTCTTCGCGAAGACTCAATTTGACTCTGGGACAAACAGCATGAAGAATATGAAGAATTCCCTTGATTGGGACTCACTATTCGGGAGAAAATCACATTGAATGCATTCGCTTTGAATCCTAATACTAGGGTTGTTTTGTTTCCTTTTTACCTCTGTGATTATAACTCATCTGAATAAGCCAAGAATAATCCGATGAAATTGTTTCAGATCATTTTCAAAGCCTCCCGCTCAAGTGCAATTACAGAACTCTGTTAAAAACCAACTCCCATCCAAGATAATTGTGTCTTATTATTCTAGAAACGTTCATTCTGTCATTAGAATTGAGAAAATAGAGACCTGTAAATTAGTATTGCAAGAACAGCCCTGGTAAATTAAGTTTCTTTCATTTTATGATTCATTTTATGATTTGACATGAAGGACCTGTCTACTCTACCTCAGAAGTGCATGCAATTGCATAGATAACTTAGCATATTCTAAATTCTGTCCATCAATAATTAATTATTAATCTCTAGCTAATTTCCATGGGCAATACATTTCCATGGGCAATACACTGGCAATACATGGAGCATAGGACTCAGATCAATTAAGATATATGTGCTTATTCCTTCCAATTTAACTATAATTTGTTACCTAAAATATATCATTAAAAACCGCCATGGACATTAATCTTTTTTTCTCTGCAATAATCACTGATTGAAATAAAGTTGAATGGTGGTGCCATGGTTCAATGGGTAAAGTGTTGCTCTTGTAATGCACAAGGTCGTGGGTTCACATCTGGGCAGATTCTCCTGAAAATTCTTCTCCACTCCTACCAGGTGTAAATGGTCAAGTCGGCTGTAGGCTGAGATGCCATTGGATTGCTTAGTATGCTCCCCAGGGAGATGAGAAAGTTCCAGAGAGAACAGAACCTGCTGGCCAAAATATTTTGTGAAGTCGATTAAGAGCACATGCTGACCATAGACTATTAAACCCCACTTTTAACTTCACCTTTACCTCAGTTTTTAAATTGCCTATGAAGGTGTACTAATACAGATGAGCTGGCCTTAGGATGTTAAGCTGTCACTTGGTATCCTTAAGTGCAAACCAATTGATCTTATTACAACCCAGTGCTGTCAAGTGTTAAAACGGTTTTCTGTCACATAAAGACGATGCCTTTGATCATATATCAAATCCTAACAGAGGCTAGTTCGTCCTAGTGTACTAATATGGTAAATGTAAATCTCATTATATTTAGAACGTCATTATTATGAAAGATCGTCACGATATTTGAAACCATTATTGTGCTTCTAAGCTGTAATTTTTGGAAAATGTATCCAGAATTAGGAACGATTATATTATGTATTCCATAGAATAAAGGCAGCGTGGTGTATAGGTTGTACCAGGAGGCAATTTTATGTAATTTAAATCGATAAATTTTAAATTAATCCCACTCGTACATTTTTTTAATTACATGCCACACTGGTTATATTTAGCACACTGTCTGTGCCATCAATCCAATGTTCATTGTAAAACTTCTTTCAATTATGGTAGTGTGTGTGTGTGTGATTTGGGCTTTACGTCCTGTATTTTTGCACCTGATGGGCTAATTAGGACAGGCAGGGACCATGGCAATGAGATGAGGGGTGAAACAGCCATCCAACTTAGGCTGAACTGGGAATTGAACCCAGGACCCGGCGGTTGCGGTTGGAATCCCAGAGCACTACCTCTAAGCTATGCCCCCGCCCTCAATTATGGCAGTTAGGTTAGCACTAAAATAAAATGTTACCCTGTGTACAAGGTTGTGGTCAGAGGCTGAAATCGCAGGACAATATTATTTTCTTGGCATGACGCAAAAAGAAAAAAATTCCCTGCATCAAAGGAGGCAGTGGCCTTCTCTGCCTCATGCTGGCTACGGCCCTGGTGTGAGGGATCTTCCCCATAATTCATGTTGGAAATCAATAATACCCTACTTTTTTTCCAATACTTTGGACCCTAACTGTCCCATAACTGCAGCAAGTACACAAACGACATTAAATTACAAGGGCCTTGTGTACATGTCACAATGCACCAAGCATTACATTAAACAAGCTTCGAAGGTCTGCATGCTCGTGGTTTTGAAGGTTTGCTTACAGAGTTCATGACACTAGCCAGGCTGAGGTAACTTGGTCTTGCCCCATATGATCAAGTTTCCAAGCTGTCTATGCCAATGGCTTCTCTCCACACATCATATTGGGATCACATTTCAAACACCAAACACAAAGAACTGTTGTCAGGTAAGGGGAACACATGACCGTGCATTTTGTGGTGTGAATAAATGTTTTTTTCACAGATGATACTTGAAACTTTTACTGCAAACAGCCCTACCATGTTAGGCGTTTCCTATGAATAAACGGGTGGGTTATGGTGACCAGTTAAGCATTCTCAAAAGGACACTTCAATCATGAAAGACATACCAATCAAAGTGCCAAAATCACAGGTTGGATTAAAATCGTGAAGAACAGCTGGCCAACTGGAAGTAATTTCAAGTCCCAACACTATGTTATTTGTCTGTTTTTTTTTTATTTGTATTATTAGTATTTTTTACTAGTCACAACCGGGACCAATTTGCTGTAAAATACATAGTTACAACATTTAATATAGACTGTTAGCTTAACACTTTTAGTATTATTTTCTTATTACTGTAAAAGTACTGTATTATTGTATGTTATTATTGTATGTTATTTGTATGTTTGACCCATGTATCAATTATGATAATATCATGTCAATAAAATTATATATATGTTGATGATGATGTATTAGTAATTCTGATGTTAATACATCCGTCTCAGTTGATCATCCATCGAAGACAATGTTTTGGTGGACTAGCAATAAACAGCCAACACTATGCTAAAGATGTCTTCTACTGTACGTGACCTCTGTGTATGACAAGTCTTCAGAGGATGCTTTGTGCACCATAAAGCCAATCTCACCTGTCATGATCTTCCGATGTCCCCATTAAATATAGATAGTATTATTTTAGCTTTGCACATCATATCCTGTCATATCCTTCCCATCTGGCGAGTTGCCTTCAGTTGGCCTTTTCAGGTGATTCCCAAATTTTCACTAGGAGTTAATTGTGGGTGAAATATATCAAGATTATGGTTGACTCAAATTAAAGGCAATATCTATTCTAATATTAACATGGCCTTGACTTGTTTTACTCTTTCATTGTATTAGGACTTTAAGTAATTTATCACCTGCAATCAGCAACACATTTTTATTGAATTCAAATAACTTTTTAGCATGAAATATTCACTGCAGCATAGATCAGCACATTATCGTGGCATAAATCAATTTCAAAGTTTTAACATTGAGCATGATTGAGTAGATTTCCTTTAATGTATCCTGAGTATATGTCATTTGAAGTGGTATCATTTATTGACAGTCAAACGCCCACATTTTGGACAGAGCTTTTAAAAGTTGCAGCTTTTTAAAAAAAGTTTTTAGTGTGTTGGTTGCTGCACAATTTTTATATATAGTGATATATACCTCTGGTGATGGAAAACCACCTACTCAGTTGCAAATGCTGTCACTTAGAGATGCTAAATGTAGCAAGTCACCAGCCATTCTGACCACTTAATGCAATCCCATGGCCTGTTGCCTTCTTACTGGCTTGGAATCACTTTACTTCAATTTGTCATTTTTCATTTCGTGACGTGATGGAACAGCAGCAGCAGCAGCAGCAGCAGCAGCAGCAGCTCTTAAATTTAGAACACACACATTTCATCCTTGTGGCACCAAGAAGGAAAGTGGCAATCGCAAGGGGATTAAGCAGTGCTTGGTGGGCCTCGAACAACAAGCCAAGATGGAACAAGCTGGTTTTCAGCTGCTGCTGAATTTCAATTGCTTTTCTGAATCATGCCCATTGCACTGGAAACATCCACTGGGCCAACATGCAGGCTTTTCACAGCCGCCTTAAAACATGTTAATGCTTCTTTGAAAAACAGCCGTGACATTTGCGTCACAGCATCAAATGTGCACTTATTTCATGTGCAGAACTTAATGCCTTGGTGCTGCAGCAGAGTTGGAAACTTCACAATGGATGGGTCCCACCATGCTATGCCGAATGAGCCCAGTTGGATGCTAGTGGTCCATTGTATCTGGTACACTCAAGGCTGGAGTGCAAATCCTCACAGTTAAAGCCTACAAGTAGCTTCCCAGATGTTCACAGCCTCCATGAAACTCTTTAATTGATTAAGTTTATCAAACAACACATCACACTCTATCAGAAAAGTGGGCGAACAGATTATGAGGGATTCCATGAGATTTCCACCTTTTAACGGATTAATTAGTTAAAACCACATCTGAAACGTGCTGAAATTGCACATTTTGTAATATAATCATAAAGAGGGCGGATAACTTGATATTCTCTTTCTAGAACCTAACATGCACATGTCTTTAATGGTTGACAACCTTTGGAACTTAAATCCTTTCGAATTATTTCCCTTTTTTTGTACTGTGGCTAGGTACAGGTCATTTTTATTCCTAATTTACTTCTATGCATGCAATCTGGCCTTGATGTACTTATATTTGTCTGAATGAAACGCCAATTTAGCACTGGATCCTCTGGCTGTCTGCTAGTCTGAGCTTTACTGCTGGATTAGGTGGTCAATTACATTTCAGAGAGCTTGGTCGACAGAGCGTTAACCGAGTAATGGTGGGTGGACATCTTTCGCTTCTAGTCGTATATATTCAAAGGCCTGGATTAGGGAAGTAGGCCTCATAGCTTTCATGTCAAGGTGTCCAATTTTACTCTACTAACATCTGATCGTACGTCCTCCTGAACTGCACTTTGTGGGGATTAAGTCGTACCACTGATGTAATGAAACAAGTTACTTTGACTACACACTGTTATGCAGGGTTTACTGTTCAAAGAGTATTGTACACAGTATCCAGTGGAGATGATTACATCCCTGGTCAGGGATCAATCATTTCGAAATGCTTAATTTCACAATATATCTTACATTGGTAACATTTAACATTTTGTTCAATGACAATCATCAAGTAACACCCTGTAGTACATTTACAATTAAATCATGTAGAAAGATATTATATATATATATATATACATATATATATATTTTATTCGACAGCTTCATGTCACAATGTAAACAATTAAGAGAAAAGTAGTAAATAAAACTAGGTTTAGTTGCTACGATAAAGATTTGTTACAATACAATAGCAACATAATAATACAGTTTTCAATGTGATTCAGAAGTTCAATCTTTTTATTTCTATATATATAAATCGTACAGCATTATCCATAACAAATGATCTAACACATAGGTAATTAAAAGGAACATATATACATGTATGTAAAAATACAAGATCAAAGATATGGTATACAAATGTTTATAATGCAGAGACTCTCAGAATGATGGTCAACATGTTTAATGCCAGATGATGGATGATGACTCAAACGTTTATTAGGCATCAACATTTACCAGAAATTTTCCAAGGGATTTTAACAACTCAGGCTCTTTTGACATGATGGTCTTAAATCTATCTTCATTGTTTAGTTGCTCAAAATTATCTGTGTAATCATTAGCTACTTTAAGGAGTTCCTCACGACTAAGTTTATTATGCGGACATACTATGAGACAATGTTTTTCATCTTCAATTGTAAACTTATTGCTGAATACAATGACTGTCACAAATAACGGTGCACCTAAATGCTTTCTTCTCTTGATGGTAACAGGTATTGGTAAATGCCTGTATTCAATAGTTTAGATAACATAACAGATGTTCAGGAACCCATGTTTAGCATTGTTTTTGACAGGATGTTAATTCAGAAATCAATCATGTAGAGTATAACTTAACAAGCACCACTTTCCTTTCAATCACTCAGAGCTGTAGTTAATCAAAGGAAACCACCTTGATTGATTAGTTGATTGATTGATTACTTTATCAATGGGGAACTACTACTTCTGCACTGTTTTGAAGGGAATTTGTCAACGTAAGCATACCGATTAGTATGCCATTACCAGCAGTTAGTGCTGATGCAAAGCAGTCTCAGAATTGCCTCCAAACGCTGGGGGGTTAATGGCTATAAACTTAGTTAATAGCTGCTGCAGTTGCTTTCCTCATACATCAGTGTTAAGTAATCATTCCCTTGTGAGATTGATGCTGCTGATGCCCCCCTGCTTCCAATTCACATCTTGGGAGTCAGCTGCAGCATCATCTAGTCTTTTGCTGCATCAAAATGAAAGGTCCCCTGGTGTAACCCAAGGACCAAATTTATTCCCTTTAATCTCTACCCAAGCCTTGATCTTGAGGATAGTCTCCTTCAAGATTAAGTATAAAACATTGGTCTCTACAAAGAGTCTCAATCAGCATGACTTTTGCAATCATTAGACCTCAGACAGCATGATCTAACTTGGATCTGTGGATACTATGGCATAAGGAAGACACAAGTCTGTATTGTTGTTATTTGTTTGGGTGGAGGTAATTAGGGGTCAATCTGATACAGAGTAAATCAAATGGTGGACTGAAATGCCATACTCTGAATTTTTTAAATTCAACCTCATGCTTTTTTGGGATTGTATCCTATCTACATTTTCCCTGGGTCACATGATATTTCGTGCCTCCCTGGAATCAGTTCGCTTGGCTTGTTTTACCCGACAAAAGATTTCAAAGAGGGGAAGAAATCAACAAGTAGAGCTTGAAAATGGATTCACTCAGGTAACACGCCAATTCTGTTTAGTTTTCCAATTTCGGAGTCAATTTTGACAGTATTTTTGTTATTTGATATCTATTGATCAAGAGAACAATCAAAAACATGAAAACATTGGGGTGTAAGAGTCAGGTGACATACACACTCATCCTACCAACACAGCTTTGACTATTTATAGCACCTTTAGATGTTTTAGAATTGGTACCGGACGAATTTTAACGAACTATTGTCTGTTTGGACACTTTTATCAAAGTTCATCGTCCATTTGTCCAAGCATTCGAGCAGATTTGCTACTATTGATTTCTTTGATAGAAATCCATGCTGGTTTTTTTTTTCCTTGTCGTCTCAATGCTTCTGATTTAAGTCAAGTTGGCTAATATTACCATAATAATGCTATTGGAGACAGCCCCACACATTTTCCTTCCTTTGGTCTTCTATTGCCCCAGCACGATAATGCGTGCCATACTGGGCAACGCCAGTATTGGATTTTCACAGAAGTGACTTGATGTTTCCACTAGGTGGTTGCGACGGAACACTGCTGTTCTATTGGCTGAAATAGTTCCCGTCCTTGACTTTGACTGGCTGAATCAAAGTATATCCAAGCAGCAGTATTTTGTGTGCATTATACTGTATATTTACATATTGTCATTCACTTATAGTCAGTGAACAGGTTAGTTATGATGAAAAGCAGAATGAGTAGTAAGAAGGGGAGAAAGACTTATGTTTTACTGAATTGAGGGCTGCTCAGTGAAAATACTATTAACATCTCATGCACACGTCCAGCTGAGATGTATCTCAAGTTGAATGCCTGGACTAAGATTCAAACCAAGGATCTCATTTTTCTGTCCTATCACTCAGGACATGCGCGTTCTGAGCGGCACTCATCCCACAGATAAATTGGAATTGGACAGTAGGTCTTTCCTATTTTAAAGATCAGACACACCAAAAAGTTATATTAAAATTTACGAATAGCCACCATAAAAGCTGAATATTTGATTTGGTCATTCCGATGGGCAGACGCATTTGTCATTATAATGTGACAATGGCTTTGTCATTATAAATGTGACAGCTCTTGGCTCATGCCAAAATCCTAAATATTGATAAGCTTAAAGTTCTCGGTTTAGCAGTTCATGGTGCCGTCTAATAAATATACAATCAACATACTGTATCTATGTGTGCATAATATGATCTGGAACATAGTGCGACGCCCCCTTGTAAAGCCCCTGTCACACGGGCCAGTTGTGCCGTAGTGAACCCGTAGTATTACGTAATAGTTGCGGAAATCGCCACCCGGCTCCAAGCCGGCGGCCCCAATACAGCCACCCGTGGATACCCGGCAAGCACCCGTGGGACCCTTGGCCAAGCCGCGAAACCCGGCCCCGGTAGCCGGTTGTGCCATGCTTGCATGGCACAACCGTAAAAATCTCACGGGTGAAAAAAAAAACAAAAAAAACCGTGGAAGCCGGCGGGTGACCCGTAGAAGCCGGCGGGTGACCCGTAGAAGCCGGCGGGTAACCCGTAGAAGCTGGCGGGTGACCCGTAGAAGCCGGCGGGTGACCCGTAGAACCCGCGAATTAACCGTCCCTAAATTCACCCTTTAGTAAAGCCGGCGGCTTGTTGAGGGGTTCTACGGTTAACCCGCCGGCTTTGACGGTTAACCCGCCGGCTTTGACGGTTAGCCCGGCAGCTTCCACGGTTAACCCGCCAGCTTGCATAGCAAGCAATCGTGTTTGCCCAGTGTCATCCTGTGTGGATCCAATGCGACGCAATGAGCTGGGTTTATTATGTAATCACAGCGGGGTACGTTATCCAGGCAGTATATAAAGATTGACCAGTGGCTATCAGATCATTCAGCATCTTGCTACCAAATTGAGAAGACGAAGAATACACCGCTCCAGAAAATATTTTTTATCATGCCGATGAAGAAGATTACTGCACCTAGGACCAGGACAACTGCAGTTCTTGCTGAGGACACAGAAAAATCGCTTTCTTCACTTCAAGCCAGCGATGATGATGTATCTTCTGCTTCATCAAAGAAGAAGAGTGCTCTTCCTGTGAAGGAGAAGATGGCTAAGAAGTCTGCACCTGCCAAGCGGACTGTACCTGCCAAGCGGACTGTACCTGCCAAGGGACCTGAGAAGAGACGAAAAATTGCCACGAGGTCATCCTCAGATGCTGCCAACACGGATGAGTCCCAGAAGTCCACTGCTGCTCCTCTTTTGCGTCTTCGTGCTCCTGCGCCTGCTCCTGCGCCTGCTCCTGCACCTGCTCCTGCACCTGCAACTTCTCCTGACACTTCACCTGCTCGCTCTGCCGGTCCTGCATCACCTGTTTTCTCAGGTAGAGGAAATGAGCCTCGGAAGAAGCAGGATAAGCTCTTCCTGCCACACCAGGATGAACAGGAAGTTGCGGATTGGTACCGGGACCACCCGATATTTTATGACCGGACCCTATCGGATTATAAGGACTCCGGGAAGAAGACGGCCCTCCTTAATGCAATGGCTGCCAAGTTGAGTGTCTCCTGCACCGGTTTGCAACTCAGGACCTGGCTGGAATCCATCAGGACTATTGCCGGAAAACTTATGAGGCAGGGGCCATCTGGAACTGCCAAGAGAAATCGCACAGAGAAAGAACAGTGGATATGTGCCAACTTCGGATTTCTAGTTGACCATATCACTAGAATTCCCAGTCGGCAAGGGAGCAATGTTCTTTCAAAAAGACTTGCAAAAGACAACAGCAGCAGTGCTGCAGAAGAATTCGGGCCCCTGGAGATTTCGGATGACCCGGATATTTCCATGGATATCCCCCCAGCTCCTGCCAAGCGTTCCAAGGGCGGCCCCTACAGGAAACATAGACAGGAACCCCAGGAGGAACCCCATCAGCAAAGAAGAATGGACGAACTCATGGAATTGGCCAGGAGCTCAACAGGTGCCCTGCAGGCATCTTTTCATCAAATGGCTGCTGCTGCTCCTCCTCCTCCTCCTCGTCATCCAGCAGATCTCCACGAAAGGAGAATCCGGGCGATGGGAGATTACATCGTTGCGGAGTGCCTGATGATGGACACGGACACATTCGATGACTTTCATACGCAGCTGATGCCTATGATTTTCCAATTAAAAGGAAACCTTATGAGGACCAAAAGGCAGCAACAGCAACCCCAGCACCAGCAGCAGCACCAGCAGCAGCACCACCAGCAGCACCACCAGCCGCAGCACCAGCAGCAGTTCTTCGCTCCTCCTCCTCCTCCTCCTCCTGGGCTTCAGTACACGACCATCCTGAGTCCACAAAAGAATTGGCCACCTGCAACTGCAGCTGGACCTTCTTCACTGCCTCCTTCTGGCCCTCCATCGATGATTTCTGAAATGCCACCCAGTAGCTCAACACCACTGAATATGAGCCAGTATCTCAACTTGTAGACAACCAACTTGTAGACAACCCCAGCCTTTTTCAAGGCCAAACAACCCCGGCCTTTTTCGAGGCCAAACAACCCCGGCCTTTTTCAAGGCCACCAAATCCTCCCAAAAGAGCACGCCTTGTACACATATTTGTGTTAACAATCAATCAAAAAAAAGTTCCCAAAACCCTCCAAACTTTTCTCTATCTTTGTCCAAAAAACAATAATATTTTAGTACAAAATCAATTTCTTCACATCAAGTAACTTGTTCATATTTCCTTTGGATTAGATCACAATATTTCTTTATTTTACACTTGAACTATCTTTCAGTAGATTGCTTATTATCACACTTTACTGAAGTTTTCATATTTCTTTAGCAAACAAATTTGTTACTAACTTAATAATTTTGAGCAAAGAAGACACAATTTTTTTGGTTCAGAACTGCTGCAGTTGTTTCTTGTTCAGAAGTGCCGTACTTTTTTTTTTGTTCAGAAGTGCCGTAGTTGTGTCTTGTTCAGAAGTGCCGTATTATTTTTTTTGCTTCAGAAGTGCCGTAGTTTTTTCTATTATACTGCAATGAAAATAATGAAAGTACGGCACTTCTGAACAAGAAACAACTACGGCAATTCTGAACAAGAAACAACTACGGCACTTCTGAACAAGAAACAACTACGGCACTTCGGAACAAGAGAAAAAATATGGCATTTCTGAACAAAAAAAAAAGTAAGGCACTTCTGAACAAGAAACAACTATGGCACTTCTGAACAAGAGAAAAAATACGGCATTTCTGAACAAAAAAAAAAGTAAGGCACTTCTGAACAAGAAACAACTACGGCACTTCTGAACCAAAAAAATCTTCTTTGCTAAATATTAGTAACCCTGACACCACCACACTTAGGTTAATTGCAACTTTGTTTCCTAAGGAAATATGAAAACTTTATTAAACCAAAAAAAACAACAAATACGGCATTTCTGAACAACCAACAACTACGGCACTTCTGAACCGATAAAATATTTTGTGTGGGTCAGACAGGAACTTTTTTTTTTATTACACAAGAAGTGTACATGGTCTGCTCTTTTGGGAGGATTTGGTGGCCTTGAAAAAGGCCGGGGTTGTTTTGTGGTTTCTTTATTATACCATGTCATCTTGCCATGGCACACTTCCTTCTTCTGAATTAACATAGTCTACCAGGTACTGCCGTTGACTCTTGGCTACACCAGTCATTGAATGGCCTCTAGTGGGTGGTGGCATTTCATCAATTTCTCCAGCTGCCCTCCAAGTTCCTGGGGTGATTACATGTGTGTCTGGATCTTCCTGGTCCACCATGGTGTTCTGGGTAGTTGGATACCTTATTCGCATCAGATTGTGGAGGCAGCAGCATGCAAGGACTATGGATTCCACTGTCTTGGTCCTCTGTGGCATGGTAGTCAGGAGACACCTGAACCTTGCTGAAAGGATCCCAAATGCATTTTCCACAATTCTTCTTGCCCGGGAGAGTCGGTAATTGTATATCCTCTGCTCCTTGGTCATGTTTCTTAGGGGCAGTGGCTTCATCAGCCAGGTTTTCAAAGGAAAGGCATCATCTCCGACAATGAAGTAGGGAAGAGGTGTTTCACCAGGAACGATTGGTTCAGGTGGCGGTAACCCAAGGGTCCCTTCTTCAAGTGCTTCCCTCAGGACTGTCGTGCTAAATACTCCTCCGTCCGATCCAGCTCCGTTAGCCCCACAGTCTACATTAAGGAACTTGTAGTCAGCATCCACAAGAGCCATGAGTACAATGGAGTGGTATCCCTTGTAGTTGTAGTACACGGAACCACCTTTGGGAGGACATCTGATGGCCACATGCTTTCCATCAATGGCTCCAACACAATGAGGAAAGTTCCATCTCGAAAAGAATAGTTCAGCGACTTTTCTCCACTCTTCTGGAGTTGAGGGGCAGGTCAGGAGTTCGTCGGAATACTCTGCAATTATGGCTTCACAGACTTCTCGAATTATCAAGCTGATGGTGTTGTGGGCCACTCTAAAGCCATACATGAGGGACTTGTAGCTGTTTCCAGTTGCTAAATAGCGGAGGGTGATGGCAAGTCTGTGTCCTGGGTCCAAAGCTTTCCTCATACAGCTGTTTTGTTTTCTAATCCTATGATCAATTTTGCCAACGCTCTCTCGGAAAATGGCTGGTTCCATTCTCATAAAGTTGGTATAACTTGCGGTGTCTTCGTGGAACAGTTCTCTCAGTAGACGATCATAATATCCCATCTGCGGTCTTCTCAACAGCCAAGGCTTCTCCCAAAACCTCCTCCTCCTCCTCCTCCTGGCTGCCAGTTCTCTTTCTTCTTCTCTCTTCCTCTCCTCCTCCTCCTCCTCAGCTAGTGCTTCCATACAAGCAAGTTGTAAAATAAGTGTATAATTGGCCTGAGCAGCTAGTAGTAGCAAGGCTCTATTTTGTTGGGGTTGATGCATGTACATGGTCTTTCCTCTTCAGCAGCCGGAGACAGAATGATGGAGAACAACAGATGCAGCCCCTATTTATACATTTTTGGCAAATTCCACGAGATAGCCGCCGGGTTAACCCGTGGAAGCCGCCGGGCAACCCGTGAAAGCCGCCGGGCAACCCGTGGAAGCCGCCAGGCAACCCGTGGAAGCCGCCGGGCTACCCCTGGAAGCCGTCAACTAATTTGCCGTCCCCGGCAGTAACCTGTGAAAGCCGGCGGGTAACCCGGCGGGTAACCCGTAGAACCCGGCGGGTAACCCGTAGAACCCGGCAGGTAACCAGACGGGTGCTGCCCCGCCCCTTTTTGCTGCCAGAAACTGTCGCCAAACCGGCGGAAAGAGCTGTTACATAACTATTACGTAATACTACGGGTTCACTACTGCACAACCGGCCCGTGTGACAGGGGCTTTAGAGCTTAAAAACTGGTAAAATACGTTGCAAAAATGTTTACTTAATTTAGAGTACAATTGTTTGCTTTGTACACACATTCATGAATGAATGGTACTACGTTAACCAGCTACTATCTTGATTCTAAAAGCACACAACTTTGTAGCATTTCTGGTAGTTGTTGGCACAGGATTGGGCCCATACTGTGTTAGAGGAAGATAGAGCCCACAGCCCTAAGGGTCTCTACACGTTGCTGTTTCCAGTCCAAGAAATGCCTTCAGTTCCTAAAATGATGTCTGGCAAGGCGTGGTTATTGAACCTCTGCGAGGGAGGTCGAAGTGCTCCCACCGCAGCATGACAATGAGTGTCCAAGACCCAGTCGAGTCCCATTAGCACCTCGGATAGATTTTCCATTTGGCAGCCTGCTAAAGGATACCAGTGGAATATTATATGTGAGCTGCATATTCGGTTTACAGAATCCCATTAGCATAGGTCTAGATTCTGTAAACAGAGCCAACACGTTGCTAATCGACTGCGTGATTTGGCCATGGGTCTTGAATCCCATGAGATTGTCTCCCTCCGGCTTTAGATCTCACGAGGCTCCAGTCAGGCACATTTCTTGATCTATGGAGATATTTACCTTAAAAGAAGTAGGCAGCAAACACAAGCAAGTCTTTATGAGGAGAGCTCTATTAGCCTCATTACAGAAACCTCATGGAAGCATCGCATTTCATTATTATCTATGTGCAATATGCTTGTTTGCGGACCATCGCGGCACAACTTGCAAATGGTTGAAGCAATGGCTTCGCTATAGAAATATCAAAAGAGATATGCGTGCAATGCGCCACAGCGGCTTTCATTGTCTGCGAAACTAAAGACATCTTTTTACTGTGGCAACATCATGCACTTGTGCTATAAATTCAGAACTCATGAAAGGATAATTCTGGTAAGATGCCACAACTGTCTTGCATTGACAATTTTTCGCATGGTTCCTGCACCACATAATGACATTCATGTCTTGTATATAGCAAGATTCCAAATCTGCATAGACCCACCATTTTTTTCAGTTGCTTGTACACATCTTGTCTTTATAAAAACGTCCACTGAGAATCTCATCAAATCAACCATTATCCCCTCATTAAATGCACCTGGCAACACACTTTACGAAGCTAATACAAGAATTGCTAGTGGTATGGCACACCGTTAGTACCTTACTGGAATATGCACAAGGATTCAATTACTTATACAAACCTAATTTGTTGAGTGCCATATCTTACAGTAGATTCTATGTCCTGATTAGTGACATGGGCTTGTCCAGAGGAGTTAATTTTTGTTGCATTAATAGATTGCATACTGGTGCAAACGGAACAGGTGAAATACCTACTAGACAGAGCTTAATGGATAATTGCATACACTAAATAAACAATGTACATGAAAATCAATTTAGTGAGCATCACCTCTTCACTGATGTTGAATTGCAGATAATTGCACCACATAGGGCCTTTTCAACAAGCTTTATTCAAGAATTTTTTTTCTTGTTCTTTAAACCTTTATATATTTACACAGGCTGTTTGAAAATAATTTAAACGACACAAAATGTTTTATTCTGTTATGCTTCTATAATATTGATGCTACAAGTATGTCTATCTATAGATAAATATGCAATGGAAATTTATTTGAATGAATTCACCACCATTTTCAAACATTTTTTTCCGTGTCCATTTCATTCTATTGCTATTGGCATTAAGGTCATATCGTAAGTTAAAAGACCAACTTTTGGACCCCATTATATTCTTGTTGTCTTAATATAATGATCACTTCACAATTAAGGCCAGTCAATGTTGCACCAAAGATGATCATTTTGACGAGGTTTTATCTGTACAAACGATTGTTACAACATGAAGCCACTATACTAAATGAAAAGAAAAGACAAAGCTATGATGTTCCTACCACAGGAGACAGCCAGCTTACAGTATTGAGCAATATTCAATATCGTCTTTTCTACAGAGGTTTCGTTGCCATATTTTTTCCTCCAACTTTGGCCTTCTGGAATTTCACTCGTGGAAAACAAGTGCATCATTTATGTACTGTAGTAATTAGTTCTGCTCCAGCCACAAAGGACAAAAGAATCAATACCTAATTGACCAAAACCAACGGAAATTGTTGCTAATGTTTCATTCAATGTGAACAAAAACGCTATGGATCCAATTATGTGCTGTGCGTTTTCCATGAATATTCAACTACATGCATTTAAATAGTTACACAATGAGGTGAATGAAGGATTGTCAAGCCAAATACTTGTTGGGAAAATGGCTTAATTTAACATTGTTGTTATGTTGTGAAAAATTAATTTGAATTTGTCTCTCATACAGTTTTTTAGAAAATTAAATCGGCCCGGTTGCAGTCCATCATCTATACGTGTCACACTCTTTACATATATAACCGGTTTATTGAAAATTTTTTGTCGGTAAAAACAAATCTTAACACTAAAAAAGCCTTTCGTATTGGTGCTCATAAAAAATAGCTGAACTTTATGTAAAGCTCTCCACTATTCATTTTTTGCTCAGTATAGACTAAAATTCTAAGGCTATTCATGACCAAAGCTTTGAAAGTGATGTGTGTGTAGTCAGAGGGACTAGTCGAGTTGACAAAAGAGCAAAAGAGAGGCCTTTTATATTTGTTTTAAGTTTGCACTAAGAGAGCATTCCGCCATTGCAAATGCACTGAATTGTCACCGAGTGCGACAGAAAACTACAGACACAGTCCGATACCCAAACTTCTTAGCTGCAGATGGTCGCCGCACCAAATTAAATAAATTACCATAAGCACACAAAGCGAGGCGAAATAATCCCTCCAACCGGAATGCCCAAACAGGCTTAGATTTGCAAATTGTTCAAACGGCCAACTCATGAATACATTATCTGTGCTTAATTTACACAGAGCTGTGATACGATGTGGTTATGAAAATGGGAAACTGTCCCCTCAGCGGAGAAGAACGGTTTATACCCGGTTACGAAAACCAGGTGTTTCCCAAGGTAGGAGTCACTGAATGACACCATTGTCTGTGTGACGGATACTACAATCAGACCATTTATAATCATTTATAATAAGCATGCTTATTACAAAAGTGTGCTTATAATAAGGCCACCGTCCGGTAGTGCATGTTTTGCCTGGTCTTTACACCAGAATCGAATATAATCATATGAGAATGAAACCCATGTGTCACAAAGGGTATACTATGAGTATTAAAACATACGTTTTCCATGCGAAGGATAAACGCATGGAAAGCGCATGGATTTTGCCTCATTACAATTCGCTAAAAACCATGCGCTTTTCCATGCGTTTATCCTTCTCATGGAAAACGCACGTGGCACATTTGGCCATGTATAATATAACATTATTATCATTAATTTCACGAAAGAGTATGCATTCAATTTTACTAATCTGCTAATACACCTTTCTGATACAAACTCTTGACATTAACCAGATGATTGATGAAAAAGTGATAAGAACAATGTGCAAGTTACCCATGTGTGGAGTCGTCTACTTGCCTCAGCATGGACATTACATACAAGGCACTGCTAGTTTATCATACATCTAGCCTAATATGGAGAGTGCCCTAGGTAAGGTATTGACAATCTCACAAGAGCTGATCAATTCCTGAACCGCTAGACCCACTGTCATGGAGTACCTTACAAGCAACCCAAAAAAACTCCAAATATTTGTCTGCCTCAGACCTAACTCACTGGTCAGACCACCAGACCATCACATACAGCCATTACAATGAAGAATTCAACCATTGTCTTGTGAAATCATAATTAACCTTGTCTGGGTGATTTTTAAAGTCAATTTAAGGACAAGGTCAATTTAAGGACAAGGTCAATTTAAGGACAAGAAAGGACAAGAAAGCAAACTTAATTGTTTACAACAGACCTCACAAGCAAATGATTGCATGTAATTCGATTTGAAAAATAGTACCATTTACATGTAAACAGTAGGGTATCTACACATGGGTGACCAGGAATAAGGTTGGCCTGACATCAATTTGACGTTGACTTTAGAACATGGTCGTCTTGAGACTTCAGAGTAATCTATTATCATGAATCACCATTGTCACATTTGTAGCTTACCCCAATAGACAACTACAGTGTATCATTAGTCTTTGACACTATTACAAGTATTGTTAGCCAAGCAATAATACAAGGGACTTGTGTTCCTGATGGTATTATTCTACTGTACACTATTCAGCCTAGTTTGGATGGCTGTTTCATCCATCATCTCATGGCCATGATCCCTGCCTGTCCCAATTAGCCCATCAGGTGCAACAATACAGGAGGTAAAGCCCTAATCCACACACCTAAATGATAATATTTTACCAACAACCTGTGCAAAT
Source organism: Alitta virens (assembly GCA_932294295.1). Classification (NCBI taxonomy): domain Eukaryota; kingdom Metazoa; phylum Annelida; class Polychaeta; order Phyllodocida; family Nereididae; genus Alitta; species Alitta virens. The sequence continues at coordinate 28,610,325 of OW028581.1, read as the reverse complement.
AGAGGAAGGTTCACAGTAACAATGAATGCTGTTTAAATTGTTTGTAACCAGCTGTTATGGAGAAACAATGAACAACACCTGTCTTTATTCCTTTTTTTATTCGAGCCCATTGTAATCGCACTGGCTTAGCACTCACAACAGATTCTTTTAAAATGCACTTTGTTCAGAAAAATAAGGATAAGGAAAAAGGAGAGTTTTGAAGGCAAGATCACCGAATCTATGCATCTCTTTATTGTGTAGTATTTTCCAAATCTCAGGCACCAAACCATGATAAAACTGGCCAATCGACTCCAATCTATCATCCTCACATTGCCAGCTGCCAGAGACCTGATTCAGGATACAATATTTCAAGTAACCCTCTCCCATAAACCGCAGCCATCCAAATCTAAGAAGGCAGTAATGAGTACTGGCTGACTTTGGCTGAGGGCTAATTATATTCCTTTGAAAGGCTAGGATATTTTAGGAGCATAAGTACCCACTACATTCTGGATGACTAGTCATCTATCATATGCTGCTCTCATATTGGGTAGTAACACGGAAAATATGGACCATTTTATGGCCACCTATTCTTCATTACACCATATTTAGGGTATTGTTATTAAGTCAGTGGATAAGATTGCTGAAATTGGACATGGAAATCCTTATGGAATGGATTAGATGTATGTGTCTAGCTAAATTAAAGCTTAGTCTGTAAAGCCAACCTAGTAGTACAGTGTATGATGTAACAATGATTGTGTTTCAAATTTCTATGTGTTGTTTCTGACAGTTCCTCGATATCAAGATATTAATTGGTGGACAATTATATGAAAGCCTAATACACAAACTTATTCAATAAATATTAAGACTGTTTACTCCATGAAATATACATGAAATTACTGAATGAAATACACACAGAGTTACTCAACATAATGAAATAAATAAACTTATATGTTTTTTAACCCAACATATGCTTTGTGACTTTAAGGACAGAATGAAAATAGTCTGAAAACCTTATGAAGTGCCTTTTAGTGTAATGATAGTTGAAGAGTGTGATAAACAAGTTTCTTCATTGAAGTGTAGTACATTCCTTTCACTGCGATTCTAGTTGGCAACCAGTCCTTTCACTGTAGCCTTGAGCCAGTCTGTTATGCCCGAGTGGTGTGTGACTTTGACAAATCTGCAAGGTCACACCAGTCTCACAAAGTGAAATAAAGTCTGGCAAGTGTGATGTAAAAGGCTGGTAAAACATGAGAAACCTACCATCATCTGTCAGACAACTGAAGGACATTTGCGATTGCTAGATGCTTGTTAGTTTTTTTTACTGCTGTAAAGTTGGTTGCAGATCACCAAAGCAGAACCATTTCTCCATACCAAGGCCAAAGATGAATTTATATACAGTTATAATCTGTGTGCAACTGAATAATAAATTATACTAAAGAGTCTAACAAAGAGAAATAAAGGAATTAGTCCATGATATTTTTTCAAAGACTTATCTTAAGGATTAGTGTACTTATTTAGTGGAGATCAATGCAAGTATCTCTCCAGTAATTATTAACACACACATTGCCCCCTTCCAACCCTTAAAACGGTAAAGGTACAATGTAATTAACTCAAAGGTTTGTAAGTTACTTAATAAAGCAGTAGACAAAATAAAAGGAAAGAGCAAATACATTATTATCATTGAAATAATTAGGTAGACCTTCTTCTTCGTCCGTGACATCATGATGGATTTAGCCAAACGAACGGATGCAATTTATAGTGCAAACACAGGAGAAAACTGTGACATAATGCTCTTAGAATCTAGACAAAATTGAAGAGTGATTCAACGTAATTATTAGAACGATAATGATAGACAGAGTAAACGAAAAGGGGCATAATTAGAATAGATAATTAATAGAAATCCTGGAAACATAACAACAAGAACACTTGTTTGGTTTGCAAATTAAAAGAATCATCAGTCTCCGCACCTGGAATGGCACGGATTTTCGGAAAGAATCAGCACATCATAATATATTCCAGTAACAATAGATCATGACGCAGTCAGCATAATTATGGCAATTTGGAAGAATGTAATTAACCATCAACACTGAGAAAACCTATCCGTGCGGTCAGGGGTTAGAACATGTCACCAGTGCACGCTGTTGGTTGGAACGCCAGACATGCAATTCAACTGAATTTAGGTTCCATTATGGCTGAGGTTGGCTGGAGAAAAATTAGTTGAAGATCTGTTTCAAAGGTTTCTTTTTGTCAGTACGATGATCTGCAACTGGTTAAGTAATGATCTCCTCATTGTCTTAGTTTAAACATGTAAACAAGTGTTATCTCAAAGAAATACCACTGGATATGGGATAAAACTGGGTGCTTTCTAAAATTTGGTTCAATCAATAAATGAGTCCTTGAAGTTAAAATTACAGAATAATTACACCGATTAAAGATAAAATCTTGGCACAATCATTTTATGATGTCATTATATGATAACAACAGGACAATCAAAATGGAAATAATTTTTATCTGAGTTCTGATGAGATCCATTTTTGATATGGATCATACCATTTAAGTGGAAATAAACCCAAACAAACATTGTACCAAACGATGCATGTCAATAGCAAACAGTTGCAATAACCATATTAAAAAGATGTTTAAGGGAATGGGAGAAGTTGATTACTTTTCCGGAAGGCGAAGATCTCTCGTTTATGACGTAATTACCCCTGAGAATAATTGTCTCGTCTTTGAAATAATGAAGGAGACACATGGCTTGCAAGAGACACAATAATCAGCATGTTGAGTGACACAATTCCCTCAGAACTCACCAATATTGAGATTAAATGCAATGCAATTTGCTGTGTTTTCTGCCATTAATTAATTTGTTTCTCTTTCTGTCCTTGTTTTATTTCGATTTTTATAAAGATTTTGTCCCTGTATTACCCACTATGTACAAGTTACCATTACACGTTTAATCATACTATGAAGGTATTGGTTACACTAGCTGGCCAAATGACCTTATAGGTCAAAACATCGTTAACTTTAACTACAAGATACATTACAATGTGCAATGAAAATACAGCCTAAGTAATACACACGAATGTTATAGAAATAGAAATATTAATTCACCCTGAAGTTATCAGACAAAAAGATGTGTAAGCATGTTTTTCTATTGATTATCTGAATATTTGGCAATGACAACAGTTGCACACTTTTTTACATGTGGTGTGTCTACAAGTATTTTTAATTGTTCTATCACTTGTGTCGTATTGTTTTGTGATTGTTTAAATGTCATGTTATGGCTAAATTCTTATTATCAGGACAATTGATGTTTTTTTCTTCTAGCAATTAATTGCAAAAATACAGGATGTTCTGTCAAACACAATATCGTTCAGGTGGTCCAATGTATAGCTGTTATGCTGCGCTATTACGAATTTTTGTTTAGTACCCCTCAATTCAATTAAGACATCACCTCACCCTAGCCTAATGATGTGCGCACAACCCCTTGCTTGAGTTGCAGCCATATTTCATGGAGAGCAATTAGGCGAGCTTCCTGATTCGCTGGAAACACTATCTGTGAGCTTCAAGGAGGGAGCGAAAAATGGCCCTTGGCTCCTATATTGTGTTCTGTTTGTATGGTGAGCAGATGATAAGCTACTATACCTCCTTATCGGATAAGAAAGTAGACTTGTGAGAATGCGCCAGCGACAGACAAACACCAACATATGGCGGTCCAAATTAGCAAGAGGCGCTAATCAGCTTGTAAGATATGGTTGGTAAACTCATCAACCACTCACAACACCATCAATCATTGTCGAACAAGATGCTGGGCATTGTAATCAAGATGCTTGCTGAACTGGGTGAATGTTTTGGCCATGTCAAAGCAGCAGCAAATATTAGTGGGGCAATGAGGCAGCTCATGTTCTGGCCACTTGTATCGCTTCTCAATCAAGCATGCATGTTGACGCTGCTGGGAAATTGCAATCCTAGCTAATTTGATTGTATTCCATGTGTCATGGAATTTCTGACATTATCTAATATACCTTGAAGGCAATGCCACTGCTGCGACGATTTACAGAGAAAATGTCACATACACTACCTTCAGGAAGACAATTATTTTTCTATTAACGACATTAAATATTCAACAAATGGTGCCAAAACATTTCAGGCCCACAAATCGTACCATGCGCATTAAAAGATTGATGACACAGCCAAACTTGTGTCATTCGTTTTCCTTTATAGCATAAATAACACTCCCTCTCTTCTTATCAGTGATGAATATGGTTATTTCTCTTTCGTATTTTCATAGGAAATCATGAGGATTAGCCAAGAATGCGATGTTCATGAGGCATGAAGGATGTGAGGAGCTTTCAGGTAAAATTTAAGATTTTAAGCAAGATTTCATGGAAAATTTCATGCAACATGATAATTCACTAACCACCAGACAGATTAAAAAATAATGAAACAGTTTACTTCATAAATATTTAATTTATATAGATACATTTCATTCAGATTCATGCATTTTTTCATGGAAAGTTTGTTAAAGGGTATTTTCTAAAATTGTGTGATATTAGCGTGGGGTTATCGATGAAATATGAAACATGTGCTAAACCAATAATACATTCTATAATGTACCATATGTATGATATAGCCATATATGTTTTGATACTACATGGTCAATTCACCTCATTATAATTAGGCAAAAACCATGCGTTTTCCATGCATTTATCCTTCTCATGGAAAATGCACATGGCACATTTGGCCATGTAGTATTACATATTGTGTTGGACATAGATTAGCTGTTTATTCGTAGCAATGCTAAGATGAACATCACTGGCTAGAATCTGTTTATCATGTCTCCAACAAACCTCCAATTCCCCCATAGAAATTTCTCAGACACATAGAGATGAATAAATGAAAAATACATGAAGATAGATTTATAGCCCTTTTCTCTTTCTCTGAGATTTATGCCATCTTCACACATTGCTCAATGTCAAAATAGCTTAAATAATTCATTGTAACGTGTAGTAATTACAGAATGCAGAAATTGATTGCCTGATGGATGGTCGGCATTAATCTACAATGATGGCATCCAGGGCTAGCATTCCATCACATATCATGCAATTAATCAGTTAGGAACAATGCAATCTACAATTAGTGGCCATGTCCAATATCAGCCATAATAAAGCAAGACATATGGCAAGTATGATGTACAACTTATTGTGTGGTGCTCTGAATGAGGTTATCATCAGGAACAATTAGCCTCGTTTCAGAGCTTGATGTGCACTAAAAGGAAGTATTTGATGGTCAGTTAGCATCAGAGTGTTGTACCATGTTTGCACATTAGAATGCCTAGCAGAAAAATGGTTACATTGGCATTCAGTGTTCAATTTTCACTGCTCTGGACGACCTCCTAGTCAAAGCATTGTTAAAGTTATGCAATATTGATAGTAAATGATTTGTAAGCAACAATTGCCATCTTGCATAATAAGCTAATATCTTTGGTTGATCCCAATTGGTTGATCCCAATGAAAACTTTGCAGGTGTATTGTGTAATTTTAGTTTTATTTTATTTATATTACCACCTGATTGCAACAATTAACTACGTCACATAAGACTTTGACAGAAGTAATTTTCAGCAACTAACTCACTGCGTGTAACCACTTATATGCTAGGCACTATAATGAGAGTCAAAGGACCTGATTTATTCTAATGAGCACATTATTGGCATGTATTTGACTAATTCTTAAAGATTAATGGTTAATAAGGCATCTGCCAATTCCGCATTGTCCAGATCTGCTAAAGGTCCTGGTTTTTATCCCCGGTACTTTTACTAGCTTCATCCCAGCTGGATGTCGTTCAATCAAGATTTGAGATGTTAAATTAGAGGCACCTTGTAATCGGTGTCTGTGCTGAGGCACGGAAAAAACCTCACCCTAGGGTAAATGTGTGGCATGGTGTGGACTCCAAGCCTTATCTCATCATAACGTCTGCCTCTGGCAGCTGGTCATATAAGCCTACAAAGCTTCAGACCCAGTAGTAGTGAGACATATGAGGGCCTCTTGCAAAGTGGAAACTGTAGCTAATAACCATCTATAGTAACTGGTGAGTTTTAAGTTTAAGGTAAATTCTAATTTAATTATTGTATACATTGTTGTTAGGGGGGCCCTTTGTCAGCGACAGCATGGCTGTTTTACAAGGGCTGTCCTGATCTTGCATATTTCTATATACTCTGTCAAATAAATTTGTTCTGAGTTCTATTGAGATTATATCCTAATTATCCAGTTCTCTTGGTGGTTAACGCCTCATTAATCTCAGCCTACAAAACTGTACTACTACATAATATCATGAAGTATAAAATGTTCGTGCAACACAGTACACAAGATGCCAAACACCACATGAATCTCGTGATGTTCTACCTATCTTTCATAACCAGCAAAAGAAAAGCTAATGTGACCAGATGTCCACCAATGACAATAATCGGACTCCTCCCAAGTGTCCCAGCTGCCTGAAATAGAAATCCCTCGCATGGGTTTCGTGAGCATGGGATGAACTGCTGTGAGTGATGTTTGAGGAAGATAAAGATATTGATATCTGCAAGAAGATAGGATTGATATCTGAAAGAGTGGGTAGTGAATAAGCTGTTTTAGCCCATGATTGGCGTGTATGCATTGTTTGAACAAACAAAATATACCATGCAGACGATGTACTTCCATACATTTACAGTACTGTTGCAATTAATCCATTTTGCATATTGCGAAATATCCGAAGTTTTAGTTGATTAAATCTAGCCAAAAAGTAAAGTATAAAAACATCCATAATACTTGACAAAACTGTTGCTAAAATATTGAAGAAATTTAGATGAGGTTACAGTGTTCTGCCTTATCTATACAACTACCCAGCCTGCACTTACAAAACCATTTGTTACAAAATATAGAAAAGTCAGGCTATGAATAAACGATAATTTTCTTCGATAGTATTGTTCGTTTTGGTCTCAGCGCTACTGTTCTGAAGCTTCGATAGCTTACATGTCACAAGCAGACGTAATGATGAGAAGACAATGAGTGCAAGGTACTCCTAATTTAATGTCATATGCGAATAGTATCCAGATGATACCCAGATAACATTTCAAATCATTTCAACGTTGGCGCAATGTCTGCGATGTTAATACAATGTTGTAACGACAGTGGCCTAAATGGAAACTATGCTGGGCCGATTTGAAATGCTATTTGGGTAAGTGGTTTGTTAAGAAGGTCAGGGTGGGATTTAAACACAGATAACATTAACTAGGCCTTAACCACTAGGCTACATTACTGCTTATATGTAGCCTGAAAGGTTTTCCTAAGTTTGATTTATGTGACCTGGTCTTGTGCCAACAACAGCATTACGGGCAAACAGGCTTAAAATGTGACTTCCTGTAGTTCTGGCTGAGCAGAATAAAAAGCTAATTTTTAAAGCTCTGGACTCTGACAACAAATGGCATGAACTGAATGCACCAAGAACTATCTTTGCTTTAGAATCAGCAGTGCAAGCTCGCAATAGCCCTAACTATCCTGAATGGGAATTATTCTTTAAGTTCATGCATTATTTCAGGAAGAATGCTATCTTTTACAGTAATCCAACACTTTGCATGTATATTATTCTCCACTTCTTTTGCATGATAAAAAGGACAAGCTCATTGTTCTTAGAACGACCCATTTTGGTTGAGAAAGGATGTTTCTTTGCTAGAAGTTTGTCTCATTCCAGAAACTACAATTTATGTCAGTTGGGAAACTTTTAACTCTTTTTCGTGATTTGAACATGCTCCACACAACAGGCAGTGCAATTATATATTCAGTAGAAAGTCTTTTACCTCTACAAAATAGACAATTTAAACGTTTTAGGTAAGAAAGTTCTGCCTTTTTATTGCATGAGGAGGGCACTATCATAAAACCGAATGCAGTGACAGTAGTCTAGTGGATGAGATGTTTGGCAGCTAAGTAACAGGTAGTAGGTTCACACTTTAAACATGGCATTAAAATGTTGGCCAAACATATTCTTCTAGTAACCACAGCCTTATCTCACCCGGTTACAAAGGGTATTGGCATCAGGCAACCAGAGTGATGGTGCGGGTGTGAGCTCTAAAGCTCCTGCCAAATTCAAGGCTGTATATCCCAGTACCCAGTAGTTGAGAGCCCAGCGTGCTACCACTCAGCTAGACCCCCATCCCCGTCTTCACCAATGACGTTGGAACATACATTCCATAGCAGATTGCAAATGAGAAACATATACAGCAGATAGAAACTAAACTCATCATGTAAATCCAGAACTCTAATTGGGCTGAGTAACAGTCTTATAATCAATGAGAGTCGTGGATTCGCATGACGTTTTCTGGAGTTTAGTTTCCAAGTCGCGTTCAGACGGTCATCATTCAGAAATCTTCATGATTTCGAACGGAACTAATATTTGTATTCACCAAGGTATCTCTTAAACTGAATTTCAAATTTGAAGAATAGCAGTTTTTCATAGAACTGGATACCATTTATCAGTGTGACAATGTTATTGTGTGGGATTCTGTTGTCTTTCAGAGAGACACACCAATTTTCAATATAAATGCGGTAATCAGTGGTAATAGCATGACTTGGTGATTTCACAAACGCCCTTTAGGGTCATAGGTCAGAACTTCCAGATACCAATCACCATTATGATAATTTCCACATAGCAATTATCAGGGAAGGTGATTTTGTATTTAGCGTTCTTACTTTTTCTTAAACGAATAAAGTGTCTCATAAAAAAGGTTTTGCAGGCAATTTGCATTGATTTCAATAACTTGTAGGCATTTCAAGAGTTGGCATAAATACAAGGAGAGAGTTCTCAGTAGCCTAATCTGGTGGACAAGGATATTGATCAATTCCCTTAGCCACTTGCCAATATAACTAGGATGGGGTTTCACAAGGAGAACTGTGCAGCCAGTAACTGGATGGCAATACACAGCCTTTTTTTGGATTTAAATTCCATATCAAAAAGAAAATAATAGAAACGTATTATGGTGAGTGTGACATTCCAAATTGCTATGTAGATTCTATTATGCAATTTTTTGATGATCCGATACAAGCTAATAATGTCCAAATTACATAAAGCATCATCATAATCATATTGCGGTATTATATGATAATTTTAATATATATGCGTGAGCAGCGTTTCAATGTATTTATACATATCTACATATATTTCTAAAAGAATGACAATATCCATTTTCTCTGTTTGTATATATATATATCGTGAATACACGATTGAACTTGAACTTATATACATTTTCTAAATAATTTCCTAAAGTTGTTCATATCATTTTCACTTTTTTCGTCATAATCATTGTTTTTTTTTGTTTTTTCATCGCTTTGTGTATTCAATGAATTTATATTTCCATGTCTGTAATATACTTCTTTCCTAAAGCGGCATGCATCTTGCCTTTGGGCGGGGAAACTTCCATCAACAATAAAAAAAAATTATATATATATTTAAAAAATACTCTATCAACATTCTAAGAATTTCAGCTTCAATAATATGCCATAACATTTTTAGCTCCAACAAGAAATAACGAAAAAACTATTTAATCTTGTTTCGGAGAAATGATCATGACATTGCCAGGTTTTTGAATTTCCTCAACAATTGGCAAAGCATTCTATTGCAGAGTTATAAAAAGTACATTTAGGAATCTGTCTGATGTCATATCATTACCTATTCACCAGCCAAAACCTTGTGATTACTGAAATGCCTAATTAGTGTCATTATTTAGCTTTCTCGAATTAATTGATATCTCGAAGGTAACATGGATTTCAAAATCATGGCCTTGGCAGAAAATATTTGATTGAGTCACGGAACATAGCTGAATTCTCCTAAATCATATGATGGAGAATATTATTCAATTCTAAATTACAGGACAATATAAAAGGGAATATTAACTACAGCTATGAAACATTTTTTTAAATGACTGCTAGAAACAAGAAAGCCAAAAAAAAAGAAAGCCAAAAAAAAAGAAAAAAAAAGGAAAGATTTAATTACAACTGAATGCAGTAGACACCCCACCATATGACCACCTCACCATGAGTGAAATTCAACAATTAACTCTGCCACAAAGTGTTGAGTCAGACCAGCTGAATTTGGACACTGCTTTTTGCTGCCATGCCATAATGATACCGCAAGAGATAGCCTTGGTTGATAGTTACGTCATACGAAACACAGAGCAATGCAAAATGGCCAGAAATATTATCAGTGAATTGATAATTACATCCCAACTTAGAAGTAAATATTTTATTTCTGCTGTCTATTAATTCAAATGGCGACAGATGAGATCCGAAAAAAAATTATAAATAAAATAGGGAGATAGGAAAATAAGAGTAGATCATGGTGGTTTAAAATAATTTTTTTCTTTTGTTAAAAAAAAAGATTGGGTAGTAAAATTCAGAAAGTAATCATATTTAGCTATTAAATCACTGCATAATATAATAATATAAGTCCATGTATGTAAATTCGATATGTAAGTCCCCTGATAGCAGGCTAGTTTGGACAGACATCAGTGTGATATGACACGTTTTCTGTGTTGGTCATCCCCTTCCCATCTTAAAGTATGTTGAAAGACAAGTCTTCAGCCAATATACTAATTATGAGAGTCTACTAAAGGACCCAGCTTCCATTTGAAGCAGTTTACATCGAAAACATCTTTCAGGAGAATTACTCCACATGAGGCTACCTTCTGATGTAGTTAAAAGGGAAAAAAATGATCTGATCACAGGCAAAGTTTTCCATAAAGTAAAACTGTGAAGTTGGGCTCAGTGCAATTTTCGTAATATTAAGCCCATAAAGGGTACATTTTATTTCATCATATACCTCCTCACAAGTTAGTCGAGTTTTTCGTGTGAAGTAAGTGTACTGAGATACCTGTAATAAGGTTGTTTTTTAACTTGACTGGCTTTAGCTGGAACACCCTGTAATGACTTAGATTTAACCCCATACCAAGAAACTCTCTGTTAACAAAAACTAAGTACAGACTGCACCATTAGGACTAAGGATAATGATGCCATTTAATAGCTTTATATTATGTTATTATCATAGATCCGGAGGGATAGATTTTTATAGTAGAACTGATTAGCAGCTAGCAGACATTATCAATGATTATGAAAAATCCAATAATGGTCTTGTTCAATGTAACTAATTAAGAAGCTTGTTTGATAAGTTGAACTGTGGCAGTGCACCAATTCCAACAATAAGGCAATTCATGTCACTAACTGCTGCTATTGCAGGTACTTAACTGCAGTTTACATATAAGGAATGAACAAACTAACTAATTGTGCTCAAAGTCCTTGGAAGTTCGGGGTCCCTCGTGGCAAGGATGGTGTGTGTGTGATTAGGGCTTTACGTCCTGTATTTCTGCACCTGTTGGGATAATTAGGACAGGCAGAGACCATGGCAATGAGACGAAGGATGAAACAGCTATCCAATTTAGGCTCGACCGAGAATCAAACCCGGGACCCAGCGGTTGGAAGCCCGCTACCTCTGAGCTAGGCCCCTGCCCTATGTGGCAAGGATGGTAACACTTGGTGTAAAGACCTTGAACGCCAGTGACCAACACTGGGCAATGCTACACGCTACTCCTGTTATGCTCTTCAATGCCAAAATACAGGCCTTTAAATAACCTAACCAAATAAAGCATTATATATTATATTAATTAATATATGATTCTCACACACCTGATGCTACCATCCTGCCAGGAAGTATTAAGCGAGATGTACCATAATGTCAAAGTGACTGACCATGCTGACAGCATTAATTTTGTAATATTTAATAGCCAGTCTGGCAGCTTATTAGTGAAATAAGTGTCATATAGTAATAACTGTCTTCCAGTTTGAGACAAAGAAAAATGGTTTAACGATTAATATGGTCTCATGCCAGGTGGCTTTTGTTGGGTGTTTCCGTACTGGTTTGTCAGGCAACTTGATTGAAAATTTCAATTCAGAAAACATTTGCAATTTTCAATCAAGTTGAATTTGCTCTATAAAAGACCAGCTTGAAATTTTGAATGAAGGTCTTTCATAAAGCAAATTGGACATGAAATAAAAACAAATCCTTAAATGTTGATTTAGGCATTTCTTCATATAAATTGTAACCAAAAACAAAAAACTCATTAGTACTGGGCCTCCTCTTGTCAAGGTTGGTAAGGCTGGGAAAACTTGGAGTGAAGGTCACAACACGTGACTAACGTTGGGCACTGCACTAGATGCACTCCAGTTATATCTGTATTGTACAGACCTTAATGACTGTAGCAAGTAAAACATCGTTAAACGAAAATTGCTATGCTTAATGCTTCGGAATACTTTTCTTGAACCAGGCAAGTCAGCTCTCCAAAATGAGTAAGGGGACCTGTCATGCCATAAAGACTTTCTGTCAGTTAGTTTCCTGCTGTCTGGATATGAACATGGTCCATAAAGAGACAATGCCTTTGTTGCAAAACATCTGTTAGTGCTCGGCTGATATTTGTGGCAACATCAAGTGGTGTTTAGGTGGATGAGCCACTTGGGACCACTTGCGTCTGGTGCATCTTATAACATGTGGTTGTATTTGGTTTGGCTGTGGTTATTTTAAAGCAAAGGCCATTCAGCACGACTATGAATGAAGTTATCTTATCTTATCTTATCTTATCTTATCTTAAAATGTAACCTATGCAATTGTATTATCTATTCACAATATATATAACCTTGTATGAATGAAGATGTTTTATATATTTAAACATGATTATTGAAATTAATGTATAATAGAATCAGAAGTATGTCTCCATAAGTATAAGAGAAAACAATACAGTATATATATTAAAAATAGGTTATTGAAGATAATGCGTAAAAGAACCTTTATGCCTCCACAGGTATAAGAACTATTTCCCTGAATGGCATTGACCTTGAATGATTGGCATTGTTTATTTATCTGATGTTTTCTCACATTTTCTTAGATGCAGCCATCTTAGGCAGGGTACTCGCTGCACATGAGCGATAATGAAACGAGACAGAGGGGAGAGTCTTACGTCATGACACACATTACCCCATCCTTGGGATCTTAATTTCACTTGACATAGACACACAGTAGCTGGCACTGCCAATTTAATGTCTCAAGTGAACAACATCCAACTGAAGTGTAGTTCATGTATAGTGCCCTGGCTTGGGAATGTGGCACATATACATGGCTGAATGTGCTACATGCATTTTCCATGCTTTTGGATAAACGCATGGTTTTTGCCTCATTATAATTAGCTAAATACCATGCGTTTATTATGCGTTTATCATGCGTTTACAATTTTGTAATTGTTTTTCAATTAATTCTAAAAATTGTATGTACATGTATGTCAAAGAGTTTGAATAAATATTATATATATTAAATCATTCATTTGCATATATATTTTAATTAAAATTAACCATTCATTTGGCTATATCCTTTGATATATATTGTTCTTTTGTTGTTGTTTTTTTTCCACATTCTAATGTCATATTATCATCGATATTTATTATTAAGATTGAGGAGTTCGTATTCCAATCAGTACGAGACAAGAATTAAGAAAACAAAGTCTCATGTGAATAGTTCCAGTAATCTCATTCTTACGTCACATTTTACAGAGAACTTACGTGTTAAAATACGATGTCACGGAGTGGAAAAAAAGATACACAACTACTTCAAACGACTGACAATGACGTAATTCCACAAAAATATAGACAATGGAGAAAGAAATATGCATGAGGGTCAGCCACTTGAAATGGCAGGCAGAACATATATATATATACCAATCTGCACCATTAAACCAGCGATGGGTCGATGAAGAAGCACCAGGCGAACATAAAAAGCAAAGTATATGCTATAGCATGACAGCATGGTGCACTTAATGACTCTGCGTGAGTTGTTGTAAGCACTGCAGTACATCGAGCCATTAAGGTTACACTTGTTAATGTGTTTGTCGTTATATTTCAATCAGAAATAGCTGACCAGAAATTGCCTTTGTTATGATGTGACCTTAGTCCCTTGATGCCTAATGGTATCTTCAGAGGTGAATACGACTCTCACGACATCACGAGTTGCACCATGATTACTGTCCATGGTCTCTTGATTTCATGAGTTGTGTTATGAGTAGATATGAGTGTAAAGGTATGCTGCCTTACCTTGTTTTCTTGCAAGGGCGTAGAAATGGTGTAAGGGGGTGGACTTGGTAGAGCCACATAAAAGAGGTCAATATGATTCTAGGTTTTACTAAATTCATTTATGGGAATAATGTATTGTAAACATAATTGTAGGCTATGAGAATGTTTCTCCCTTCTGAGTTTTGATTACTATAACTTGAAATAATACTTCTGGCCAATGCAGGGGGATTCAGACACTAAATCCCCCCTGGCTTACACTATTGTAGTCCTTATCTTGCATTTTAAGGTGCTGGACAGTTCATCTTGAATTTGTTTATCTATTTATTTATTAAATTTAGGCAATCTTTAGAAGCATAATTTCACTTTAATTTCCTTGCATCTACTCAATCCACTCCCTTTACTTCAGCATCGTTTTACGTGGCCCTGTCAATTGCAAATCAATGTCATACAGCTGTTTAAAGATGCATGAATTGAGTTCTTTTTGATGTTTTCGTAATCCTTATTTTGTCGTTATCTTATCCGATGTCCTGATGCTGTTCTTGGGTGATTGCAGGAAATGGCCTGTGCTTCTAATGGCGATTTTTAAGCCTGGTTATTGATTTATACAAAGCAAAATCAGGTAAGCAGCTGTTAGGCTCTTTAATGAGCCAAAATATACAGGTGGTCAGCCAAGTATGGGTGCATCAGGTCTCATGGACTTTGGTCCATCTTAAAGATTGATCATGCTCGACTGATCTCAATCACAAAGGAAAAAATACAACAAAGGCAAAAAATAACCACAATGCAGCACTAGTACCCTAGGAATGCAGCCCAGTGCAGCTATATTCCGTGAGGACGCAATTCTCAAGAGATGATATATATCTGCCCTCAGCTGCACAAGTATGGAGATTAGGATTTATATGACAATGAATATGGAGGGAAATGCACAGAGCAATAACGAAAACAGCCGAGAGAATACATCTAACAATTAACGTTTGTACAACGTGCATAATGTCATTGGCAACATTGTTATATCTGAGTTATGGAAAGTACTTCTTCAGGGCGGGGGCCCAGCTCAGAGGTAGCGCTCTGGGCTTCCAACCGCTGGGTCCCGGGTTCGATTCCCGGTCGAGCATAAGTTGGATGGCTGTTTCATCCTTCGTCTCATTGCCATGGTCTCTGCCTGTCCTAATTAGCCCAACTGGTGTAGAAATACAGGTCATAAAGCCCCAATCATACACACACACACACATGGAAAGTACTTCAAGGAAAAATAGATATGAAAATGTCAGGCTATATTCTTATGAAAAACTTTACATGGATGACAATGAAGGTTGCTGAAAAACAACAATGAAACATTGATGATTTGTCATTGTAAAAAACTTTCGTTGAAATTGAATATACGCATAGAGTTTACGTAAAACGCCCATTCGTGATGCGTTCATGTTTTGGTATATGACAAATCCCACCAGTAGTCAAATACACTGTATTAAGTTCCATTTTGTGGATAATCATTGTCGTACTTGACTGCATTGGTCAATCATTAATCTGGCGTTTTTAAGGATCAAAATCTTTTAAAAATCATATTTAATTAATATCAGCTCAAATCTGAATCCCAGATGTGACCCTACATTTGTATGTACTGGATGAACTTAAGCAGTCACAGCAGCCTTGACGTGTTCCGCCTCAATTGGAACTGACAAAAAGTCAATACCCTGACAGCATCCATACCTGCAATGTATGAAGATTCCTTCACACTTGCTTGACAGGCCCTTGTGTGGGCAAGTCAATTACCTAAGCCACTTGCCAATGTTTAACGAGGAAGAGCAGCTTATGTTTCCATCAATACCCATGTTTATGGCGTCGAAAAGATGGCTTGAGAAGCAATTACACGTCACAGTTTTGATGGGCTGTCATTAGCAGTCAATATAGACAGATTATGGTTCAATACACCACCAGGGGCCTGAAGTCATTTTGTTAGTGGTTAATGAGCAAATTATGCTTGATATCCACTAAGGCTTGACTGCAATACAGACACTCACTCCACAACCTGTGGGTACTGTCTATGACTATGTGATATAAGAGTAGATAGTATCGTTGGATACCGGTGGAAGTAAAAAATAAACCCTCAATCAACACCTTCAAATCGGCCGTACACAAATGGCCTCAGCAGCAGATTAGAAAACGTTGTTTGATAAAGACTACAACTTTGAATGTCTATTTCAGATGGACAAGATGGACAATATGGACAAAGGCAGCAAAAAATCACGCATGCCCCTTCCCCCACCCGGAAGTACTCTCTCCCCCTCCCCCCCGGACATACACCCCTCCCCACTCATTAAAAGATTTCTTCATTGGATCAAAAGAGCAATGAACTCAAAGACACTAAAACTTTTCATATTTGGATATTTTCGATTTTGTTATTTCCGATTTGTTTTCTTTGTAAACTTAAAGAGTCGTACAGAAGTGTTTACGCTTTTAAACAACGACTTCAAATAAACCTTTACATACATACATCATTAATAGCCTTTAAGGACCGTTGTGAGGCACTAATTAAGTTATATATTCAGCTGTACTGGAAATTTGTACAACATAAAGAGTTAAATCGAAGAAGAGCTGTCTTGAGATTAATACTTAAAATTAGTATTTCGTTGGTTAACATATTGAATGCAGTAGTATACAAAATTTGAATCGGTAATGCTCGAATGAATCATGAAGGATTGGCAATTCCAATAATGTTACGCGCATTAGACACATCATCTTATCTCTATCCGTGTACATGTAAAATTATATATATATACGGAGAGTGCATTAATCTTTAGTTGAAATGGAATTTATGATTGACATTAGAATAACTCAAGAGGTTTCAGCTACTTGTCGTATGATACGACATGCTCATGTCTTGCTCATAACATTATGTACATGTATCCTGCCAGCTAGGCTCTGTAAGATAAAGCGGTATTGGCTGCTTAGCCTGGAGCAGTATTCAGCCTTGACCATAGGGTTACCTGCAGGTGCCAAGTACCCGTCCATCATCATCACTGTCCACAAGAGCTCCCCAATTATACCCAGTAAAGTTCAAGCCAAAGCAGACCAGCCTAGAGGAGACCTAAGGCTCTATATTTGGAGCTTTCCAAGAGGCTTCATGATATGGAATACGCCAACGCATTAGACATAAACGTGTAACCCAGACTCAAAGAATTAAGCAATTTCTGTTGTTGTGTCTGGTTTCAATAATGCAGCTGTGGTCACATTTCTAAGTGTTAAATATCACTGTTGCGTCAGGTTTCACAGGGCCGTACTAAAAAACAGTGGTAATAGAGTATTTTCACTGAGCAGCCCTGAATTCAGCAAGACATTAGTCTTTCCTCTCCTCGTATTACTCGTTTTGCTTTTCAGGCATAGTAGGTCATAACTAACTGATTCCATAAATTGAATTTTCGCTGGGAAATAACAGAAATCAATTGAATGATAAGAAGTCAAATATGCATTAAAATGTACTATACTGCTGCTAGGATGCACTTTGCTTCAGCCAATCAGAGTCAAGTGCAGGAACTTTTTCAGCCAATAGAATTGCAGTAGACACCTGGTGGAAATACAGAGAACCTTCCGTGAAAATCGACTATTGAGTGTGTTACGCTTTTAAACTAAAAGCTCTTTGACTTTGAACTTGAGGTTTCTAACCTTCAGGTAAGGTCAAATTCCTGATTCTGTTAATTACAAGTCAACTTGTGAAATTAACAATTAATGAGTTTAAAAACTGTTCTGTTTTGCAAATACTCACAGTTTAAAAACTGTTCTGTTTTGCAAATACTCACAGTTTAAAAACTGTTCTGTTTTGCAAATACTCACAGTTTAAAAACTGTTCTGTTTTGCAAATACTCACAGTTTAAAAACTGTTCTGTTTTGCAAATACTCACAGTTTTCGACCTTATCCTACTGCTACTACATGTAGTTACTATGAAACGTCTATTTCATTGATAAAGTATTCTGGTGGTTTCACCTGTCTTTTGGTAATAAAACACTTAGCTCATTTCCAATGCAACAATCAGACACTTGCCAAAAAAGAAAAGACAGTCATGGCCATATGGCATTAAGAGAACACTGATTTATTCATCATCCTTAAAGCTGCTGAAGATGTTTGTGCAGTGTACAACTTACAAAGATAACGCTCTTGTTTGCGCTTTTGTACTTCATGCTATCCATGCACCGATGCACATAGCTATACGACTTGCCAATGGAAAATGACAGCCACTGTACACCACCACATAGCTGTATTGCTTGTGAAAGATAAGTCGATCCTTCATGCTGCATTAGGTGCATACAGACCACAATACAATGTGACAGCAGATAAGAGCCAGGGGCCATTTTTCGCTTCCTCCTTGAAGCTGGCAGATAGTGTTTCCCGCGAAACGGGGTGCTGCGCCTAATTGCTCTCCGTGAAATATGGCCCGTCTGGCAGACCTCCCTGACGCGCACTTCATCATATCCCAAGGTAAGGTCTAAATTGACTGTTAAGCATCAGTTTTGTTTGGTTGCTGTAAGCAATGAGGCTCAGTTACCTATCAGTCGACTGAATGACATTTAACTGCTGCAGAGGTTTTTCTGTGAAGCTTCATTAAAAATGACGCTGATGGAACCAATTAAAGTCTACTTTACTGCTCGTTTCATCCATTTTTACTATCCAGTCTGACTCATCTTACTAGTCAGACACTGCAGAAGTTTATAGCAATGAATAAAGCTCTGAAAATGGTACTTTTTCAATGATGCTGTTATTTAATCATCTTTTGGCCAAGAACTAATACTATTCCCATTTTGCACCACTGCTTCCACTTTTTAGCTCGTCAATCACATATGAGGTATAGTATTGCTCATATTGCCTAACATTTTGGCTAGAAAACAACATTTGAGTTTGCCATTAATTTAATCAGTAAGGTGTATAGCAAGGATACCTTTACTGGGTTTGAAAGAAATACACCATTGCATTGATTGAAGACAATATGAAATTCAGTAGAGACTTCGCATAGAGTGCAGCTCATTTTCCTTTGCTGACCTTATTCTACTTTTTCATCTTGTGCTTCAGCATTTAGTTGAGGTCAACAAATAAATAATTCAACATTATCTATACAGTACTGCTGCTGCCATAGTAAATCAAAACAACATTAAGGCGTCACATAGGAGACATTCCAAAGGCTTGCTATTTAAATCAATGGACTTAAGAACGAGGTTTAAATAAATATTTGTGCATTATATTCATCCAGTTTTTGGGGACCTCAGCGTAGTTTTCTGTATTGAATTGTCTGAACTGTGCGTTCAACCGTTACGGTAATTATTTTCCTTGAGAAAATGTTGAATATGCAGCTCCAATCCAGAATATGTAGCTTTACCCTTCACTGTTGTGCCAGAAATGCTCTGATTTCGAGTAATTATTCTCTTTATAGTTGCATAAAGAACTGCATTGAGCCAAGGCAACCTTGCAAAAGTTTTTGTTCTGTCTATAGAATTAGTCGCCATGGAGACCTTGGGATAGTTGACATGGGTCTCAGTACATTCTCCTCATGGATTTCCCACAAGAGGCTTTCTTGACTGAATAAAGGAGTGAGGTCCAAGACTTATTTCATTCTAAGAAAACTAAATCCATGGCAAGGAATGGTGTATACAATTTCTAAATTCCTCTGCACACACAAGCGTGACTTCGCATTATACACAACAATTGCTCAGAAACAAAAACAACATGATGTCGCACAGAATACCATGTTAGAGAAAGAATGAAGTTTTAAACTGAGGTCCATGGATTGGGTCTGGGGAAACCTGCAAATACTGAAGCCGAGCAGAATTGTTTACCGTTGCAAAAGTACTGATAAGATAAAGACACCCACTCAAAATGTTATGTATTAGATTTGATCATTAATTTCGTGATAAAGATATCTAATCTCTATCAAGATATGCACATGTCTGTAAAGGTTAAAGACAATGAATTCAGAAGATTGGAATGGATTAAATTTGATGGCAAAATAAAAAATCAAACTGCAAGAAAAATATCTCTATTATGGCATGAGTATCAACCCCACATTGGCTCTGAGCCCAACAGTTTTTACCATTGTAGATCATGAAGACACCGTTGCATGAAAACCTTCCTGTAACAGCGATTTTTTCTGCTGTGAAAGAAAACATTTTTGGAAGGAACACGCTACTTTTCAAAGATGAGCAAGTTGATTTATATATTAAAGAGACATAAAGAGAGATAGTATTATTTTTTTTGGAAACAGACTTATCAACCTATGATCAGTTGAGTCACACAGGTTTGGCTGGAAATGCTTGGCATGTCTAAAAAAGTTATCGCATCATTACATCTGCCTCAATCATTACATCTGCTAGTCCAGGTGCTTAGTTCCATAATTGGGCTATGTATGATACAGCTATGAAATTTGGCACAGTTATAATACTTCACTAAGGTTTTTGCAGATCATTTTTAGATGTGGAGCCACCTTGATTTCAGCCAATATCACCTTATTTTTGCTGGTTTCCATTGTAACCAATTAAAAAATCTGTAAAATTACATTTGTGATAATGTCTCTTATAGTTTTCAATCAAGAATAACTGCAGTGGCTATGATACAGTGACAACCAGGTACTCTTTGATTTAAAGTAAGAGTTATTATAATGCCTCAAGTTGTCAAGTAAGCTGATTTTCACCACACCACTATCTTTTAGACTTACCTCACATCAATAAAAGTAAGGAAGCTTAACTGTTCTTTATTTTTCTTTGCCTTATTCAGTTGATACAGATACAACACTTCGACACTGAGTGGCCTAATGAAAAACACCATAATGCATTTGATGGCTGAGCAGTAATTGTAGCCCATCTTATTTACTGGATGGTGATTTGGGAGAACAATAAATCCAGTTGATCCCTCTACACCCTGACAGCCTTGAACCACAATGGTAGCTGTGTCAGCACCATTTTTTGGAATTATCTAACCGTCTCAGCAGCTCATTTCCGGTGACCATAACGTCACGTGATCCAGGACAATGAGATCACGTGATCAATTGTGCTATGAGAAGAGTCCAGGACGAGGCTGTTTAGAATCTATAGTGCCGGAGAATTCTATCCCCATTCCAGAATGAATAATTACTTTCGTGATTCCCAGCATAACTTTTTTAGAAGTAGCACACATGCTTGGAGCCGTATGTGGTTTTATGATATATAGACAAAAAAAAAGGTTCTGATTAAATTACTAGTTGCCATGATCTGCAGACATTACCACAGAAATGCTCTGAGTTTACTTCACAAGTTTCTTAACTCTTTTTTTCTTTCTTTGGTTTATGTCTTTTCATCTGTGTTTCGCTTTTTCAGAGTAAATTTAACAAGTAAATAGAAAGCTGTATATCTTCACACAATATTTATTGAGTGTACTAGAAACGCATTTATTTACAAGAATATGATATAGGGCTAAAAATAACTTTACCAGGATGAAAATGGTTACATGTTTTCAGACTCCTCAACAATACAGCTCATTGGGTAAAGTATGGTTTTGGCATTCTACATTTGTACAATGGTATGTTTTACTACTTTGTTCCTAATGGTTTTTTTCTAGCAGTTGAGACAGCCTTATTACAAATAGAGGAGACTAATAATAGTATGGGTACAACCATAGGAGATATTCCGTTGATGAGGCTGATGTGTCAAAATTAAAGAGCAAAAGACCAATATATAAACATATATTCACGTCTCGCCTTGAGGAGTGTGGGAGCAGCCAGATATTGAATGCATACACTGTGTTTTATATGTATGTTGAAGCAGCGGGCAACTGGAGAAGCAGCAGTCTTGCAGACGTAAAAGCCTCTTCGCTGGGGTCTTGCATCTGCGCCGCGGATCAGCCTAACTTGTGCATAAGATATGGGACTAGCCCCACATTGAGGCAAGAGCCTAGATGATCCCGCATCAAGCCAGCATTTGACTTGAACATGATGGAATATCTATTGCAGTGATCTCACCATTTTGTAGGATTACCCAGAATCAAGACTGATCTCTTTACCCTCGCCTACAGCACTTAGTCTGATCTGTGTGGCTAAAACAATGGCTCCCATAACTCCATATACAAAGGCTGCCGCAGAGCACCAATAGATTTGTCAGAGCCAGTGTGGCAAGAAATGCGACTGATGGAATTGGTGTTGTGGCCGCTGCGGTAAGAGTCAAACAGCAACCGCGAGCCGAAGTGAAGAGTGACACACCTTTGTGGATATATGTATTGATCCCTATAATGGATGATGTACTTTCTGGATGTCACTTTTTTACCCTCCTGGTTTTGTGGTAAAGGGTTCTGAGGCTCCTGTTTTAGTCCCTCTTGCTTCCTCTACATCCATCAATGTCACTGCCCAGGACTTACATTGTGTTTAAATCACATCAATTCACTCAACTGATTTTATTTGTATATTTTTTCTCTCTACTTCCTATTTGTCCTTTTTAGAGAGTCATCGTCTGTTTCTTAGTATGCAATCTGTATCTGCCTGGTCAAGTAAATCACAGGGTTAGCCATTTACTTCAGTGTCCAGACTGAAAATAATGGATGGGACATTGTATTTGTCAGTACAGTTGTGTCTCTAAAGCCTGCTTTAGACAGAGCTGTTGTCCAAAAAGGTTACTAAACGAATTCGTTATTCAAAGTCTCATGACTTTGTATGCTAAGCACATTTTTAAAAAGTCTAAAGACCCTGGTTGCTACTTAATAAAAACCTAAAACCAACTCTTTTGTATGCAATTTTTAAGGCAACTTTTGAAATCCATTATTCATTAGACTAATTACCTTTCTTCTCATTTTATTTGTACCGGTTCTATTCTTAAATGGTGTCTCTACCTCCTCCAACAAAATCTAAATAGCTCTGAGCCAGTGAAGAGATTATAATAACGGATTCTAAATGCTTTTAGTCCCCAGCAATAAATATTACTGCAATTTATATATTACCTTTTAAACACATTACAAGGTTGTTTCCATCACACATACGTGTAATAACAACCTCCAATAAACAAAGAGATAAACAAAGATCCAGCTATCTAGATTATGGTTAACATGAAAGATTTCCGAATATTACCATAAAACAATTACAAAGTTGTTTCTAATATTAAATAATGCAATGTATATATCTAAGCATATAAACTATTGCATAGTTATTTCCAGTACACTTATATGTAGTAATAACCTCCAAACAACCAAGATATTATTATTTTTGGGTGAGTGTCCCAGTATTACCATAAACAATTACAAAATTGTTTTTCATATTAAATATCGCAATGTATATATCTAACCATATAAACTACCTCCAAACAACCAAGATAGTGTAACAGAGATCCAGCTATCTAGATTCAGGAATACACAGCAACCTTTTAAGCAAGCAAGAGTGAAGATGCCCTGTCTGGAGAAACAAACGTGACTCAGTGAATGCCAAACAGTCAAATGGCACTGGATGGGAACCTCTCCCAGCCCCTAGATCCATTAGTGAACATGCTGTGGTAGATGTGCCTGATTCTAATTGGTCTCTTTAGGTACATCAGATAAAGTAACTAAGAAGCATACAGTAGGGGCTGCAGATAATCGCATTGAAATGACATACACTGCTGACTACATTAAGATTGTAATTGGATGTAGTACATCCAACGAATTTTAGAACAAAAGATGACGCTCCTGATGTGATCATAATACTGAGCAATTTACAGCCACAGTCCATAGACATTTTTCAGGATTAATATTGGGATAGTGAAGCAAACATAGTCAAGTACTTCCGCTCACAAGGTTTGAATGATAAATGACTAATAAGAGATTTGGTGGTGGTGGATTAGGGTGTATTTCTGCACCTGATGGGCTAATTAGGACAGGTAGGGATCGTGGCAATGAGACGAAGGATGAAACAGCCATCCAACATAGGCTCGACCGGGAACTGAACCCGGGTCCCAGTGGTTGGAAGCCCAGCGCGCTACCACTGAGCTAGGCCCCCACCCTAAATGACTAAGAGAAGGGGTATCCATGTCATGTTACACATACACTATACTATACTCTTTCATTAGCCTCAGCTTAGACACAGAGTACTAAGTGCCAACCATTCAACTTTACCGGACTGAGATGTAGCACGTGAAGAGCGCAACGGATGGGATTTAAAATCTGGAACTTTCCGCAATGCCAGCCAGTGCGAAATAATTAGACTCCCCATCATCACTCAGCTTCAGACAATCTAACTTCTACTTGCCATTAACACAATCACATCACACTGAAATAAGTAATTACTGAATGTATTGCCAATCTTAACCAGGAATGAACTCAGTTTTGTTGGATACAGTAGACAATCTAGACTTGGACAAACACATACTACAGGCCCTTGTTGACTGTTTGGCTCCAAGATTAATGAACGGATTGCCTGCTTTTGAATGATTCAGTGCAGCCAAGCACAAGATCCTCTTTAATTACTGCAAATTAGCAAGACCTGTTTACCCTGAATGATTTAATAGCCTGAGGAGTACTTAGACCATGCACAAATGACTGTAGTAAAGATCTAAACGGCATTGTATGCAGTGGGTTTGATTTCAAAGACAGTATCTGTGCTGTTTTAATTAGGCGATGTGACCCTATGCTTTGAAGGGTATAATTCACCATGGTTACATTTCTGTGACTGTGTGCTGCCATGTCTGGCTTTGCTAAATTTGTCCCTCCTAAATTGTGTCTCCAGTGTGCTTCAAATGTGTTGTGTGACTTTTAATGTCCCACACTGTACCATTGAAATGTGTCTTTTTCATGGTATGACTTCACCAGAAAACATGACGGAATTCTTTGAAATAATCCTGATCAAACCTGAAAACTCAAGCTGGTCATTTCATTAATTGTTTTGTACTCTGTCTTATATAACAGATTACGTGTATGTGTACTGATCTACTATACTACCCTAACTGATTAATAGGATTGCATTTGATTAAATTGTCATTTAAATCCACCTGACTGATTAAAGTTGTCCAGCTGTCTTTCTCGGTGTCTGCATCTGTGAATGTGTAACGTGGTGTGGACTCCCAAGTATATAATCTCATCATTACGTCTGCCTCTGACAGCTGATCATATAAGCCAGGCTTCAGACCCAGTAGCATTGACAGACCTTAAAATTATTGCATCTCTTTGCAGCAAGACAATACAATAGTAAACTCGATAGGCTGTAGCACCTTTTAGAAGTTTCAGATGACATTAATGTGTTAACGTGATGAAAAGGACTTTGCTGCCATCATTATAAAATTTTGCGTCATTTATAACATTTGGCATCACGATAAAAAACCATCAGAGTGAAAAGGAGACGACCACAATACAGCCCAGTGGTTATCAGATGACATGCTCAAATAAACCAAGTTGCCATAAATCAGTTAAAGTCCCTCAGATGATTCAATGTCGTCTAGAAATTTCCAAATTCCAGAGGTGTGCAGAGGGATTAATAAAATCAATCGTTTTGAAAGCATTCGACGAGAGAAATCATGCAGAAACATTTAGAAAATATTGACTAATCCTCTTTTATCCTGCAACCAACATTTCATTAAATGAAGTAGAGGAAAAATTCTTTAAATTTAAATCTAAGAAGAAAAAAATATCATGAGACTTGGGAGCAGCTTAACAGTAGCGTTAGATTTTGAAAGGCTTCGAATGCGTTGCTAAATATCTCTAGAGAGAAAACGGAAATTCGTAACTGTGTATTTGATATTTGAATTAGTGAAAATGCTGCTGCTACAACTTTGAAGTAATTGAAATATCACTCTGAAATTTGTAGGAGATTTTCGATATCTGTAAAGTACCACACTTCACCATGCAGATAGGTAACACTTTAATCACCAATAACATCTGATTGATTGATAGATAGATAGATAGATTGATTGATTGATTGATCGATGAAATACATGTTCCTCAATAAACTACAGTTCAGTCTCACAGCATGACCATGATAAGTATGGCAGTATTTCATTATAACTGAATAATTAATAATCTAATTGTAATTATCTTTGTCTTGGTACTATTTATAAAACAAAAAATTATATGTAACATCATTTTTTTTAAGTTTTTTATCCGTTTATCATGTCATTGCATCAATTTGCTAAAAGCTGGTGCTTCTGTCAGTTGCTCACAAAATGTAGTTCCACCACGCGATTGGAGTCACTTTGAATAACAAGATTCACCGGAGTATCATGCTGTAATATTTCGATCTGTTTTACACCTAACTGATCCGAATCAAAGAGACATCCGTTTTCTAGTGTGACTGATCCAGCTGAACCTAGCCCTGCAAAGCTGCATGCACAACCCTGGCATTTACTGAATACTCTATCTGTGCAATCTATTGACTTCTAGCGAGTTGCGAAGTTAGTTCGTTGCTAGCAATTTGATGTTATAAAAAAAATCTTGTAAAGCCAAACTCATAAAAAATCTAGTTTGACACTTTTGACAGGCAGGCGAGAACATTGATTAATGTCTGGAAATAAATACGCAACAATTAATTGTTAGGGCTCATTCCATGTTCAAATATTTTATAGAAACATGCGTCTAATCACTCATTATCAATCATGTACAGGACCGAGATGAAATATAATTTTTCCACAATTTTTGTCAGCCTTTACAAACAAAGTTCTGAACTACTATCTTCAGCAATACAAATGATATGTGCCACAAGCTCTCCTTACTTGACCTGAGTTTTCGCAACTTTACATCTGAATGCTTGCGGTCGACATAATTGACTACATAGCTAACCGCACCTGTGCTAAAAAACTTGCATTGAATGAATAAACTAAACTCCAACAGTATCTTTTTCAGAAGTTATTTCTGCTTACTAGAGCTTGAAGTAAAGAAACTTATTGTTCATCGCAAGTTCATAACAAATTGGTTTTAATATTCACTACATGCACCATTTCATGGTACATTTAGTAAAGTTTTTTGTGTAGTGCATTTTGAAGCTTCTAATTTAGAAATATCAGTACCTCACATCTACTTAATACAAGTAATCGTCAACATAGTATTCTGAATTGAGCACCACATTTAGTCTTCTTAAAGTGATATTTTGTATGTCACCTGAGTATAGGTCATATATATAATCCTTTGCTTTAATCATGACTTGATATTTCCATGTGGCAATAATGAAATTAGACACTTTTGGCAAAGACATAATGACATCACCCCTGCTCCCACACGAGTATATTCAATTGGAGTCCAGTTACGCATGGCCCTTACTGGATAGTACATAGTAATATGGTATCTAAATGAGCACAATTGAAACTTTCTGAATCAGTAAGATTCCACATTTCTGGCAAGTTAAGTTTTTAATACTTTCTCTGACGTTTGCAAACATCAGCATCAGTATATCATGTGTCATAGGAATAATTACTATTATTTCCTATTCTGACATTGAAACTGTTTTGTTATTCCTGTGAAAGTATGATATAATTACTACTTAATGTGTAAAGAATAAATCATGTTTCTCATGTGTGCCCTAACTTTTCTCTGATCATGAACTTAACAGAACATTGTGTTGTGCACACCTATCATTTAGTGCTCATTGGACGAAGTTTAAGAGCACCTAGTTAGTTTTATAAGTAATACATAATATAATTACATTGACTAATTAGAAATAAATAAATATAATGAAAAATAACTTACCTGTATACATAGTGAACCACATGACAGTATCCTTTACAGTGAATGTAAACTCCTAAACTTCGAAGTTATAAAGTAGCAACAGCAATAGTAGAACTAAACGTTTGAAGCTCAGCGTCCATCGCAGCTACTCTGAAGCAGGGCCAATGATGCAACTGATCAACTTCCCTAGCTGCTGCTGCTGCTGATGCTGCTGCTGATGCTGCTGCTGCAGCTGCTTGGATGAGTGATGGAGCTGCTGCGCCTGCTTAGTGAGTGTGCTGCCATCTACCAAGATGAGATTGGCAGCGTATGAATACCTCAGACATTCACTGCATTCCTAAGCTACTGGCAGTATAGCAAGTTAGGGCCTGTGCTCCACCATAATTCGGAAACATGTCGAGTCAGTTCCTGGGGCCTTGGGCAAACATGCGTGTGGAGGCCAAATACAGATTCACGAAATTCGCACCTTCCTAATCGGATTTTTCCTTGTTTGCTATCCTAAATCTGCCAGGTTTCCTATGGGCGAAAAACCAGTTGTATTTCTAATTTGATTGGGACGAAAAACGATGATGATAGATCGTTTCAACATTGAGTTTCCCTTCTTCCAATTTCATTTTCTAAACATTTTCTGTTGGTTTTACACAGATCTAATGCATGTTAAACAGCTGTGTTTTGTCTTACTTGTTTGCCACAGAAAAACTATAGATATTCGTGTCAATTTAATAGAATTTCAATCATTTCAAAATATTTTCCTTTTGCCACATTTTACACTTTTCTTCACTATGGCATCTTATCTTATCTTATCTTATTTTATCTTATTTTATCTTATCTTATCTTATCTTATCTTATTCTAATCTTATGTAATCTTGTCTTGTCTTGTCGTGTCTTATTGTGTCTTGTTTGTCTGATCTTTTCTTATCATGTCTTATTATGTCTTCTTAATCTTATCTTGTCTTATCTTATCTTATCTTATTTTATCTTATCTTATCTTATCTTATCTTATCTTATCTTATCTTATCTTATCTTATCTTATCTTATCTTATCTTATCTTATCTTATCTTATCTTATCTTATCTTATCTTATCTCAGACATCAACATTACATTATTTTCGCAGCAAAGTCCTCCATTTACTTGTCATGCCGGTATTAAGAAGAGTCATCTTTGTACTGTGAGTCATTTTAGTTTTGTCCAAAAATAAAAAATAAAATAAAAAATCTATCTCTTGCCTACGTCAGTACTAATCTTTTTTTGGACCAACTACTGTCACCAACGTCCCTACTTTCATGTCTGCAGTAGGTCTGCACTCCGTGGAATTGCTGTGGCTGCATGCTCAGGGCCTTTGTCAGTCTTATAAGTCAGCACTTGAGGTACAAGCGCCCTTGAGCCAGTCACTTAGTCCGGCCCGCTATTGCCAGCTTCTGTAGCCCCAGTCAGCCACATGATGGGTGCAAGAAAAATATGAGCAGTGCAAAAAGGTCATTCACCTTACATTTCTCAGTCTACATGCATACACTCGATGTAATCATATGCCACTAATGATCTTCTTGCTGCCAATGATAAACGTCGTCCTGCCAAATAAAATCGTCATGCTGCCAATAATAATTCAATGCTGTGTTACGAAATCCGCATGGCAGTGCTTTTATGCACTAATTATTGTCATCCTGCAATATTGTTGCATCCATATTTTAATAATAACCTTTTTTTATTTGCAACCAATGGTTGAATTGTACAACGAATAAATAGAGTAAATGTGTAAAATAAATAGGAGGGACTAGAATGTATGTGAAATATGTAAACAGTAAAGATAAAGACATACAATCATTAGAATAAAAGGACAACCTTATTGGGTGTTAAA
Source organism: Alitta virens (assembly GCA_932294295.1). Classification (NCBI taxonomy): domain Eukaryota; kingdom Metazoa; phylum Annelida; class Polychaeta; order Phyllodocida; family Nereididae; genus Alitta; species Alitta virens. The sequence continues at coordinate 28,580,735 of OW028581.1, read as the reverse complement.
AAAGACAAAATGGTATATAACTAGATTTGAGTCTTTTAGCATTTGGGCAATGGGTACTGGCAACTAATTAGTTTATGGGAACTTGATTGCATTGCCACAAACATTGTACTACAGGGGAGAGTCTTCTTTTGCCCTAAATTAATGCTACCGATCTTAGAGAAATAATGGTGTTTTGAATTTCCTTATTAAGCATTCATTGATGACTTGAATGTGATATGTGATGCCAGATGCAGGGGCTACCAGAAGCTCACGTGATGATATCATTAGGCTTGGAGTCCATACAATGTTAAACATTTACCCTTGGATGGGGTATTTTCGCCACAGAACCCACACAGAGTACAAGGCACGACACATTTTAACATTAATGCTTGTTTGCTCCTCTGAACTGGAACTTTTCAGCTTAATTAATCGATGATAAAACTTACATTATATGGCAATGCTTTATGTTATGTCTCATCCTTTAATAAATAGAACTAGTCTATCATGACCTTGTCATCATTGCCACAGTGTTTAATAATCTTCAAGTACTTCTTAATGAGTTCAATTTGGACTTGATTACCTGAGAGGACTGCACAATTATCCACGGTGCATGCAGTTTAGCAATTAAAATCTGTAGAACGTATTTAGGTTTGTAAGAAAGAGAAATAATGGTGTTTTGGATTTCCTTATTAAGCATTCATTGATGACTTGAATGTGATATGTGATGCCAGATGCAGGGGCTAACTCACTAACTATGAAGGTGGGTGGTCTAATGGTTATTGGTTGTAGCATCCGCTAATTCCATCTCGGTCCCAGGTTCTATTCCCGTCCCGGGCACTATCCATGAGCTGCATCCCAGCTGGATGTTGGTTGCATGAGATGTAAGATAAGAGTTGCCTTGTACTTAGGTGTCTATGCTTAGGCAAGCACAAGACCCTACCCATGGGGTAAGTGTGAAACATTACCCCTATATCTCTCACCTCATCAATCAATTCTAGTGCACAGCTAAAACTTGCCTTAGAGGGCTGCACTCTATCTATCTATCTATCTATCTGTCTGTCTGTCTGCCTGTCTGCCTGTCTGTCTATCTATCTATCTATCTATCTATCTGTCTCTCTGTCTGTCTGTTTATCTATCTATCTGTCTGTCTGTCTGTCTGTCTGTCACGCTGTCTGTCTATCTTTCTATGCAAATATCAAGTCGACTGAAGTTAAAATATCTCATACAGTGAATACAAAGAACAAAATTATATATAGAGAGAGCAAAAAAAAAGCAACTCTAGCTATTTGCACTACATATCATCAAAATAGATAAAGAGAGAAAAATACAAATTTATCAGGGGAAATTGAGGATTGGCACAAGTGGCCTTCATTCCTGGTAATGTTCATTCAGACAGCCCTGTCTGCCCTCAACGTGCCAACCTCGTGCTGGCAGCTGCGTCTTGCTTCTCCCATTATATTATTTCACCGCGAGTGCCATCTACTCTGAAAGTAAGCAGTTGTAGGCAAGTGGTATTTCGGGTGGCCAGTTTTATCTTCTTCTTTTTGTCTTTTTCGAAGACTGTATATTCTAGTTTTTCGTCTTCCTCCGTGCTGGTATTCGGCTTCCGGTTGGTGTATCTTTGTACCGCGAAAAACCAAACGTTATTTCCGCAGCATCACTTTTTCGTGTCTTTTGCTGAGTGTATTGTACCAAGGCATAGAGCGAACCTTTGCACAAAAATTACATTGAGAGAAATTGCAAAAAGTACGATGTTTGTTGCAGAGGCCTCACTATTAATTTGGAAATTTGGGTTTCATAAAAATTTGAAAGCTATGACCAAAATAAGATTAAAAAAAAAAACATTTACAAATTATTTTGTATTCTTAGTTTTTATTTGACTTATTTGCTTTATGTACAATGTTAATCTTGGACACCCATTCAACTATTACAGCAAGTACTACTATACTACTACTACTACTACTACTACTACTACTACTACTACTACTACTACTACTACTACTACTACTACTATTACTACTACTTCTATTTTATTTACTACTACTACTATTACCATTACTACTACTACTATTACTATTACTACCACTACCACCAGCACTACTACTACTACTACAACTACTACTACTACTACTACTACTACTAATGCTACTACTACTACTACTACTACTACTACTACTACTACTACTACTTTCACCAGCACTACTACTACTACTTTCACCAGCACTACTACTACTACTACAACTACTACTACTACTACTACTACTACTAATGCTACTACTACTACTACTACTACTACTACTACTACTACTACTACTACTACTACTTTCACCAGCACTACTACTACTACTTTCACCAGCACTACTACTACTACTACAACTACTACTACTACTACTACTACTACTAATGCTACTACTACTACTACTACTACTACTACTACTACTACTACTTTCACCAGCACTACTACTACTACTTTCACCAGCACTACTACTACTACTTTCACCAGCACTACTACTACTACTACAACTACTTATACTACTACTACTACTACTACTACTACTACTACTACTACTACTATGTGGAACATTTTTACAAGATAGCACAAGCGATAGTAAAATAACTGATTGCTTATGTGAACTGTTAATAGCCAATAGGTCTAGCAAAAGCAAACCAATAAAAACTTTTTAGATAGTCAATTATGCAGTGAATCAATTAATTTACATTAACGTCCGTGTTAATAAAGTAATTTATGGGAGCAATTAACATCATAACTAGGCAGTATGTAAGGCCTGGCTATTCCACGTTTGTGATGCTAATATTTACAAAGTAATAATTGACATCCTTGGTCATAATTATGAAGTTATGGCAGCTGTTTGTCAAACACAAACTTCATGCTGATGTTGGTCTATATTTTACATGTAGTTTGTAAACTTGAAATGTACATGTATTTGATATCCAACCGACTTTACAAACTAAACAGTTATCTTTTTAACGTTTGAAATGTTCTGTAACTTTAACTTTAACAGCTGGCCATGTTAGTTAGCTTAGCTTTAAATCAGTAGAGACATAACATAACAAGGAGGAACTGTAAAGCTGACAATTTGATCTGATTAAGTTAACTTTTAATTTAGCATAAGACACGTGACTTGGGAGTAACAGCCTCGAGGTTCCTAGTAAAAAAAATGGCATAATTTCGAACTATAAAATAACATGATTAACTATTCATACTAGTAATGGCCCAAGTATCGAATAAATAATCTAATTTCTTTTAGTTTTTGTTTACAAATCAATATTTAGGCATGCTGTCTAGAACGGCCATTTTCAAAAATTATATTTAGTGATGCATTATCACTAAAAAATCAAATATAGTTACTGTAATTAACCTTTAGGATTCGTTAATTCATATCAATTACTTGGTAAAACAATTAAATAATCAGAGTTTATATTAATGATCAGACGCATAATATTCAAAATTTAAAAAAAATCGTGATTTACTACAGATATTGCTGAAAACACTTTTTAAAATAATTATCGCCAAGCTTTTTTCTTATTTTTTTCTTTAGAGACAGAAAACAGGCAGCAATTATTATTCCACATTACCTGACAGAGTATTATATTTTTTTTGTCAGAGTAATTTCAATACCTATCATCTCCTAGTTGTCAAAGATACACACATACTATTATTCTGGTAAAAATTTGCCAACTCGGAGATTTCAATGCATCAGTTCATTTTATCTTGGCAATATGACTATATCTCGTCTAGTGTCAAATTGCATATCTAGTACAAACGATTGGATTCAACAAGGTGAAGCAGTTTGGCCCCACGTTTTATGGGATTTTCTATTATCAATTTGAGCATGAACTGTTCTGCCGTTTTTGTAATTGGAGAGGGCAGGAAAAAAAGTTATATTACTATTAGAATAGAATGACATGAGATTATGATCAAAAAGATGGCTTGAATGACTACTGTGATGCCAAAAACGTTTTTTTAAACTGGTCTTACGAGCATGAAAAAGTGCACTTCATATTTTTAACCTCTTGGTACTAAAACCTTTTACTCCCATTTCACTAACTCCGTGCATATTGATTTTCATTGCTAAACACTGTGTCATCACCTAAGAGCCCAGCGACCTAATTATGGAGACTCTTTGCTAGTTTACCTAGTTAAACAAAACGATTGGTTAAACTATGTAGCCGATAGGCTGATTATAGACTTAAGAAATCTTCTCTTAAAAATACAAGCGAAACGGGTTCATATTTTTTTAGTTAAGGCAATTTTTCTGAGTTGCCTGCTTGTCAGAACAAGAATAAACATCTAATTATTCTGTAATTTCATTGTTAGACCTTTAATACCATAAGCCAGCCCAAAGACTATATTGGAAATTGATTGATTTACTTTAGATGAGTAAACGAGCAAAACTTGTGCATAATTAGGGCGTTGGGCTGTGAGGTGACGACAAACAGTGTAAACGTCATTAGCCTATGTAAATGTTGAAGAAAATTTGAGTACAATCAAGCCCATAGGTTTACATACACCTGTTTTACATACACCTGAGCCGATTATAGGTGTATGTTCACTTCTATTTTCCCTTCTCTACTTCCTATGAATTGATAAGCTCAATTACGTTCGTTCCAATTATAATTCTTACAATTTTCATTTATTAATATTAAGGTTTACCAACCATTTTGTACTTATTCACCATTCATTTGTGACATCTTGAAGTCTTTGTAAACTTTTGGCCAGGCTGTATGTGAGGTAGTTCATAAGAATGGAATTAAGCTGTTTTAGGCATCATTAGAGCAAGGAGTGTAACATATCTGATCCGTCGACAGCCAATGAAATTAAGTTATAATAGGATGTAAAATATACCAAGACAGTTCGAAAAACAAAATTTACCTGTTTAAAAAAAAGCTGATCATAATTGAATATACAGAAATATAACTTAAAGTAGGAAAACTGAGTGCGGAAATATACAAGTATAAAATGTTGAACCTGCCAAAACTTTAAAAAACATTTTTTCACTAATATCTTTATTTGTCGATAAAAAGCTACTGTAGCTTATGTTCTTTGTTTTATTGTCACCACCGACTGTAAATAAAGATTTATCTTATCTAATATTATCTTATCTTTGACATGAATTAAGTGGTATTTTGGCTTTGGTACTTAGTAATTCCATCAGAGTTATACTAAACAGATATACCTTTGGGTAGAATCATATAGATAGATAGATAGATAGATATATAGATAGATGGCTAGATGGCTAGATAGATAGATAGATAGATAGATAGATAGAATAGATAGAATAGATAGATAGATAGATGCACAGGACGTGTCACTGGCGCTTTATGAAAATTATAATATGAAATTATGTTACGTCTTTATAATAAAAAAAAAGCAGACATGTCAAAACCACTATTTCCACAACATATTAGCTTAATTACAAACTTGTTATTTCAATACACATATGTGCGGAAATATCATATACAATTATCAGATTATATCGTGAAAACCTGTAAAAACCTGTAAAACCCGTTCTTTCCGAACTAACTGGCTTCATCACGAACTTGTCATTTCAAACTTTCTGCTTCTTTATATGACGGTCATGAAATGCCAGTTTTCCATTCAATAACTCAAGAGTAGTCAAGTTAGTCTAGTCAAGTAGCAGAACTGACAAGAATTTGGGCAGAAAAGTGGAAAAAGTAGTGAGGAATAAAAAAGAGAGAAAATCGCAGCTTCTGCGTGACAAATTGAAAGCACAAACATGGCTGATTAGGACTGCAGCTCAGAGTGGCTGGGGGAGTTTTTGACCATCAAGGGGGATCTACTCAGTCTAATCACTCCTACAAAACCAACCAGTCCTAGGAGATGCCTGGGAAGAGAATGTCCCTTCAGGATTACTCTGGACACGACACATAACTTCCTGTAAGTAGCAAAAGACAAGAGTGTCAGGAAAACTGCTGGTTGTAGAGAGATCAAAAAACAAATCTTATCTGTAGTGGCCATGCCAGAGTTTTTCTAGCTCTATACAGATGGATGGGCAAACTAGGATTAAGTCCGCAAGCAAATCAAGTCCTCAGGAGACTAACTTCTACCAATAAACTGCTTGATACTGACTATATACTCACATTGAGACATACCCAAGTACAGACATATTTTAAGAGGGGCAACTGCTAACAGATGGAATATTGATGGTACATGTAGCAGTCTAAACTGTTAGGCAAACCATGTTTCATCATGGTGCACTCACATTAGAGGTTATTCATGTTCAAAACCAACACTGATGGGAGCCATTTCACACTTTCCTATAACAAAATAGTATCTCTCTAGGTGGCCCCATGGTAGCAAAAACTCAAGTTTTCTTAGTGGAGTCTCCCGCTATAATGTAAAATGGTTGTTATTATGTTGCTAATTCATGTAAAAATTGGAAATAAATGTACCTGAATTAAAATCATTCATTATCAAGAAAATCTCAATATTATTTGTAACCCCAGCTGCATTCGTATCCGTATAGTTTATTTCTAGTTTTAGAGACACTTGGGACTGGTCAGTTTTTTGAAATATTTTCTATTAAACTGAACACACACATTTATAGAGACAATAACAAAAGAAGGTCTGATATTCGTATATTGCTTAACTAGTTAAGCTATTAATTAGAAGCTAATTATTTATGCAGCATGTATTATGATTAATTAGATATAGTAAATCAAGTCGAATCACATAGACATATGTGGCCAACAGGGTCATACCACCAACGACGGAAGCAGTTATGCATCGTGTAGGGATGATAAAGGAACTATATCTCTGCCTAGAAAATAGGAAAAAATTTTAAAGACTTGATAGACTGCATTTCAATTTTCTAATATTCATTTCTAAATTCTATTATTTAATATTCTGTTTCTAATATATTATGACTGCTGTATGTCTATTTATTTGTATTACACCTATATGCTTGCCATAGTGTGCAATAAATACTATATATATATATAATATGGTTTGCATCTTGTTCATTTCCATATAATATGGGTTGCATCTTGTTAATTTTCATATAATATGGGTTGCATCTTGTTTATTTCCATATAATATGGGTTGCATCTTGTTCATTTCCATATAATATGGGTTGCATCTTGTTCATTTCCTACCAGACTGGAATGACCATGCCACCAAAATCCTCATGGAGACACATTGCACAGTCTCAAGGGATAAAATGTCAATAAAGTTTTCAAGCCTCAATATGCCATAAAACTAGCTGTGTAAGCTCCCACATTCAGCCTTCGTTGATCCTTCATTTGTCTTGCTGACGCTGGCATCTGAGGGAAGTCACATGATCGCATAAGTCATGTGACAGGAAGAGTGTACTTTAGGCGGTGCAAGTTTCATGCCTTTGGTAACTTGGGAATTTTTGATGTGACATGGTCGCTTCAAACTTCAATGCGAAAGCATGACTACTTTTTCCCACAAAAGAAAACCAAAAAAAATATATCAGGGTTAGAGGGGCTTAAAAATTAGTTAACAACAGAAAATTTCGAAACTCCCCCTATTGGTTCTTTCGGCCATAAGATATTCACAGGTGAAAAGTTGGATAATTTTAAAATAGGAGTCAATGGGGAATTTACTGAAAAGTTACTTTTTTCTCATATCCTTATTACAAAGAGGTGCAATAATAACAGGCAATGACTAGGATTATGTTGTTTTATGGTCTCCTTGTCACAGGTTTTTATTGTGTAGCAAGTATTAATTACTCTTGTATGGATTTGATAAAGACATTTCCCATTATGCTGTATTCTATTGTATTCTATTCTGATTTAACCACAAATTTACAGTCCTTCTTTTGTGATATGACCACAGAAGAACTGTCTTTGTAGTCAGATCAGTGCAAAGTACAATACCTTATTGCAGTTTACAGACTCCGGTATATCTATCTTCACGCAACCGTAACAACTCTACACGAGTCATGGTTCCAAACTACTGGAAGATGGAGGATGTGGAAGGGGAGTTTTTCAATAAAGCCCACCAAATCACAGAGTTCGCTACATTAGTGGTGGATTAAGAGCGACTGGACTGACATTGGAGTGCACTGGCGGGGACCTTTTAGTATTCGGTGTAGTGCGCCCGATAAGGCAATGAGTAGGACAGCAGATGTCTTGAATACGAACCGACCTCTCGGCTTCTCCGCTTCCTTATTCCATTTGGTCCGTCAATCTAAGTAAATGCATTGGTCAAAGGCTGTCAAACAATTCCAGCCCGCCCAACACGGATCGTAATATCAGCAGTGATTTTTTTTACCAGCGACTGTAGAGCAGCAGCCGTCAGCCGAATAAATGCGGACCAGCACGGTCAGTTTGGTTTGATTTCATTTGGACCAAGAGGTTTGCTCTGCTCAGCAGAGGGCCAAAAGATTAGGCTAAAAGAAATATCCACAAAACCTGTCAGGGTCTTTATTGTGTTTATGCTTCACAGGAACAAGGGTTCCAAACATCTAAATATGGCATGCTTTTACAGATGTATTTCTTATGCTATGTTGGCAAAGATGGCTATAAATTATAGGTTGGAACGGTTTTCTTTGCCATTTCATGTACTTTTTATGGGCTGGCAGGGAAGAGCCATAGTATTAGCTGACCATAGTTCCAGAAAAGGGATAAAATATATACCCAAGAAGATAAACAAACCATGCAGCAAGGTATAGCAATTGAGCCCCAATGTAACCATGCAGGCTATTTATAGCTATAAATACGATGATACCCAACCAATTTTTTCCTTGTGTTGGCTTGAGTTTCCTGTAGTTGAATCCCAACATTGCTGAATTCATAGCAATGGTTAGAATCTAGAAGTTTAACAATGCCGTGTGCGTTGGGATTGGTTGGACAAATCTGATTCAATACAATATTTATTATCTTTTGAAAGAATGTATATTCTTAAATAGAGACCAGTGAATTGGTAACACAATGCTCATGTTGGCCTACTACCTGGGTGTTTTCGTAACTTCACTTGGTATCAGGACCTTGCACACAAATGGGTCGTCAACATGCTGCTGGGTGGCCGAATGGTCAAGGTCCCAGTCAGTAAAGATCCTGTCCATCTGTATTGAAGGTTCTGGGTTCATTTCTCAACTCAAACACTTTGCAAGACCTATGTTATATCTCAACTGGATGTTTGTTGCAAGAGCTATGTTACATCTTTACTGGATGTTTGTTGCAAGAGCTATGTTACATCTCAACTTGGTGTTTGTCGCGATAGATATTAAATTGACAGTACTAACGGTCTTTGCTAAGCAAGTGATAGATCTTACCCTTAGGGTAAATGACATTGTGTAGCAGAGTACACTCCAAGCCGTATCATTCCATCATTATGCCAGCCTCTGGCAGCTGATCAGTGGTCATACAAACTGAGTAAGTTTCAGACCTACATATTAAGATATTACCAAAGTGGTGCTATTCTAAAGCTCTGTCTGTCTGTCTTCTAACTTTTACCAAATCGCTAACATGACATAAAGGCTCCCACTTCTGTTCTGAAATTAAAATCTAGAGCTAGCCGAAAACAATGTGCCTTGCTGAAACATACCTTTTACTACTATGTATTCAGTATGAGTACAATGACACACGTCAGACGTTTTTATTGACCATCCTTTCCTTTGATAGAGAAACAAGACACACGGTTGTCATCATACAGTCCACGAGTAAAAACTCAAAGTTAGGTCATCGTCGTGAGGAGAGACAATTTGCGAAGCTGGCTGGAAACCAGTCCTACTGCACATCAAAGTGCAGGAAGCAAACAGCCCTGAATACTAGAAGATAAGGAATAATCAAAGAGAAAAAAGGTCGCCTGGGATAACCCCTTTTAAAGATGATTACACACCCATGAAGGGCATTGGTGTCACCATCGCCAGGGAGATCATTTGTTTCAGATTCGTCACTACTGAACCAGGTCAGGTTTTAACAAAAAGTTGAATAATATCACAACACAATGTATACAGCATACACTCTGTATATTCTACATGATTTTGTTTTTTGTCAAAACAACATACAACATAACTGTGGCATTGCATACCTTTGATGTAGGTAAATTTGGAACGCCACAATTAACACTAAATTTTGGGAAAAATGGTGGATCGTTCCAGTGGTCTCTTGAGCTTTTAGACTGCTTTGTGACTCACCAATTTTTTTATTTATTTTTAATGAAGATGATCTTTATGTATTATGGAACTCCATTATCTCCAGTACTACACATCATGGTCATAGAGAAAGTCCAAACTATAACTACCCGAAGCCACAAGTTCTAATATAGTAGGGTCACCAGATGGAAGTAACTTCCATCTACAGCCAAGAAATGTTTGACAGCCAGTAGCTGCAAGCTATACAGTATACACTGTAAGCACTATGCTTTTAACTATGGATGATATACCTTATCTAGGTCTCCTTTGTTTCATTGCCATGGTCCGTGCCTGTCCTGATGGGGTACTATTGCACCAATAGAGGGAGCTATCAGTAACTATGCCTCACAAATTTTTAATGACATCATCCAAATGTGATGTCATCAATGACCTCATTGTATGATTACGTCATCAACTATTGCTTGGGCGAAGTTACTGATAGCTCCCTCTGTTGATAAAAAGTAGCCCATTAGCCCATCAGGTGCAGAAGTACAGGACATGAAGCCATAATCCATCCAAATCCACCGTACCTAGGTCTGCTTCTGGAAGAGGTTTCTTCAGAGAAATACGTCAGCAAGACAGAATTCTCAGTAACTGGAGCAGTTCCGAGCAGCAACTCATAACTGATGCATAGTATAGACACTGGAAGCCTATTAGTAAGACCATCCTGGGTGCACATTTTACTGGTGTTTACGGTGAGGTCTTAATAGAGAGGTAAAATACAATGAAAGTAATACATTTGGGTCTGGAAACAGATGGCCTCAATGGTGAGGTTGTTTTCTATTGAGGTGGTCGTACACTGGATTTGTCCACATAGTAGATCAAAGAGTAAACCGGGAATTTTTTTTTAGCTCAAAAAGACTGTAGCGAGGGTAGTTCTCAAGCTACACTGTACGTCCGGTGAGTTTTCACAGTAAAGAATATTAACTGTATTACCATGACAACAAATCCTGCCAGAAAAAAAATCATTTATTTTTTTTATTTTTCATGTACAAATGTAATTCATTGAGACATTTATTTGCATTAGCCTGCCATCAATTGGCATTAGAGTCTGGTTTAAATCCCGAAACGTCTATTTCGCATTGACGATTATTCGATTTTATATTGCCATTAGAACTAAAAACCGAGACACAGTAGACATACATGTGTAAACCATGTTTGAAGGGGTGTCTGATGCAATTTGTAAGTGGTGTAAATGGCCACAGAGCCCTTGAAATGACATAGCAATTAAGTTGATCTTCTCAATTAAAAAGGGTGAAACAGAAGTGTCTGGCTTAATCTCTTGTCACAGTGCATTGACAGCTAGTGGGCGAGTTCTAAGGCTGGGGTGATTAGACTCTGCACCCTGGACCCTCAAGACTGTAATGGCCATTTCACCCTTTGGGCAGGGTGGAGCTTTTGATAGAAAGCAGACTTAGGGGGTCAGTGAGGGATGATTTATGGGGGAGGGGCAGTTCAAGCTGGCAACACATTTGTCTCCCTCATATCGATCTTGTTATAGATCGTCACTTGCAGGAATATACTGTAATTGAAGTGCCTTTCACATATACATGCCTCCTTGGCCTTGGGAGGGCCACATTTTCTTACATAAGCCTCATTGACACTAAGGCATTGATCCCTCAGGAGCTGCTGAGGCTTGGTTGGGGTTTTTCTCAGATTTAGTTTTACCCCCAGCAGGGTAATATAAAGGATATGTACAGTGAAACCCTATTAAGAATACCTTTAACTAAATTTGGAGTTGTCTTGCAAGATGGTGCTGGGTGGGTGACTAGGGCTTTACATCTTATATTTCTGCACCAGTTGGGCTAATTAGGACAGGCAGGGACCATAACAATGAGATGAAGGATGAAACAGCCATCCAACTTAGGCTCGACCGGGATTCGAACCCGGGACCCAGCGGTTAGAAGCCCAGTGCGCTACCTCTGAGCTAGTACCCGCCCTCTTGCAAGATGGTATTCAAACTAAGCAGCTGGGTGGTCTGCCTATTCCACTCCTGACAGCGATGCTGAAGGTCCCGGGTTCAATCCACGACCCGGGCACTCTTCATGAGTCTCATCTCAGCCGGATGTCATCATCGGTTGCATGGGGCGTTAAATCAGAGTTGCATGCCTTGCACTATGTGTCTATGCTGAGGCGAGTAAAAGACGCCACCCATTGGGTAAATGTGTAGCATGTGTCGGCTCAGGGTCTTATCATCTCGCAATTATGTCTGCCTCTGGCAGCTGGTCATATAAGCTGACTAAGCTTCAACCCATCAGCATTGAGACATTGACATTTTAATCACAGTTATAGAAACCGAATGGTCTTAAAACTGTTGTTTCATTAATATCGGATGGTCTAAATAGCTAAGTTCCACTGTATATATGAATAACTGACTGAAGGATTCTCCAAAGACTTCCACACGAGGAATGATAAAGTTTTCAAGGTCATGCCAAATATTTGACACTCCCCTGAAGGTCATGAGATAAGTCTGAAGTAGATGACTCCCACAGGAAATGTCTACATACAAAACATAAAACATTATTACAGTCCTGTGTTTTGATGTGTGCACTGTGATCTTACATAAGAAAAAAATCTGCATCATCATAAAGGCCAAATTGATCTAATGCGGACCTCGACTGTCAGCTATATGACACTTTTGGTCAGAAAAAGTGTATATATACGATGAAAACTAGCTTTCCTTACTACACTACAGAAATTACGAGCTATGGTTCAGTGTGACTCACCTTACCTGCGATGTAGTGTTGGTATTATGCATGTATATATTGTTAACTTAGGATTGGTATTATTCATGCATATATTGTTAACTTAGTGTTGGTATTATTCATGCATATATTGTTAACTTAGGATTGGTATTATTCATGCATATATTGTTAACTTAGTGTTGGTATTATTCATGCATATATTGTTAACTTAGTGTTGGTATTATTCATGCATACATTGTTACCTATTTGTTGAAATAAGGATGTTAATTGTCCTTTAAGATGCTAAATCATTGCAAAAAAACGGTCGTCATTGAAAATTTGGCCTTGGCCATAGTCACAATAATCGTGAAGGCCATCAAAATGACAAACTGATAGCTTAACCATTTGACCACAAATTGCAACATACAGTTAGTTTCATTAACTAAAAAATATTAACCTTAGCAAATGTAAGCAATTTATCTATCATGTCATAAATTTGTACTTTTAGAGACGTCTTTGAGTAGCCAGCTATAGCCAGACAGTTATGTTTAGTAGCAGGTAGCATCATATAGCAGAAATTGTCTAGCTTTGTCTCGGTTCAATTTGACAGACTGTTTTTAATCAAACTAACTGTGGCATGATTGTCAGAAGTTGTTCATACATTTTTTGTCCATGAATGCAGCAAGGACAGTTATGCAGTTTGTAGTCTTTTAAAACTGGTCAAGGTTGTCCTAACACTTTTAGGACAGTTTAAGTATTCTCGTGTTATTTTGGTAAATTTGGTCCCAGGCTGTCAATATACATGTACATTACTAAAAGCTAATAATATAACCAGTGGTCTGCAAGAAATATATGCTAATTGCCTTACGATTAAAAGTTTTACCTCAGCATGGCCACCTCATGAACTATTAGCCTAACAACAGGACACATGACCACAATTGGCTAGTTGGCTTCAGCACTTACAGGAGCGAGGCTATTGGCTAAAGATCAATAACTGTTGGCATGACTCGTGCTGAGATATGATTTGAAGTCATAGAGAGAAAACAAGCATTTTCAATACTCTTAGTTAATGAGCACAAAGTACACAGCACCACTGAGCAGATCGATAGAAGGCTTTTTATTCCAATGCAAACAAAAATAGATCCAATCATTAAGCCATGTTGGCCCAATTGACAGATGCTTAATTAGAGGGCAGAGGCCATCCCGGGTCAGAATTGTGTTGTCGATGGAGGCAGTCGAAAGATCCATGCCCGGAAGTACTCTGTCTTCTAGGTATTTCAGATAGGATGTAATACGCTAGGCTCTATGAGTTACTCTCAATCTTAGTTTTGCGCATTCGCAAACTCAAATACAGTAAGTTTCATAAAATATGGTCGACTCTAGACAGCTGTAGCAACCTATTCCTGGCTGGAGCTATAACTGGCTAATGCCAGCCGCTTCTGTCTACTCCTAACTTATAGTCGGCTTAAACCTACCACCACTGGCAAAATATAAACCTTGGTAAATGTAAGAAATTTGTCTAATATATTAAATAAATTTATATGTGCAACAGACATGCGTAACTCGCAACTTATGCATGTACTTTTAGATCAGGCTTTTAGTAGCCAGCTATATAGCCAGACAGTTCCGATTAGTGGCAAGTCGTATTTAATTAAACTAACTGTATGTTTTATTTTTAGATAGTAGTCAAGGTCAATAATTGCCACATTTACAGGTATATTGTAAATAAAAAAAAGGTAATGCCTGACATAACACATTGAAGTTTGTTTTTTAACTTTAATTTTGTCCATAATGTACCAATTGCAAACACAGTCATGCATTATGTAGTCCAACTATTCACAGTTGTCTCAACCCTTTTCAGGGCTCTGTGAATCTTCTCATATCTTCTCTTTTTAATACTTCTCTCAATTCCTTGTAGAAAAAAGGATAAGGTTACCAGATGTGGCCATATATTGGGTTCTGGTGGCCCACGGTGTAATGAAATTATGAGAGTGCTCCAAGGTCTTGCTGCAAATTAAACTACTCCTGCACTTCATATCAATAGGGCCACTTGCCCCTGTGAAATGACAGAAAACTGCCCTCCTGAGCATGGGTCATAGGTTCAATCCCCCGGGTAGCCATGATAGTTAATCAAATCTAACAATTTTTTGGGGTTCTTTTAGTACTTGCTATGTACAAAGTGCTGAATGAGTCCAGTAAAACCAGCAGAGTTTTCAGAAGCACTGAAAAATAGTATGGACATTTTTTACATGGTTTATTTGACCACATACACTGTCATTTTGACACATAAAACCACTATTCAGGGGACACAGCTGAAAATACGTTCTAATTTAGGACTTAATTGGTTTTTCCAAAGAATGTGCGTATATTTCCTCATTGTTTTAACACATAATTGTCCTTATTATCTATTTTATATCACCGAACATCTGTATCATACCTTCTCAAATAAATCTGGACAAGTTGTCAGAATTTATCGGCATGCGTGAAGGGGTTTATGCTCTTTGGATGGATCGACATCGTGGCATCACATCATGACGTCTGCCTGTGATACCTGATCAGTACTAAATGAGATGCATGAGTCCTAGTGTTGGATTTGTATACTATTTTCTCCAAACCATTTAAAAAATGCAGCACCCACGCTCATTTATTTCTGCTCTTCATCCGTCAAGTGGAAATAGGTAACAAAAAAACGGTATTTGGATAAAAACTTTTGTAAGATTACTTGAAAAATCTCTTTCTTTGATGATTTTACGCCAAAAGAAATTCTTTGTGCACGAAACTGGTTTCATCATCCTAGCTTTTCAAAAACAAACGCTTTTAGGCTTGAGTATTCCATTGCACAACAGAATATAAATGGGAACAAAACTACTGTAAGGTTTTTAAATTTTAGATATAGCGTTTTAACCTGCAGTGGAAACTCGCTTGAAGACCAGCACTGTTAAGTTTACCTATCAGTCAGCAGGATCACCAATTTTTAGGGTGTATTTACTCTAAATTTTTGATAGACATGCACTGAAAGTTGGTCCAAGCTCAGACCTCAAATATCTGAACCAAACATTAATTTTCATGATGACCTAAATTTAAGCATGTTTTCCAAGTAAATGAGTTTGAAGCAGCTACAAGAGTGTATATTTAAAATGGCAAAGTAAACATACTGTATAACAATGCTAACATTGTACACAAATGTCAATACATGTAGGTTTTTCGTATACAGTTAGTTTCATAAAAAACGGCCAGTCAAATTGAAACTAGACAAAGCTGTTATAGCTGGCTACTCAAAACTGGATCTAGATTAATTTCTTACATTTACCAAGGTTTATATTATCTGGTGATAGATGTAAGCTGATTATTAGCTATAGAAGTAGACAGAAGCAGCTGGCTTTAGCATGTTTAGACAACAGCCAGGTACCGGTCGCTACAGACCGCCAGAGTCGACCATATTTTATGAAACTAACTGTAACCTTGGATGAACAGAGACTGTTCATCCAAGGTATAACAAGTAAAGTTTACTCATATTCTGGTCTTTAGTGTGACGTTTCACTACATGAAGTTCTGCAGGTTTTGTCCTGAGACTGGCATTGAGATGAAATAAATCTAGAGGGAGGAGACTGGAACCATGGAGCATTTAGCCCATGTCATTCATCACTAGAAGACCATTTAAAAATCGAAGGCAAAGTGGTTAAAACTCCTCAGCTTCACTTACGAGTGTTAAAAGTAACGATTCAAGATATTTGTCATCTAACATGTTGTGGGAATAACGCTTCAGTTTCTCTGTGGGAGACCTCTATGAAGTTCTACAAAGGAATGTCAGTTGTGCTGTTGCTAGTGTTGCTGCTACTACAAGTATGTCCTAAGTATTTTATTGACAAGTAAAAAAGTTGTTACATTGATGTAAAGTTGCTTTTTCGTGTGTAATTTTCTTTGAAGGATGTACAAGAAATGTCGTGCCTCAAAAGACATAAAAAACATCTAAACTTTCACCTTTTCTCCAAGTGTTACATTTTTCACAACATGACTGCTGACAGTGATGAATATTATACATTGTCTACCTTCCGCAGCTTCAGACTTCAATAAACAAGAACAAACTACCCGCCAAAATATTTTCTGGAGACAATAAAAGCTGTGAGGCTTTATGGATATCATGGCCTTGTGACTAATGTATTTGCTTGCTTATCATGAGGTAGCAGGTTCGAGCCTTCACCAAGCAACCACAGTGATGGTGCTAGTGTGAGCTCATAAGCCCATTTGGTTAACCCGAGTTTATGCTGAATAACTAATAATCCCCAGGGAGTTGAGAAAGACTCTGGATTGGCCCGCCAATTAAGGGTGTAATTGTAAACTCGGTAAATTGCATGTACTGGATAAAGGAAAACTATTAATCCCAAAAATGGCTTGTTTTTCCAGTCTTTTATGTCTATGTCTTAATGCTCCTGGGTCTGAAGCTTAGTCAGCTTATATGACCAGCTGCCAGAGGCAGACATTATAATGAGATGATAAAACTTGAAGTCCACACCATGTATGTGCCGTAAAACCCAAGCATTAGCCAACACCTTGACATAAAATACATTGTCTTCGAATTGGCTGTGAATTGTCTGTAAATTGTCTGTAAATTGTCTGTGAAGAGTTTGTGAATAGTTTGTTGATTGTCTTTGCATTTTCTGTGAATTGTCTAAAACCGTTTTCTCTGTTCTCTGGTGAAATACATGCAGTGGGGTCCTTAAGGCAATTGCCAATTTCGCATAGGACATCTAATATCCTGAGCTGCTTCTGCAGTACTCTTCAGCAAATTACAGCAGCTGTGTCTTTCTGTAGCATTGTTAGTATTTGTGTGGTGTCACATGCAATTATTGAATCCAGCATCTTACGTTGTACATAGGGCGGGGGCCTAGCTCAGAGGTAGCGCTCTGGGCTTCCAATCACTGGGTCCCGGGTTCGATTCCCAATCGAGCCTAAGTTGGATGGCTGTTTCATCCTTCATCTCATTGCCATGGTCCCTGCCTGTCCTAATTAGCCCAACTGGTGCAGAAATACAGGACGTAAAGCCCTAATCACCCACCGTCTTACGTTGTACATGTGTTATGTGACATAAAAATGTAATGCATATTATTTTGTATTTTCATGTTGAGCAGTGTATGGACATGGTGGTGGTCCCCTGTCATTGTTGTATTAAATATTTGCCTTGAAGTCAGTATAATCTTATTCCATGAACCATGACCAATCCACCGACAATTCACACAAACAATTCACAGACAGTCCACATACTATTTACTCAGAGACAATTCATAGATTATTCACGGACAATCCACATATTGTTCACCTTTTGTTTTAAAGGGCTGCAACGTTGATCAGCATCTACAAGCAGCAGCAAAAGCAGCAACTTTTTTGAAGAAGAATTTCTTGCGAAAGAACATTTTCTCAGCATCAATAATAAATGTCATCCTTGTCTGGATTCATACTGTGCTGTTGGCTGCAAAAAGCACCCTGGGGTATATGTATTGATTTTGTTCAAAGTTCCAGGCCCTGCCACAGGATCTAAATCCATGGTTACGCCAGATGAGAACCCACCATTCATTCTATATGAGCTGGGTGGCCTGTGATTTCAGTGCACTTGACTTTGCTGAGCTTCTGAGCTGTCTGGTGATGGTCTGTTTGCGTTGGCCTTTCTCTATACGCAATTGCAAGTACATTTAAGTGCCCATGGTATTGAGAAACCTGGAAAAAGTAGGGGATGTGAAAAACTCATTTTCAAGGTCTGGAAATATAGGGAATTTTATTCTGTAGTCTGGAAAGCTATATCTGTTCTGAAAATGACATTGCTTTTAATGATATGCTACAACAAAATAAGGCAAATGTGAATGATGTGTTCACTCTGGATTGCATCAGAAATTAACTGTTATTACAGTAGACAAAGTTTAGCGTAATTTTTACAGGAATTTGTGACATCAGGGAATTTGTTTGTCCCGAGTATAAATAATATTTCTTATTTTCATTCTATCAGGTATATTTGTTTTGTAGCCTATGGCTCAATGCGTTTGGATAAACGCATAGAAAACGCATGGTTTTTGCCTGATTATATTTAGGCAACAACCATGCATTGTCCATGCGTTTATCCTTCTCATGGAAAACGCACGTGGCACATTTGGCCATGTACACATGCAGGGGTCCTCATAATTATGACCATCTCTGGTAGAGAATGTACTTGCCTTAATGACGGATGGTCTCAATAGTGAGTTAAAATGCTTATGCTGGGATACAGCTACATTCATATGGTGCTAATAGGTGGTCTTGGTGTGGGGTTTCTGCTGTTCTTTACTATGCAAGCAATGCCATTAATGCTGTAGGGCAGACCAGGAAGGAATTCCTTCAATGTCACACAAGTCACATATGTCTTCTTGGCCTAGGAGCTGTCCTGCTATACCACTTAGTCACTACTGATTGTTTAGTACAGTATACGACAAGCTATTGTCAAGTTTAAGTTCATTCAGACTGTCACGTACAAGACCTACGTATGACCACTGATGGCAAAAATTGACTATACTTGCTCACTCGTGGGTCTGTTAATCACGTATACATTTTTTCGACAAGCGTACGTGAGGGCAGTCGTAGATCGCTCGCCGGACATCCGTCAAACTCTCGCCAAACATCCGTCAAACGCTCGCCGAACGTCCTTCGTCAATTTTACGGATTGTCATTAACCTCTAAACTTTGAATAGCTAGTTACCGATTGATCGACTTGGATAAACTGTATATTGCACCTTTATTAAATTTTGATTAAGTATAAAATGAAGAAAAGGAATAACTTAAGCAATCATTACATAAACTATTTAGATAATTCTGGCCCAATTTACTTTTCATAGCTTTGATTCAAATTATCATAATAACATACAATCATGGTAGAATATGATACTCTGAAAAGTGTGTCTCAAAATTAGGTTGGTCAGTTTGGAGAGATCTGCTCTTCCTGTGGGATCGGTAAGACTGGACAGTGGGCACACCTATACACTAACTTTGTGTACATTAGTTAATGATAATTATGTTAATTGTTTCTTGTGGTGGTCATTCTTTGTTTACATTTATTTTGTATGTATGCCTTGTTACGCAAATTTTATGTTATTAATTCTGAATCTGAATTCCGTGTATGTGTCGGATCTATATTTGAGTTTATCACACACAAAGTGGAGCAAAAAAGATATGCGTCCGAGACGTTTATTCACTTGCTTCTCAGAGCAATAATTTAAAAAGATTCTTCCTGGTTATACACAACAAGAGAACGGAAACAGCCTGTTTAGACTACAGGAAAACTTACATTTATTTAAGGCACAGCAGCTGTAGTTGTTGTACAATGAATAACAACAAAAAACAAAGAAGGAAATGTATTTGTCTGCAGAAGTTATCTCTTTGGCTTGCTGTTGGTACTGCTGCAGATTATTGGCAGATGCTTGCTTCCGTCTAATTAGGCAGATGAGTCTCAGAATATAGATGAGTAAGAGACTGAGTCGAAAGGTGATGCCCATCAATTTCTTTCCCTGCGCATCAGGCAATATTTCAAGCCGCATCTGTCAGATTCCTAACCTTGGATCATCCACAGATGAAACTAGAGTGCAGCAGTCAGAGTTATGTTCCCTTCCGTTTGATTAAAAAACACTGATTACTTCATGCAAGGACTCTACTACTGTGTTCGTTGGAGAAACACCACATTCCTGTTCCTAAAAGTAATCAGCTAAAACAAGGGATTGAAGTAAGGGGCCATCTTGTATTACAGGATCTCCTACAAAAGCATCCTGCTTCAAGGATCTGTGCATTTTACCTAATGAATTCTTAGAGACTTGTTCTACTTTGAAGATAGGGACTTTCTTTGTTATGTGTGTTATTTGGATGAAATATGTGGGAGTTGATGTATTATTAGTTTTTAATGGAAATGAAACCATACATCCACGACCATCCAGTATTTGTAACATCAAAACTGAAACTTATCCAATTTATTCAAAGCTATAAATATCATATAATATAACAATAAGGTTTTTTTTTTATTAGAATACAGTGTAAAAACAGTTTTCACACTCATTGAAAAGGTAAGATCTTGGATAAATTAGACCTAATTTCTCCGAGGTAAGATTTTGATGTATCAATATATTACTTGTATACTTCAAGTTCTTACTTACATATGCATACCAGTGCATTTGATATGGTTAATTAACATATTTTTGTCTTCTAGACTGGACTGCTCTCTTCATTCTTTCGTATAAACAAATTTGGAAGATATTGGAAGATACAAAATGTATCTGGTATGCAAACAATTTTTCCGCCACTGTAAAATGAAAACAAAAGATAAGGAAATAGTTTCAGGAAAATAAACATTATCCTAACAGATATACAGACAGAGACAAAAAACGACAGAAACACAGAAAGACAAAGAAAGAACATTGTGATCTCCATGCTTTGATAGAAAGCTTTTGCACCAACGAAACTGCCTCGCACACATACAAGATAAGTTTGCTGTGATCACAGCATCAAACGAGCATAACACCTTCACAAACATCACTGGGATTAGAGAATTTCTGCTTCATCCAAAATTGAGGACAGAAAATGTGTCTGTAACCATGGATACCAGAGAAAACATACACTAGTGTGGCGTTAAAGTGTTAAACATAGCTTTAGTATTTAGTTATACGTCGAAAGGTGTGCATCCAAACATTATCATTTCGTAACTATACTTACTTTCTTCATTATCTACAGCCGAAGAACAGAACATATGTTCATGTGCTAGAACCTGTGGGTGGTAAAATAGGCGACTGACAAAACGTCTAAACCCCGAATAGGCGACACATTCTTGATTGATCACGAAAATGCTGACACACCAAAAAGGCTACATATTTTTGGCTGATTTCCAAAAAAAAAAATGTTGTTTTGTTTTTGTTGCCAGTCGTCTTTTTAGCTTACTTCCTAATATGTATGTTTTAAATCCAGTGATTAAATTTGGATCAGAACTTGCAGTGACATTTTTGATCTCTCTCAATATCAAAGCAGTGGGAAGACCTAGGGGCAGTGACCGGCCAGACTTAATCCTAAAAGGAAAAAAAGATCAGCCGGGCAAAAATAGCCCTGGTCGCAGTTTAGCTGAATGGCCACATTTTACCGCGAAGAAAAAACCTCTCAATAAGGTCATAAAAATCTACATAACAGATGAGACCATAAAACAAATTTTATCGTTATTTTGGTGGTAGGTCAATTCAGTTGTAGGCACATGCAATATGAAAAAGGTATTTGCATACAGCTTGTGTTGCGGCTACATGATGAAGTAAAGGCTTCCCACACATCCAGGGGAAGGTATTATCATTTTATTTAATCCTGCAAATCACACTGACCCGAAATTTAAACACATGCCTTGATAAATGAGGTAACATTGAACCACCTTGAGGTAGGGGTCAGTAGATTTAAACCAATCGTTTGGCCCGGACTTGGATCAATCTTTAGTAACGATTGCTAGAGCTGAGTCTTCTGCTTTCAACCTGTCTTCCTCTGGATCTTATGATGCCCCTTAAATGGCCCTAATCACTGATCAAAGCAGATTGATCACCCCCACTCTATTATTTGTGTCTGAATGGCATCCACCTTGAAGCAAGGCTAGTTTTTCAACCTCCCCGCCCAGAGAGCACCACGTGGCCATCCATCTCGAGCCTGATTTCACCTTTTGAGTGGAGAGCATCCACGTGCTCTTGCGTTCCCTACCTCCACGTGTGGAGAGCTCCTCCACCTCATTTGCCAGCTTTTCACTTCCTCTCTTCATTGTAGGAGTTTGCCACAGACTTTCGCGGTCAAATATTTTCTATGACTAGGTGTCAACTCGGCAACCAGATTTTTTTTACACTCCCACATAACGTATTCGTTGCTACACACCCAGACTGTCAACTTTCTCACCGCCTTAAGGTTTTATCATCTCCTCTTAAGGCTTTGCTCTGACGCTAAGATATGGATAGAAAAATATGACCGCGTCAAACACACAAGTATGCCTGATATGTATTTTTCTTTAAATATTCAAAAGGAAACCTTCACTTTGAAAGTTGAAAGGAAATTATCATATAAATTATATGAAGACCTGATGCCAGGTTAAGAGTATAAAGCCGACTAACAGAGGCAGATGTAATGATGAGATTATATGACTTGGATAATGTTACACATTACCCTATGCATTTTGATCCCTAACTTTGTACTGATAATAGAGCTGTAGATTGGCATATTTCTATCTGAGCTTGAACTCTCAAAACCTTCATAGGAGCTGGCCAATGTATTTTTAGCCTTCTATGGTCTTTTGGGGTCTCCCTGAAACTATCTTTTTCAAAATGAAATTTATTCTATGTAGCTACCATTTCACAGGTCTTTTTTATGGGTCGTACTGTTTATAGCATAACACCTATGATATATGACTCATATGTGGTGGTGGTGGTGGATTAGGGCTTTACGTCCTGTATTTCTGCACCTGAGGGGTAATTAGGACAGGTAGGGACCATGGCAATGAGACGAAGGATGAAACAGCCATCCAACATAGGCTCGACCGGGAATAGAACCCAGTGGTTGGAAGCCCAGTGCGCTACCACTGAGCTAGGCCCCCACCCCCTATATGACTCATATACATCCCCTTCTATAAAAGGTCATTTCAACTATAAACCCCGAGTAAATAAAACGGGACCAGCAAATTGAAGTGAAGATGGTTATATGTGCTCCCGTATGCGTTCATTCGTCCTGTGATTTTTGTTCTTCACTGACTCACTCTTGCAGTCCCTAGGGGGAGTGTCAGTGGTGACAGTGGGCAAATCTCAGTCTCATCAGTCTACATCACCATGGCAACGAAGGAGGTCAACTTTACGTTTGTTCTTTCCAAACATTGACTCAGAGGGGTCAACGCAACCTACACATTTCCAATGGACTTTGTTCCTTTGTTTTGTGGGGGTTATCTCAAAGGTTTGAGTCTCAACAGTTGTGCTATGAGTTGTGCTTTTGTGTGCAACTTTTCTTTATTAAAAAACACTTGTTTTGTTGCATCACCTTTTGACCACAAGGTAGCATAAGGTGTTTTGTAGGAGTGTAATTGGGTACAATATAGATTGCGTTTGTAACTTTCATTGATATAAGCATAAGATACAAAATACTGTCCTGTTAATTAGCAATTAAATGCAAAGTAATCATATAATGAAAAAATATTTAATAATGAGAAAGGCCTAAAGATGCCCATGAAATTACCACGAGAGTCAAAGATGATAGTACAGTTAGTTTCATTAAAAACGACCTGTCAAATTGAACCTGGACAAAGCTAGACAAGTTCTGCTGTATGATGCTACTTGCCACTCAACGGAACTGTCTGGCTATAGCTGGCTACTCAAAGCCGGATCTAAAAGTGCATGCAGCACCATATGGTGTGTAAGTTGAGAATTACGCAGATTTGTCATTTTTTAAAAAGACGCATGTACATACATACTTATGATATAATAGATACATTTCTTACATTTATCAAGGTTTATATTTCTTCAGTGGTGGAAGGTGCAAGGTAACTATAAGCTAGGAGTAGACAGAAGCAGCTAGCTTTAGCTAGTTATAGCTACAGCCAGGAATAGATGGCAACAGCTGTCTAAAGTCGACTGTATTTTTTTATGAAACTAACTGTATGTATAGTACCTGCCATTGATGATTGCCCCGCCCCCTCAAACTACTGGTGGGTACTCTTAACAGCCCAAAGGCTACCAGCTGTTAAATTAGCTGACTGATTGTGGACTCCGACCTCTGATTAGAAGTGGTTTTTTTTATTTGTGGATTAAACGAACGAAGAGCATGTGTGGCACAGGTGTCTTTAAATTGCACATATCAGACAAGCTATAAAGTTCGAAGTTATTTATCAAAAACTTTTATCACTTTCAGGTTTACTTCCTGACATGCAATGCAAACATGCTTTCGCTAAGTGCACGCTTTTAAATGAACATGTAATTATGTTTGTCCAATCATGACAATAAGGACATGATGCTGTCGCTGACTGTTCACATGTTGTGTGTGTGTGATTAGGGCTTTACGTCCTGTATTTCTGCACCAGTTGGGCTAATTAGGACAGGCAGAGACCATGGCAATGAGACGAAGGATGAAACAGCCATCCAACTAAGGCTCAACCGGAATCGAACCCGGGACCCAGCGGTTGGATGCCCAGAGCGCTACCTCTGAGCTAGGCCCCCACCCTGACTGCACACATGTTCAATGTATAAGCTATAAATGCAGCCATAATTAATCATGTTATGTTCTTAACACTTAATTATTGAGAAAATATACCATTAGAGGGTTTGCCTGATATCTGCATTTACTCCATAAACAGGACTTTTAATAACTCTAGCATAGACAGTTCTAAGTACCACTAAATTAACATAAGATGTTAAATTGGAGTTGTACTCGGTATCTATGCTAAGGCAAGTAAAAGATCCCACACATGGGGTAAGTGTGTGGCATGGTGTGGAATCCAGCTGACTATGACCAGTCGTAGCATCCATAAATTGGCATTACTATATTTAAATGATACTCTAATTATAGCAGGGACTCTGGTCAGGGAGCCATCCTTTGCTTTGAGAGAGGGAACACTTTATTTACTATGGAGGATTCATATGTACCTCAAAGTTGGTGCAGTATAGTGTATAATATAGGTCAATGATGGGTTTATAACATCACCTACAAAGTGTTTTAGAGTCGAGATTTGAACTCAGGATCATGGAAAGAATGAATGTGTGTGTGTGATTAGGGTTTTACGTCCTGTATTTCTGCACCAGTTGAGCTAATTAGGACAGGCAGAGACGAAGGATGAAACAGCCATCCAATTTAGGCTGTACCGGGATTTGAACCCGGGACCCAGCGGTTGGAAGCCCAGAGCGCTACCTCTGAGCTAGGCCCCCGCCCTTGGAAAGAATGTATGACCAGTGCCTTAAACCAACTACCATCTTGCTGCTTTTCCTAGACTGAATCACTACTTGCTCTCCCCTACTGGAATTCTGTTCAAAAGAAGTGTAATCTTTCAGCTGTAGGGAACGATGATTACCACCCACGCAATATCTGACCACTAGTGACCACTGGTCGGCAAGACGGTCATTTTTGCCAAAGGCCAAATCCACCCTAGGTATTAGGATGACACTGATGAGCTTAATGTTATACAAATATGCTACATCTTCAGTAATCCAAATTGCTTATATGAGTACTCCACAGCACCTTGTAATATTAACATGTGTTTTCTATCAGTGTGGAAGGGTGGAAGGTGAATGAAATTATTCCTGTCTCCAAGAAGGCATTCACACAATATTTCAATCATTGTATGATTACCTGTAGAACCACATACTTTTTTTATATTAAAACTAACTTATCAATTGCTTAATTTTGCAAGTAAGCCCGAGTGGGTGGGGTCAAGTTTTTGTTACTGTTTTCTTGCTACTTATTTTACCTGTTTGTTTTGGTTGCCTGAGGAAGATCCAATATATTAATGAAGCAGAGCAACTGAGGACTTATTTTTTGTAAGAAAGGATAGTAAAAGTGGAGCAGCAACTTTCATGTACCGGAACGTTTCCAAGAATGTCAACTTTCTAAAAGTAATTTTCATGACTAGTTTTAGACATTTGTCTACATTTTTGGGGCCTCAGCTACTTGATTAATACAAAAAAAATGCACTTATTCTGGCTGTTGGCTATTGCATGTAGGAATGCAGCAAAATTTTCAATGACTACAAATGTACATGCCAGACAATCAGTCAACTTTCATTTGTACTTATCAGTGTAATTTGAACATGTGTTTCGGTAAGCTAAAACTACAACTGCAACTACATGTGTCTAACAATTTAGAAGAATTTCATGCAGACAATATTAGAAGAACTTTAGTGGCTAGTGTCAGACAGTTTATTTTTAAAATTTCTTTATGGGCCCGGAATGCTCTGCATTATGGACATTTTTAAACGCTCAATTACTACAAATACAAATATTTGTTTCACCATCCATTGGCTTCCATACATTCCTTCACCCTGTTCTCCCGAAATGTTAGTTCTACTTTCAAATGTCATTTATACATGTGTCACGGTGAACCAAAAAACATTGGGATATCCTAGGTATGTTACGTGTACATGGCATTAGAAGAATATCATGCAGAACATATCAGACGAACTTCATAGGCAATGGAGTGTGTAAGCCATGTTTTAATTCCACCCTTACTTCCAAGGTTTCTTCCAGGGAACTTTTACATTCTGATACATGCTCTGTGAGAGATATACTTTGAAAGTGTTTTACTTCAAAGTTTTCTACATGTCTTTGGTTACACAGAGTTCTTAGAAGTCAGGCTCCAAACTCCAGTTGCTTATTTTTCTTCCAAAGATCAAAGTCACAGTGGATATGGTGCAATCTGAAAGTAACGTGATGGTATCACAAAATGTGATTGATCTGTCTTGCTAGGTGACTTACATGAGTAACCTTTACAAGTCACCGACTGACAGAATATGACGGAATATGACAGGAACTATAGTGCCCATATCAACACCGGAAAATAATATATATACCGAAATGACAAGACATATCTTTGAAGTTTGATACACATATTTCCACTAATATGTGTATTGGCTGTAATATCTGACAAAGGATACAGTATCAAAGCCTACAAAATATATATTAGAAATGAAAAGCCATGTGGTATAGCCTATGTGGTATACATGTGTATACTACATGGCTTACCTTACAAGGGTGGGAAATGTATACCACATACTTCTTTGTATGGCAGGCCAATGTCAAAAACAATAAAACATTTTCTGTCCAAATCTAGTATAAAAAACAATTCTGACAAGAAATATTTAACAACTGGTTTGTAAATATCATTCGTAAATTTTTTTATTAACCTCAAAATGTCCCAGAAAGTTTTGAGGTGATGACTATCGTATGATGCCAGGAAGTGCATCCTACGACCTCCAGAACCTAATAATATCTAGAATTTATTTGACATCTTGTCATTGACCCAACTATGCCACTTATTTAATGTTTGAGTGATTTGTCTTAAAGTTCATTAATGCAAATACAGTAGTATATAGTCCTTTTTGTATGTAATATATGTGAATGTATTAGTTATGTAATAATTAGTAGGAGGATTATAAGATATGTAATAGTACCTAATGTTTGAAGTTTGATGAAGATGACACTTGTGAGGATTTATGAGATATCAGACATCTCCCATTTATTAATGTATTTTATTGTCTTAATATATGTATTATTGTACACATCCCCACTGTAGGGGCTTTGCTATAATATTAATGTATATCTCCCATATGCAGGGAAAAATGATTTTTGATGATTTACTAATGTACACCTGATAATCTATAACGAATTTGAATTGATTGTTGTAGAATTACTAGTTAACTTGTTGAAGTATAAGCACACATTCTTTGGTCAGTAATTCACAGAGGGTAAAACTTAGAACAGACCCAAACCTACATAACTGCAGCTCCATTGAGAAAGCATATCTCCTGCAGGCCTACCTCTAGCACGAAGTTGAGAGGGGGGGGGGGGGAACAGGTAGTGGGTATATAATCAAGGTAAGGGGCTGGGGTTAGTCAGACAGAGAGAGAGAAGAGAGAGAGAGAGCATTGACAGGGATCCAAAGAGAGATTGAGCATAGAGCAGCCAGCTGGAAGGAGCTGTGCTATCAAGTTGGAAGAGAGAGATTATAGTAGATATAGAAGTTAAATCATAAGAATAGATTTGTCAGGTTATACGTCAAGTGTATGACCAAGGAATGATGTGCACTTTTGGTTAAGGTATGTGAATTTGCTTTTTGTTTAGTATGTGTAATCATATGTCTTTTAATGTTATGTTTGACAATTGTGTGAATTTTAATAGATTAAAGGTTTGAAATTTATTTCTCCTAGTGTTGCGAATGCGTTGTTGAAGATTTAAAAGGCGTATTTTGTATTTTTAGAAGTGCTTTATTCACTCGTTGCAGGTGAATCTAAAAGCATAAAGATTATAAATCATGTAAAAAATATATAATATAAATGACGATATTATTATAAATATGAATTATATACAATTCATTGAATATGACAAACTCACAAGCATATGCGACTTCTGGCATGAATATGATTATAACTGCACTCGCAGACAATGGACATCCTGCAAATTAGTGCATTTATGTATAAATACAAATTCACAATAAATGTATCTCACAACAATAAATCAATAATGTAAATAAAGTTGTGTGATACATTATGCACATGGTAAATATGCATGATAAATGTGCATGCTAGAATTACATGGTGATCAATAACGCAGGTCAAAGCAATCCAAAAATTGTCTTTTTTTTTTTGGTGGAAATTTTCATTGAACATTTTGAATAAAATATGAAAATAATTATGAACATAATGCAATAAAATGCCATCAAAAGACCAAAAAGATCTCACCTGGTTAACTAGCTGTTATGTTAAAACAATGCAGCATGATGATCTTGTAAAAAAGCACGATTTGGTAAAGAAGTTGACTTCTCAAATGCTGCTGGAGAGTGACAGAGATTTCAAATCCCCCTCTCCACTTCAACAATCTTTTGACAGCTCATATCCTGTCATGCTCAGAGGAGACCAGAGTGACATGCTCCAATGCTATCAGCTGGACACTAATCAGGTCAGCCTGTGACCAGCAGACCATGATCAAAACAAATGCACATGGCTATGGCCATTTGCAACACACCCCACCTTGAATGATTTAATTCAATGAAAGCAAGATACCACTAAAATCAAATGATACACAGAAATCTATACAGAACCTTCAAGTAAAACCAACTTAGTGACTGGCCTTATAAATTGAGAAGATTTTGTTCGAATCTTAGCTGATCGAACAAGACCATCACTTCCTTCATGTACCTCTTCTACTAAGCCCATGGGCCAGACACCTCGAGGCATATTCTCACTCAAAATCAAGACAAGATCACCTTCCTTAAGATTTGACTTTGTCTGATGCCATTTTGCCCTAGACTGCAACTCTGGCAAATATTCCTTCACCCAACGTCTCCAAAAAGTGTTGGCCAAATGCTGTACTTGGCGCCACCTACGACGAGCAGGTGATTAGGGGTCAATGGAGAAGCATCAAGTACACTATTACTCACTCTAGTGAGAGGCCGACCATTCACTATTGACTCAATCTCACAGAATAATGTCTCTAAAGTCTCATCAGACAACCTGCACCCCGTACCAAGCAACCCAATCATGACCTTTCGCACTGTCTTGATGAGGCGTTCCCACACCCCACCTTGATGGGATGCCGTAGGTGGATTGAAATGCCATTCCAAATCTGCCCTGACACCATACTCACGAAAAACTCTTCGATTAAATTCCTTCTGATTTTTGAAAATCTCAGCAAACCCACCTGTGAAATTGGTGCCATTATCGGACCAAATTTTCCTTGGCATTCCTCTCCTTGCAGCGAACCTTCTGAATCCATTCAAGAAACTAACTGTATCCAAAGAATTCAACTTTTCTAAATGAATTGCTCGCGTATTCATGCAAGTAAAAAGACAGCCATAGCGCTTCACTTCTGCACGTCCTTGTTTAATCAGAAAAGGACCAAAACAGTCCAATCCAGTATATGTGAATGGCCTGTTTCCAGCCTCCAACCTCTCTGGGGGTAAATCGGACATCTTTTGAGAACAAGGATTGGCAAACATCTTCTTACAAAACATACATGCATGAGAAACACCTTTGACAACACTCCTGACGCGTGTGATCCAGTACTTCCTCCTAATCTCACTAATGACCCACTCAGTGCCACAATGTGCAACATTGTGAAAATCATTAGCAATGAGTTTGGCAATCGGATGATCATGTGGGACTAAATATGGACTTCGGACAACCTCAGAAACCCTTGCAAGCTTCCATCTACCACCAACTCTGATCAGTCCGTCAAAATCTAGGACCGGATCAAAAGAGCTTATAGAACTGGACTTTCCCACACTTCGACCACCTAGCAATGAACCAATCTCACTCGCATAGCTTCTTGCCTGAACATATTTCAATATAGCGATTTCTGCCGCTTTTAGCTCTTTAACTCCTAATGCTCCTTGAACTTTGAACCTGCGACCATCACGAAGATTAACTTTAAATCTCAAGAGCCAAGCCACAGCTCGCTTCAGAGAGTACCAGCTAGAGTAGTAAGCAAACAGTTTGTTCATAGGATCACTCTCACTATTAACCAAGAAGCAAGAACTACTTCGAATCTCACAATCCTCACGATCCAAGAACAAATCAACGCTATCTGACTTCCAGTCTGATTTGTGGCTGTGAAGAAATCGAGGACCCTCAAACCATTTAGAAACATCGAGACTATCAGGAGCTACACCTCTGGTGAGCAGATCAGCTGGATTGTCAACACCTGGGACAAAATGCCACTGCTCCAGCTTTGTAATTTGTTGAATAACACTGACCCGGTTGCTAACAAACACATGAAATCTACGTGATTCATTAGCTATATACTTCAGAACAATCTCACTATCAGTCCAAAACTGAGATGGACCAAGATCAAGATCCAATTCCTTTGTTAATGTTGCATCCATCTTCGCAGCCATAACTGCTGCTTGCAATTCCAAGCGAGGAATAGTCATGGACTTAATAGGTGCTACCTTAGATTTGCTAACAACAAGTGCTACATGTATCTTCCCCCGTTTGTTAACACTTCTCAAGTAACTCGAACAACCTAATGCTACCCGGCTAGAATCTGAGAAATGATGCAATTCCAATGAAGCGTCATTGAATTCTAGTGGCTTGATACACCTTGGGACTCTCATACTACTCAACCGATCCAAAGAGTTGCACCACTAAACCCACTTACACGCCAAGTCTTCTGGAATCTGCTCATCCCATGACAACTTACGTGCGGTGGCCTCCTGGAGAATCAACTTCCCTTGCACAATGACAGGATTCAACAATCCCATTGGATCAAAGACCGAAGCAACCATACTCAACACCTTTCGTCGAGTTAATCCAGTTGCACAATCTTGACCCAATTTAACTGAAAAATAGAACTCATCATCCTCCACGTTCCAATTGATACCAAGAGCCTTCTCACTCAAATCTTTGAGCAATTCTACCTCACTAGCCCTATCTTGAACAGGAATTGAATTTAGTAGCTTACTGTCATTGATGACAAACTTTGTCAAACGAAATCCTCCCTTACTGAGCACATCCCTTGTGCCATCAACTACTGTTAATACTTGATCTCTGCAGGGAAAGGATCTCAAACAATCATCTACGTAAAAAGACCTCCTGATTGTATCTGAAACATGAGGATCCACATCTACGTTATCCAACAAAACACGCCTAAGGGCATAAGTAGAACTAGACGAGCACCACACTCCCCCAAATACGTGCCGTGTCATTCTATAATGGATAACCTCACCTGATTCGTCGAACCATAGAAAACGCAATGCATCTCTCTCTTCCTCTGGTATGACAACCTGGTAGTACATTGCCTCAACATCAGCAACCACTGCATACGAATGCTGCCTGAAACGTAACAGTACACCTAACAACTTGTTTGTCAAATTTGGACCCTGAAAGCACTTATCATTGAGTGCCTCTCCATCATACTTGGCAGCACAATCAAAAACAATGCGGATTTTTCCTGGTTTTTTATCAGAAATGACTACTTGATGAGGCAAATACCAAACCTTTGACTGCAAGGAACTCACTTCAATAGGGATAATCTCTGCATAACCCTTGGAAAGCAATTTCCTAATTTCCGCATCATATTGGTCCAAAAGACCCCTCTTTACAAGACTTCTTTTTGTAGATTTCAGCCTAGATAATGCCATCCCAAAATTATTAGGTACTGAGACACTATCCTTCCATGGTATTGGAATCTGATACCTTCCATCTACCAGTTGACACTCACAATCCCATAACTCTATGACTTTCCTATCCTCAACTGACCAAGAAATGTCATCATCAATACCATCATTCTCAATGTTCCACAAAGTATTGATATCATGACCAACGCATACGGAAGTGCTGATGAAATGTGACACAATCTTTCGACTAACGGGATTGACAACCTGCGCTGGCCCATTCAATGTCCATCCTAAAATGGTGCGCACAGCAAATGGCTCTCTCTTACCTCCACGTCGTAACTCTAAAGGAACTAGAGCTTCTGCGTGGTCCTGACCAATTAAGATCTGCACAGTTTCACAAACACCAGAAATTGGCAAGCCCCTCAGATGGCTAAACGGCGCCAAGTTCATCACAGGCGACTTCACTGGAATTCTTTCTATAACAAAGACATTGTCAAGATTAAGAGACTCTCTACCATCAGCAGATGAAACAGAAATATTTACAACTTCTGAGGTTACAACTTCATTGGACTTAGTCAAAGTATTCAATGTATATTTTCTCACTCGGCCACTAATTCCCAGTGAGTTAACCAAATCTCTAGAACAAAAAGTACTGCTTGACGCACTATCCAACAAAGCACTAGTTTGGTGAGATCCATTGACTCTTACAGACACAATGGGCATGAACACTTGCTGCTCATCCATAATGTCTGTTCTGGCATTTATGACATTTCTAGATTCATGTACACTTCTTTGTACGTTTGGAATTTGATTAACATGCAAAAATTTGGAATGCTTTTTACCACATCCAATGACATTACACACTGAAGGATTTCTACAATTGACAGTTGTGTGATTTGCATACAAACAATTTTCGCACAATTTCTTTTCATTGACTAATTTAACCCTTTCAGTTACCTTCATACTCTTGAATTTTTCACAATGTATCAGCTTGTGCACCTCAGAACACAATATACAGGGTGGACGGGTGAATGCACCAGTCGCAAAGGAAGATGAAGTGAAACCACCAGACTTTTTGGCTTTACTCTTTTCCTCACGATTCCTGAGTCCAAAATTACCATACACAGGATCAGTGGCTTCGTCTACTTCGCGCTCCATAAATGTCACCAAATCTTTGAAACTTGGATAATTTCCTTCAGCCCGTTTGACACCCACAGCATATTTCTTCCACCTATTTCGCATGTAGGGTGGAAATCTATCAATCACTTGCACAATAAGAGTCTGGGTATCAACTTCTTTCAATTTATCCAACTGCTCTAACGTCATCAAACTATTCGACAGCTCATCTGACAACGAATGCAGCTCGTCAGCCGTGTGGGCTTGTTTGCCCTGACAAAGTTGTGCCACGATTCTACTGATGACAATGTGTTGATCTCCAAATCGCTTTTCTAAGATTTTACGAGCCTGTTGGTAGCCTCCCTCTTTCATTTTTATGCAGGGCTCTACCGCTTCATATGCTTTATCTTTGGTGCAATCAATCAATCTGACAAGTCTCTTTCGATCATCTTTTGTTATTCGCTCCACAGCCTCCTCAAACAAAGCAATGAAACTGTGGTATTTTAACGGATCACCACTGAATTTAGACATTTCTACTTTAGGCAAACTGGTCAGCTCCAACACTTCAGACTGCACAGTGAAGGGTGTGGAGTCAGACTGTTCAACTTTGTGATGTTGCTCCAATTTAGTAGGTTGTTTTGGTTCAAGAGAATCAAGCCAATCGTAAACAGTCTTTATCATCTTTGTATAATTTCTTTCGACTTCAAAGAAATACTCATCACTTGCCTCTAACTCATCGATGTTCTCTAGTAGAGAATGATATACTTCATGAGCAGCTTCGAATTTCCCAAAAGCTGCCCTGAGTTTTTCGGATTCAGCCTTTACCAAGTCTGTACTCCTTTCTGCAATCAATCTCTCCAATTTGTTGCTATGTCTTGTCACTGCAGCCTTGAATTGGCGTCTCGACAGCTTCTTGGGTTCCAGGTCATCGGCCATGCTTATTCACTGTTGCGAATGCGTTGTTGAAGATTTAAAAGGCGTATTTTGTATTTTTAGAAGTGCTTTATTCACTCGTTGCAGGTGAATCTAAAAGCATAAAGATTATAAATCATGTAAAAAATATATAATATAAATGACGATATTATTATAAATATGAATTATATACAATTCATTGAATATGACAAACTCACAAGCATATGCGACTTCTGGCATGAATATGATTATAACTGCACTCGCAGATAATGGACATCCTGCAAATTAGTGCATTTATGTATAAATACAAATTCACAATAAATGTATCTCACAACAATAAATCAATAATGTAAATAAATTTGTGTGATACATTATGCACATTTTTTTTTCATTGAACATTTTGAATAAAATATGAAAATAATTATGAACATAATGCAATAAAATGCCATCAAAAGACCAAAAAGATCTCACCTGGTTAACTAGCTGTTATGTTAAAACAATGCAGCATGATGATCTTGTAAAAAAGCACGATTTGGTAAAGAAGTTGACTTCTCAAATGCTGCTGGAGAGTGACAGAGATTTCAAATCCCCCTCTCCACTTCAACAATCTTTTGACAGCTCATATCCTGTCATGCTCAGAGGAGACCAGAGTGACATGCTCCAATGCTATCAGCTGGCCACTAATCAGGTCAGCCTGTGACCAGCAGACCATGATCAAAACAAATGCACATGGCTATGGCCATTTGCAACACCTAGTATTCTAGTTAATTACTGCAATCAGAATCTAGTGTCCTATAATGGAAAGACTAGAAAAATTTCTGAAAAAGACAAAAGATTAAACCAGACTCAACAATTACATACTGAGTTGAAACATATCTAAATTGAATTTGGTGCCAAATCAGCAGTATATATAGACAGATAAATAAAAGAAAGAATTTCTGACAGATTAGGCTTTTGGCCGTGTTCAGAATTGTCATACTTTTGATAAGACTTCGGTCGCCTAATGTAAGATCCCGGATTTGGACTAATTAGTTTAAAGAGCTATTAGTGCCAATCAATATGGTGGAAATCCGGGTATTAGGTAGAAGTGTGATAATTCTGGCGTCCGGTTGATCGCCTTCTCAAATTGTGTAATTTTACTTGGTTTATATTTACCTGTATGAAAGGATAGACAGTAAAATTAAAGGGGAACTAACACCTTCAGCACTTTACCTCTCAGATTTTAGGTTTGGTCCATTGGAACACATCTACGCCTATTATAACTTGTATATATCCACTGGTAATGTAATATCCTGCATTTATTAGCTGCATGTTGTGAACTACGGAGGCCGCCATTTTCGAGATTCCCGGTGTTTTGCACTCACCGGAAATACGTCACTGTTGTACTATGAGAACCAAGTGCAATCTAACTGCTTGAGTTGAGCAGTGTCAGCAACACACCACCGGTGTAAATTGCAATTGAAATAAGAGCATGTCACTGTTCTTACCAAGTGTCAAGTAAATTGCCATTGAACAATTTGAGACTATGCAATTATAGAGAAATGTGATGTAAATTAGCCAGCTTTGGTTGTACACTGAGTTTAGTATTAAATATAAATTTCTTTAAACCGTGCCAATGCAGTGCACAAAATGCTTTTAAGATATAGTTTATCTATTTATGCTTTTTTCACCAATACATGTAAATATTTATTTATTTCCGTACCCAAATACAAAGAGAACATAATAAAATGAGACTAAAAAATAATAAAATCATTATAAAAATAGTTATAATTGTGAGTAAAAAATATTAATTTTACTTAGTGCAGATCGAGGTAAATTTAGTAGCCAAGGCACAACCACCTGAGTATCTCTTTTATGTAATAGCTCCTTTAATATGAGTGCCTACTTGCACACTGTCATCTTCACAATTATCATATAATTGCAATCTGTCAATGAGCCAGATCTCATGGTACATAAGTGACGTCACTAGCCATGGTGCCGTGTGCAATAATGGCGGCCCCCAGCGTTGTTGTGGATGGTACAAAGTTCACTGTTAATTGGCTCCAAATCATACTAAAATTTGACTTTTAGTCACTTGTATTTACAGCAATGTGTTCTTTGTCATTTAATTGAACTTTTAAAATTAACATGCAAATTTCCTTTAGTTCCCCTTTAAGGAAAACCCTATAGAAATAGGAAAGCTGACAATGATAAATAGACCCAGTTAAATACCAGGTAAGTGGAATTTTATGACTATTGATATACGATTGAATGTTATCTAATTGTCAAAAATGAGTCTGCTAAAAGGCAAGATGAAACCTTTCTTTGGTTCCAAAGAGGAACTATGGAAGGAACGCCTAACGAGGGCCCAACAAGCAGCAGTTGATCCCTTGCAGTTTGCCCCCATGTTTGTTGATCCCACAGAGGCTCCTAAGATTATTCCCTCAGTGCGTGTGGATATGCATTTGTTTACAAATTTTAATGTTTTTATGACCCAGCATGCTATTGCCTCGCACTTTGGGGTATATTTAGCCGAGCGGTTTGATCACAAAAGGCCTGCAGATTGGGCACGCTTGTCTCTCGAATATATACATCCTATTTTTAGACAAGTAGCCTCTGCCCGCGTTACAACCAACATGTCGGCTGGAATAGCAGCCCAGATTTTGGTCATGTTATTGAATACGAAATTCCTCAAACGAGAGCAATGTATCGGAATGATGTCTAATGTGTGGGATATTTTGATAAATGACCCCAGCCAATCCCCCCTTTTCCCCACCTCCGATGTTGACTTGTTTATGCGTTTGTATATGGGTCCATCGTTGGATAGTTTTAATCATGAATTTGTGTGGCGTCTTGCACAAAAACTAGACAGGTTTTTGATATCCGAACTGAGCCTACCGAGATCTTTTCTAAAAGATATGCGCTTACAGATAGAGACCTGGTTTCAATGTCTAGTGAACAAATAGCGCAGGGGAATATAAGCTCACAATCACGAGAGTATGAGAGTGACAGGGGAAATATGCAAGCCAAAACAGAGGGACCTCAAGAAAAAGAAAGTAAACAAAGAACAGATGTCGTTAAAACCACAGGGGCTAGGCCAAGGGAAGAAGCCGAACTGACTTTTACCGATGAAATTGAGAGGGAACAGATGGGCCAAAGGTTAGAAGCATTAGAAAAATCTGTGGCAGATTCTACCAATAAATTCACCAATTTAATGTCAACAATTAATCCTAGAAATCAGTTGGATAGACAAGAACCTGCGACTTCCACACCCCGCTACCCCCCTGACCTGCCCCCCTTCTTGCCACCTCATGATACAGCTGCTCCAGACCTAGTGGGTAGACCCCTTGGTCGTCAGTTTAAAGTCCCAGGTCCATTAGAATCAACCTTTGACCAGAAATGGATGGAGCAGGAGACAGTTGACATGAAGGGGCCGACCATAATGCGCCATAGGCGAGAACAGCCAAAAGATTTCTCAGAAGACGATGAAGACATGGCTGAGTTAGCCACACACTTGTCTCTACGTCCTGAAAAGCAATGGCCTTATCAGAGTAAAAAGAGTGTCGACAACTACAATCAAAAGGAACGTCCAGATTTTCTTTATCTCCCATCAGGCCTATCAGGTCTAGTCCTGAGACAGTTGTTAATGTGTATGCTGCTAGGGCACGATTTCAGGGCTCTAGGAAGGGAGACCCCCCACTAGACACCCCCAAAAGTTCACAACCCCCGAAAGCCAAATCCTCGTCGAGTACCCCAAAGGGAGTGGGAAAATTGTTTACTGCGCGGGGTGGGTCTAAAGACAAAATAATCCCAAAGAGCAAATTAAAGAAAGGAGGTCCTCCGCCTGACTCCTCAGATGGGTCAAGTGACTCTGATGGTGAACCCCATGTCACCATAGACACTATGGCTTTGCGAAAGAAACTCACACAGTTTTTCCCAAACCTTTTTAATGGTACGGGATCAGCAGCAGCAGCACGAGGTCACTGGTATTCATTCCAGGACTTTCTCCAATACCACGGTATCACCGGCAAGCGCTATGAGTGTACCGCCATTGCGCTATTTAAGCTGTCGTTGAAGGAAGCCGCAAGGTCTTGGTTCCAGGATCTTCCCAAGAACCTCACACTAGAATTGCTAAAAGATGAATTCTTTAGCAGATTTCATATAGATGTGGGATCCAGGACCTCGGCTTCACAGCAATTTTGGTATCTCGAAAGGTCTGAGGGAGAATCATGGGGGGAAACGATTGGGAGGTTGAAAATGCTCAATCATAAATTGGGATATACTGAGCAGACCTTAATTGACAAAGTACTCGAATTGCTACCAGTACAGGTAAGACTCAGAATATGTGAAATTGACCCTGAATCCCTAGACGAGGTGGCCGAGATAATTCGCTTCTATGAACGTGAAGGTCTTGAAACAAGTAGTCAAGCTACTCCCAGGGGTGCCCCGCGCAAGAGTAAGGGTTCTGTGATGGAAATAAACCAAACTCCTGTTCAATCAGAAGTCAAATATATCCTAGCCACACAAGCACCGTATAACAACACCGGGGCTCAGACAGGGGATAATATGAGAAGGGCAGTGCAGAGAAAACCTCTCAGTGAAGTAGAATGCTACTCCTGCCACCGCTATGGACATATTGCCAGAAACTGTCCTAATGCCCCCCAAAGCTCTAGACCTCCCCAATATTCCGGTCACCCGCGTTTTTTCCAACCCCAGCAACAACAGCCACAGAACTACCAGTATCAAGGTCCTACGCAATATCCCCCTTACTGGGCTCCTGCTCCCTACAATTCGTACCCTCAATCCCAAGGGTATCAAGATTCATACGGCAACTACTCCTACCCCCCTTATGGACCGTATCCGACACCCCCACCTCCCCTTTGGTCGCAAGCTAATGCCTCTGGTAACCGAGACAGACAAGACTCCAGGAATCAAAATAACAGAGCGGAGGAGCGTGATTCAGTTGTGCAATCCAGAACAAGCAATTCAGGCTCCCAAGACGTGCGCGAAGATCTTAAGCGTAATGAGCCTTTTTCTCGGGGAGCTCAGTAAAAGTGCATACTGAGAATCCCAAAACAAAGCGCACTTTAGAAACTATTCCAGAGACACCAGAACCGGTACTAGTAATTGACTCCAACAACATTTCCCGCTTACCTATAAACTCAATCCAAAACGAAATTGTTAAGAATCTTACAGGTTACACTTTGATTCCTCACGAAATATCTATTAACGCTCCTAGAAGAGTAACTACGCTCACCATGGATGAAATCAATGGCCTTACATGTTATCTAGGGAGGGACCAGCGGGAAAGGATACGAGTGGTCATAGATACTGGAGCAGTACGTTCACTGATATCCAAGCAAACGATGCTAGAAAATT
The DNA here is from genome assembly GCA_932294295.1 of Alitta virens. Classification (NCBI taxonomy): domain Eukaryota; kingdom Metazoa; phylum Annelida; class Polychaeta; order Phyllodocida; family Nereididae; genus Alitta; species Alitta virens. Next base: position 28,540,723 of record OW028581.1, on the reverse strand, counting down.
CTTACCTCTCAAATTTACCTTTAGAACCCATTGAAGATATGATTTTCTTTGCAGGTGATGATGGGACAATTTTAGCCCAACATGTCATTAGAGTAGAACTTACCACTCTCATAGGCAACCATATTAGCATACCCCTTTTTGTGGCAGATGGACTTACAAATGATTTAATCTTAATGGGTAATGACATACTACAGGAACTGCGAGCCGTAATTAAAGTAGCCACCAAGGAGGTACAGATAGAATATCCTATTAACTATGTGGTGGCCGATGAAACAATTTGTCTAAGACCTCAGGAGATGGGGATGATCATTGTGAAAATGCCCCATGACATATGTCCCATGATACGCCACCCCGTGGTCATTAGACCAACTCCAATTCTGAAGCCCCACTTGACAAATACTCACCTACACTTTGTTCATACTATGGCATACGTGGCTTGCGTAAACAATAGTAAAATTGACTTGGTTATCAGGGAGGGAGAAATCATGGGTAGCGTGGGAGAATTAGATACAGCACTTGTTTGTCTTAAGGGCGAAACGAAATCAGAGAATTCCATTGCCCTTTTTTCGGTAAAGAAATCTCTGGCCCCCCATCGATATTCTCTGTTTCGCAGAACCACGAAAACGAAGGAACTGGGTCGCTCTGACAAACAGCTGTCTAGAGGTCCTGATAGCCAAAAAATGTGCAGATGGAAGGACGGCCCATCTGTCACCTGCCAAACACTGAACTGGTGAGACAAAACAAAGTTAAATATCCATGGCTGGACGATACGGATATTAGACTTACCCTGAACCGCAATCAAATTATTGATGCTACTTTGCAATTCCCAGATTCAGTCCTCGACAATGATTGCAAGAGAATTATTACCAAAATAATTCATAAACATAGTGAAGCTTTCGCCTGTTTTGACGAAGTGGGTCTAATTCCAAACTACCACGCCAATATCACATTGAAAGACACATTTGAGCCTTTTCTTTTGCGCCCTTATGCGGTGGCACCTCACTTGTTAGAAGGAATGTCTTATGAATTGAACAAACTGTACCAACACGGCATTATTGAAAAGGGGCCTGCTACATGTTTTTCTCCAGTCTTTGTACGCGCCAAACCATACGGGAAAAGTGTTAGATTAATACTAGGCGCACGCCAACTTAATGACATGGTTACACCCAAATGCCATCCCCTGCTTACACGACCCGAACTACATGTGAAACTTGCTTGTCTGAAAAATGTTAAATTCATTACAGCGCTCGATGTTTCGCAGGCGTTTTATTCCGTGTCGTTGGATGAAGAAAGTCGCAAATTACTAGGGCTTAGTCTTAGTAATTCCGTCTCGTATCGTCTTACGCGTCTTCCGATGGGCGGCACCCGATCTTTACAGTCGTGGTGCGAGGCTCTTGACATGGTTCTGCGTGACCTACAACACCATGAACAGGTAGCTCATTATGCAGACGACATCTACATCATGAGCTCCTCGTTCGAACAACACCTCCAAACTCTGGAGGAAATTCTCGAGAGAATGCAGCGCTTTAACTTAAAATTAAACCTTAAGAAATATCAATTTTGTGGACGACAAACCGCCATTCTGGGGTTTGATTTCACATTGGGCAAGGAAGGACTGCTGGTGAAAGTTCCAAAGTCAAAAGTGTCTGTAGCCGCTCGCATGCAAGAACCTACGACAAGGAAGGGCGTGCGGAGACTGTTGGGATTTGCAAATTTCCTTGCTGGTCACCTACCACAATTCCGACGGGTCGCCAAACCACTATACTCTCTTACTAGCTCTCGAAAGGATTTTGAATGGCTGGACGATCATCAAAAGGCTTTTGATGCTTTAAGAGAAATATTGGTAAACCCAGAAGTACTTGAGATCCCCATAGCAGGTTTTACATACACCGTTAGAGTTGACACCAGCCTTGAGGGAATGGGTTGTATGTTAATTCAAAAGAGACCGAGTACAAGCGGAAGTGGTATACATGAAGCCGTAATTGCATACGACTCCAAAGCATTTAGAAATCCGCCCAAAATTGAGTCGTCAGCAGAATTGGAACTATTTGGCATCACTTTAGCCATTATCACGTTCAAACATTATTTGTCTGGTGAACATTTTGAGGTTGAAACTGACAGTAGTGGAGCCATGGGTATTTTAAGACCCAAATTCCACCCGAATAAAGACGCTTCTCGCACCGTAGTTCGACTGCTAGAGAAACTCCTACCTTATTCTTTTACGGTTAAACATGTTTCAGGTTCAACATTATTGAAGTCGGTAGATTTTTTATCCCGAGAAGTGTTCAGTGCTGAAGACCCTGACATGTGGGCTTGGCCTTTTGCATGCGAGGACAAGCTTTGGGCTGATAATGCAGATAGCGTACTTAGCATTTTAGGAATGCAAGACGATTCTGAGCCTAGATATAATCTTCGGCAAAAACGAAAAATGCCTCCGCGACTGAGAGACGAAGAGCAAGGCTATAATCTGAACCCTGATACCACCCTAGACACGTCTATTTTAGGCAGTGAACCTGTGACTCATACAGGCACGAGCAGCAAGAGTGATGGGGTAGAGGAAATAGCTGAACTTGGGGATGGTGGGCCGAGGGCTCCTGAGGGTCGACATTCAGAAGCACCCCTCTCCCCCTCTCCAGAAGTTTTGGACTCCCCCTCTGCTATGGCTGAAAGTGAAATAGACATGAGACCAAGAAACCCCTTTGACCCCCAAGATAGGCCTTTGACCCATGTAGACAAGGAAAGACGCTTCATTGTCACATTGGAGGACCTACAAGAAATTCCTTTGGATGAAATCAAAGCAGGGAGGGTCATCTGGTCCGATTTATGTCGCAAAGACATTAAAATTACCCACATCCCAAGTCAAACCAGTATAGACGCATACTTTGACGCTATATTAAAGGAATGTGATCTAGACTTGATGATGCCTCTTAGTAAAGAAGAGCTCATCCAACATCAGCAATTATCATTGGAATGGGGAAATCTATGCCGATTTTTATCCCAGGGGCTTCTTCCCTCAGACCAAAGACTATGTCGGCGTGTTCTGACTCAGGCGGAATTTTTTGGACTGGTTGACGGAGTGCTTGTACACATCCTATCCCATGAAAATGAACCACTGTGGATCCGCCCAGTTCTGACAGAAGAAGATACATTGAAAGTTGTATCCCGAGCACACTTAGATCCCAGACAACATCATCTTGGTTGCTCTAAATTATACAACTTACTTAAAAGACAATTCTACGGTCTGCGACTATATAGTACGGTCCGCACATTTGTGGAAAACTGCCCTATATGTTTGCAAAAACGACCACCTCCTAACAGGTTTGACAATTTTGATTTTGATCCTGATTTCATTCCCAGGAGCCGACAAGCGATGGATTTGTGGTATGCGGATATCAAAGTGTTACCCCAGTCCTGTGATGGGTTTAAGTACCTACTTGTCATTGCCGATGATTTCTCAAGATTTGTGTTTGCTGAACCACTAAAAACTAGAACCAGTCAAGAAATCACAGACAGTCTACTACGCATTGTGTCGCGCATGGGTCCCCCAGGGAAAATATTGGCTGACAGTGACCGATCTTTTACGGCGAAATGCTTTGAAATAAGTTGTAAAATGCTGGGAATAGAATTAGAGTTCATTCCAGTATTTGCTCATCATTTTAGCTTTGCCGAACGAGCAATAGGAGCTATTCAGACACGTCTTATAACTCTAGTGGCCAAGAATAGGGATCGCGATTGGCTCCAAGAAGTTCAATTTGCCTTATGGGGAGTCAATATGACTCCCATGTATGACGATTATACACCTTTTGAACTATTCTATGGGCGCTCTTGCAATTATAAGACAGACCTAGCCAATTTACAGATAATTCTGCTAGAAAACACCTCAGATTCATACAAAGAATATATCAGACAGCTTCATGAAAGAATGGATCAAATGCGTAAAGATATATTCGAACAAAAGACTTTAAGACGACAGGTGGAGGCTAGAAGACAGAGAAATCGCCGACACACTCGAAATAACTGGGTGCCAGGGCAGTTTTGTTATGTGTGGGTTCCGCAGTATAAGACCGGCTTAGTTACAAATAGTCGAAAGCTCAATTTTAATTATGTGGGTCCTCTTGTACTTGTCCGAAAACACCCTGATAACTTCGTCACTTTGTGTGCCTTAGACGGAACCTAATTACCCAACCTATACATGTTAGAAGAGTGCGGATTGCCAAAATTAAAATACAGAATACATATGCCTCGACAATTGGGCAATTAACCGAATTAATCATAGCCCTTCCCATTGCCCTCCAGACACAATTCCATTCACAACTAACCAGGTTAAATGATATTAAGAAAACGTGTCAGGTGTTGAAAGAAATAGAGAATTCAACAGAAGCTAGAGATAGCTCACCACCACCTACACCGCATTCTAATGATTAATCAATATCTGCTGCGCCCATAAGCAGCTACATAAATTATGCTTAATGTCTTTGTTTGAAAAAACACAGTGAGCAGAAAAGCAGTCGTCATGTTGCTGAGCGGGTATATGATATCTTTGTTATTTTTTTATTATATGTTTCAATGTTTCACTTGTGCTACTTTGAACTGTGTGAATAACACATGCGCTGAGAGAGAAATTCGACAGCTCCAGCAAGGCATGTACACGGGCCTAAAGATAGCAGAACAGGAATGGAATGCCAGGATCCGACCGCACCATCTCGCTACGGTGAGTCACCTGTGGTTTACCCCTTCTCAGAACCTCTCTATGCTATCTTTAGGGTCGATTATACGGAAAGGCTCTAGGGTTACAAATTTGGACTTGTCGTACTGGCCCATTCACGCTCTCCAAATTCCCCTTGATGTTAGACAGCGATTCCTGTACATGAAGCTAAACTCACTTCTTGGTCTGAACGTTTTCACCTATACCGCTGAAGCTTTGCAATGGCTAGGAGGACTTAGTAAATTACACCTAAAATTACATCAAACCACATGGTCTCGCTTTCCCCAATTCGGCAAAATTAAGCATTTACATATCCAGGGACCAGAAATTGTAACCATAGGAACGCTTTTCTTCGGACGTGAATGCCGTATAAAACATTTATCATTAGTACTTCCCAAAGTTTTAGAAATTTTGCCAAATGCTCTATCAAAATGTCATTCCTTGAAAAGCTTTGCGCTCAATGCTAATTCATTATTTATCCCTGCATCCAGTCTCCTAAAATTCAACCCACTACTACGTCACATATCCATAACTGTGAAAAAATGGGCATTTCCAGCCTCTCTATCCCAACTCATATGCGATGGAATGAAGTCCCCTTGTCATATAGCTAAAGTTCATCTTCAGGCGGATGGACCTCTTCCCAGTAGCTTATTGGGTCCCAATGTATTGCTGGATGAACTGCAAATCATAAGCAATGACTCAAAAGCCGTCACTGCAATCCACCCTGGTATAAATCTGTTTTTGAATAAACTTAAGTTAGATAATGTTCAGGTCACATTCCACAACACGATGTTAGGCATACCTGTCTGTGTGCGTCATCTTGAAATATTTAATCAATCCCATGAAGATTTAAGATGGCTCAAAGGTATTGACTTAGCTACAACCAGATACCTCCAAGTTAATTACAATAATCTTACTGACGTCGGATACCTTACAAAACCTCATCATATGAACTTGATTCAATCAGATTTATCACACAATTATATACAAAATCCCATCTTGTACTTTACTCATTTTTACCAAATCCAATCAGTAGATCTATCTAATAATTCACTAGCATATGTCCAATTAGTCTTCCCTAGCACATCACTCAAATTCTTAAATCTCAGTAACAATGCCCTCACAAACTTAAATATAGCCATAACTAAAGTTACATCTTTCATATTAGACTTATCTTATAATAAACTCCACGAAGTGTCCGCCCTAACATCTATTATAGGAGAGATAGATTATATCAATCTAAAACATAATCGCCTCATTGATGTCAGCGCATTACAACAGCTAAATTTAGAACGCCCTACAACTTTAGATATTACTGAAAATCCCCTAGAGTGCTCTTGTACGAACGCACGCAGCCTTTTATGGGCCGACAAACAGCGGCACACGATCCGGCGCGAGCGATGCTGGGAGCAACCACCCTCCCCCTGCACCGATGCAGAAAGCTCCTGGACTTTCCAGCGCGTACTCCAGAAACTGGCAGACTCCGACACAAACAGTAACGCAACACTAATAGGCGACACTTCTGACTGGGACTACTTTGACGACGACCGGAAATAATTCTAATATTATATTACAGATCATCAATTTAAGTCACAGCAACTGAAAAACATGCGGCTAACACCAGGTAAGTTAGTGTTCATTATTTGTTATTGGTTTGCTGCTACTCATGGTGATAAAGTAGAACCTGAGAGAAATGTACAAGATACAATTCTACGAGAACAATATGGAGTGGGATTTCAACCAATGGGATCTTTAGTCATCAGCCCTCATCTGATGACTTTGAATTTCATGATACCATTTAGAAACTGGACATCCACTCCGATTAACCTTCCGCCCACCGTAACCTCAGTCTGTAGCAACCAAAATATATCCAATAATTACATAGGTAAAATTTGTAATCATCAGCTGCCCTCCCTCGATTTGTATCTAAATATCTCCAAAGACTGGGAACGCCGTATAGAATACTTGCAACAAGAGTTTCAAGATTTGCGAGTGGATGTGCTGCATAACCCACCCTCTAGGAAAAGAGAGCGATTGCAGGTTTGATTTTGGGTGGAATAGGCTGGGCGGCTGGACAAGGAATTAAAACACTGATTGATCTAAAAAGAGATAGGGACCTTAAAAAAGGACTCTCTATACTAGCACAACAACAAGAGACTCAAGGCAAATCCATTATATCACTTAAAAGAGAATTAGCGCATTACATAACATTAGATTTACAGCAGCAAACCAATACATACATGAAACTAGCACAAATGGAACAACAAATCGCTCGAACTAGACAAGAGGTAAGTGGACTTTTCAATGCTTTTATAACTATCACTTCAGACCTGGACAAAAAGACCATTGCAATTCCTCTGTTATCCAAACTGGTACAATTAAGGGCTGACTTGGCTACACTTGCCTTTTCACAATTACCTGAAGTCTATTATTCTGACTTACAGCTTTTAAATAACTTAAGAGACGCACAAAGGGGTATTCTACAACATGGTTTATTAGACCGAGAGGTGTTACAGAAGACCCTTATAATGGCCACCGAGCAATTAAAGGAATGGCAACCCGATTACCAGTTTGTTACAAACAACTTAAATCAGATCTATATGGATAACAGAGTTAGAGTTTTGGTTACACCGAGGGGGGCCATAGTTCAAATCCCTCTGGAAGTCATAAAGAAACATACCCCCATTATGGCCCTCTACAATACTGTAAGTATCCCTGTTCCACTAAACCAAACAAAGGAACTTTCCAACTTAGCTTCTAAAATCGATATTACTGACACCTATTTTGGCCTTTCAGACACACACTATGTCATTATTAATCAGAAACAATTAGATGCATGCCATAATGTTCGAGCCCACCACCTCACTGTTTGTCCACTAACTTTTCCACTCCTCCGAAGAACTGTACCATCATGTGCTGTGAGCTTGTATGAACAACACCATACCGATGAAGTTTACGCACAGTGCCCCTTGATTATTAAACCTATAAATCAATGGGGTGCACAAATATTGGAATCAGAGGAGTCCCTCCTCATCTTTGGCCTACAACAACAGCATCAGATCTGGTGTGAGCACTCAAACCAGCCTGACCCCTTAACTTCCCTCACCTATGCCCTAGTTTCCAAGAATCTTTTGTGTAGATGTAATGTACTAACACCATCATATTTCTTAAAAGGTTATTTGTGTGAACCGGTCAGAGTGTCAGAAGTTTCCGTGGAGCACCCCTTAAATCCATTCACCAATTCGATTATTGAAGATCTAAAAACGGATTTAGAAGCCTATTGTATAGAATCTGATATGTGGAGCAATACAGCTGAACTAATTCCCAAACTTATTCAGACCGTCAATAATTTAATGAAGAATGATCAAGCAGATGAAGACTTGCACATCATTGATTTGAAGAGGACTTTGCTCCAACAAATAGAAAAGGAAGCTCTGATACTAGAAAGGGATGCACCTAAAGCTACAGACACTAGCAAGTGGTTTGGTGGCTCTTTCTGGCTCTTGGGGTTGTCACTGATCTGTTCAATAATTGGGGCTCTAAGTTGTTTATGTGTGTGCTACACATTTACACAACACCAGAAGATATCTTCAGTGGTAGGAGCAGGTCTCCTGAGCCAAGCAAAGCCTGCGTTTGCGTGCAATGATCACAGCCATGGTGAGTATAATTTTATTCCACTCATAATTCAAGCTGCCAGTACTCTATCACTTATAATCCTCTCTTGGATAGTAATCAAAATTCTCAAAACATTATATGCACACTTTTCATCATATAAATTACCTTCTTTGAACCCAGAACTATACCTGGGATACCCACAGGTGAGGCTCACTCTAGAGATTGTGTCTGGGACGGAAAGACTAATGTTCCCCATAGCAATTTTGAATGGAATGATAAATGAAATTGTTTATATAGGTCAACTTCAACCCAGAATATTGGGATACAGAAACTCTCTATGTGGAGGAGCTCTAACGTTAACATTTGGGGCCACCGGACCCAGCAATGTATATAAATGTCAATAATATTGCATACCTACTTGACTCTAGCTCTAATAGTAGTCATGAAAATGCTTCCCCGCCGATGATTGAAGCGGTATAAGACCAACCAATAATTCTCAGATTCAATATAAGTAATACCAAAAATATCCAAATTTTAAATATTTTAATTACATCTTTTCATAATTTTTACAATATCATTACATAATTGTTCATCCGTTAAAAATTGTTACACAACTCCAGATAATGTCCAGCATCGACTAGATAAAACAATACCATATCTCAGGCAACAGCCTCACACTCTTAAACCCGTTTATATCATTTGTATAAATCATTAATCACTGTAAGAGATACAAAATCACGTCATTTTTATCACATATTTTTAACGTTAAGTAAACTCTTGGATATGTTCGCCCTATATAAATATAGCCTTTAATCTGGAAGTGACACTTATGATTATCAAGTAAACTCTTGTGTAAAATGGTTATGCAATTATATACCAATATATAATGCTTAACTAAAACATGCTAATCCTGGTCAAGAGACACAATATTAATCATCTGTCTGCATATCTAAATATGCCATCACAACAAAGACTAGTGATTGGACATGCAATCAATCTATAAAATATCTGATATATACATATACATGTTAGAATCTGACTGAAATTTATTTACGCTTTTATAGAAACACTATTTTTGTTATCGGTCATATTTACCCAACAATATGCCCGAAAGTCTATTATCTGTATAATGGCAAATAATCAATGTTATAAGTTTATACCTGAAGTTTGTATAAGTTCATATAATCAATATCATTCAATTCTTTGACAATGTGTACACGTGAAAGGCAAGACTGACAGGTTAATACAGATTATATAATATACTAATACTGAAATATCAAAATGTTTTGTAAAATTTATATAAATACCTGTTTTGTTTTTGTAAATGAAAGTCGAAATATCATATAAAAGGTAAATGGAGAATCCTGGCTCCAAAGAAAACTTAACAATGTCTCAGATCCAAATGCTCGCTTAATGTTCTGCTGGCGGCTTTATCCCTGCGCCTGAGTGTGAAAGGGGAACCGTCAGTCCCATGCGGATCAACAAAAACAAAAACAACCCGCCGGTAAAGGACGGATCAACCCTTCAAGTCCATGAAAGAATGCAAAAGTCTCTGCACACTTATCCGAGGATAACGGTGCTCGCCAAAACAACGACAACTGCCAAAAGTCCAGAAGAATAATGAGAGATTTTCAGAGCAACAATATACTTTCAAATGAGCTCTGGTGTGGGGACAGAAACTACTGCAGCCTAGAGTTCTCACGGCCACTGACCCAAACACCTCGTGGCGCACCAACTGAAACAAAAGAAAAAGTAAAGTCAGAAGAAGAAAGAATATTCAACAAATACCGATAAACAAACTCTCAAAATGAAACACAGAAAACCAAGTCATTTAGAACGCTGAAATGCCACTTACATAACAAGTTGCATTCGCTTCACAGGTTTGAGACACGAGCAAGCCATCTGTGGGGCCGCCATTGTTGCTTTCCTGTCGACCGGCCAAGCACTTTAATGCTACCAAAGAAAAAGTTTATTAGAGTGCAATTAAAACACACAAACTGAACAAAAACTTTCTCAAAAGATGAACTCACCCATGGTGACGCCCATGACAACCACTAAGAAGACCACCAGCGACTGTAATGCCGACATTTTGAACATTTGGGACGTAGCTCCAAAACACCTCGTTGCTATAATATTAATGTATATCTCCCATATGCAGGGAAAAATTATTTTTGATGATTTACTAATGTACACCTGATAATCTATAATGAATTTGAATTGATTGTTGTAGAATTACTAGTTAACTTGTTGGAGTATAAGCACACATTCTTTGGTCAGTAATTCACAGAGGGTAAAACTTAGAACAGACCCAAACCTACATAATTGCAGCTCCATTGAGAAAGCATATCTCCTGCAGGCCTACCTCTAGCACGAAGTTGAGAGGGGGGGGGGAACAGGTAGTGGGTATATAATCAAGGTAAGGGGCTGGGGTTAGTCAGACAGAGAGAGAGAAGAGAGAGAGAGAGCATTGAGAGGGATCCAAAGAGAGATTGAGCATAGAGCAGCCAGCTGGAAGGAGCTGTGCTATCAAGTTGGAAGAGAGAGATTATAGTAGATATAGAAGTTAAATCATAAGAATAGATTTGTCAGGTTATACAACAAGTGTATGACCAAGGAATGATGTGCACTTTTGGTTAAGGTATGTGAATTTGCTTTTTGTTTAGTATGTGTAATCATATGTCTTTTAATGTTATGTTTGACAATTGTGTGAATTTTAAATAGATTAAAGGTTTGAAATTTATTTCTCCTAGTATTCTAGTTAATTACTGCAATCAGAATCTAGTGACCTATAATGGAAAGACTAGAAAAATTTCTGAAAAACACAAAAGATTAAACCAGACTCAACAATTACATACTGAGTTGAAACATATCTAAATTGAATTTGGTGCCAAATCAGCAGTATATATAGACAGATAAATAAAAGAAAGAATTTCTGACAGATTAGGCTTTTGGCCGTGTTCAGAATTGTCATACTTTTGATAAGACTTCGGTCGCCTAATGTAAGATCCCGGATTTGGACTAATTAGTTTAACGAGCTATTAGTGCCAATCAATATGACGTTGTTGACAGTTATGCAATGCTCTGATTGGTCAATGGCAAAAATTGATATTCATGAATTTTTTCTATACTACATGAATGCATAGCCAGGCAGCTCAACTAAAAGTGAAAGTTGTGGGGTATAAATAAGACCCAAGTGGATATGTGGTATACGCCACTCGTGAATCCTGGCCAATCTGTCCACTCGTGGGGAATATCAAAATATACCACATAACCATTGGGTCTTATTATAATACTTAAAGGTTATATCATGGGTTGATGCAGTATATATCCCTAATATACTCCCCCGAGACTCAGTATATTCCCGATACCAGAAGGGTCGAGGGAATATACTGGTCGAGGGGGAGTATGTCGGGAATATACTGCATCAACCTGTCGTATGACCTTTTTATCCCATGCCTCAGATTTTTTATTATTTTTATTATATATATTTTTAATATCAATAAACTCCCTTATACAGCTAACTTTCCCTCCATATATTCCTGGGAAAAGTCTTGTATAGTAGGAAAAAATGCACCTAGGCATGCGAATAAAGAGTATACCAGACATAGGGAAGAGAACATCACATATCTGTACTTCTGAAAGACTATTGAAATGTCATTTAAAGAATATCAGAACTATCGGTTAATTAAATGTATTAAGCCATATTTTAGTGTAATTGTGATAGATGTGATAATCTATATATTTTATATGTTATCTGATAGTTTTTTTATGTATATTTTATATTGTTGTAATTTCAAGGGCTCAGATGCAGAACAGCCATGCTGATCCGTGTTTTATACCCTTGTTAAATATATTAAAAAAAAATTTAAAAAAATTACCCATTAAATTTTAAGATAGTTTTCTCTGTATCTTGTTATGAAGGACCAGTAAAAGGCTGAAAGCCATTATTTATGATGTATTGTATAAACACTGTATATGCATAGTATTGAATGTAAATTAAATCTTTTTTTCTAAGTTACCCTATGGTCCTAGCTTGCCCCAGCATAGACACAGAGTACAAGGCACCTTCATGTTACCATCTCATGCGATCAAGATCCAGCTGGGACGTAACTCATGAAGAATGCCTGGGCAGGGAATCTAACTCGGGACCTTCAGCGGAGTTAGCCAATGTTGAATTAATGTCTGCCTTAACCATTAGCCACCTAGCTACTATGATATGTGCAAAATAAGTCATTTTATGCATCAATTTTAATGAAATCAATGTAAGGGTAAGATCAACTCTGACAATCCTCTTGGGCATCTACATGGTTTTCACCTCATTATAATTAGGCAAAAACCATGCGTTTTCCATGCGTTTATCCTTCTCTTGGACAACGCCCGTGGCACATTTGGCCATGTAACGTGTGAAGTTCTTAAGCCCCCATCTCACATAGCCGGTTTTGCCGTAGTGAAGCCGTAGTATGACGTAACGGTTATGCAACAGCTTTTTTTGCCAGGTTGGCAACGGATTCTGGCGGCAAAAAGGGTTCTACGGATGACTCGACGGGTTCTACGGTGACTCAACGGGTTCTATGGTGACTCAACGGGTTCTACGGGTAACTCGACGGGTTCTAAGGGTCACTCGACGGGTTACGGCCAATTAGTGGACGAATTCCAGGAGAGACTCGACGGCTTCCAGGGGTGACTCGACGGATTCTACGAGTAACTCGACGGCTTCTACGAGTGACTCGACGGCTTCCATAAGTAACCCATCGAGTTAGTCGAGTGCCATGGTTGAGCTAGTGCTGTCACACAAGCAAGTTGTGAATTAAATGTATCATTGGCCTGAGCAGCTAGTAGTAGGAAGGCTCGATTTCGTTCTTGTTGATGCATGTACATGGTCCTTCCTCTTCTGCAGCTGGAGACAGAATGATCAAGAGCAAGAGATACAGCCCCTATTTATATATTTTTGGTAAATGTATGGGGAAAAAGTCAAATTCCAGGGGAAAGTGTTGTACGGGTAAGCCGACAGCTAGTAGTTTTAACTTGCCGACTTTCCCGTCATCATATTTTAAAATTAGACAAGGCGACGTACACGTCGAGTTACTCGTAGAAGCCCCTAGTACCCCTCAACAAGCCGTCGGGTTTACTATGACTAAAATTAAGGATGGATAACTCGCGGACTTCGACGGGTAATCCGCCGAGTTGTACAGGTTTATGACGGGTTTTTGGACACCCGGGAGTTTGCAAGCATGAAGTGACTCAACGGGTATCAACGGGTAGCCGTCAAGTTGGAGCCGGGAAGCGTGTTGCGTAACCGTTACATCATACTACTGGTTCACTACGGCAAAACTGGCTATGTGTGATTGGGGCTTTAGAGCTCCGTATCTGTCATATTTCATTCATCAAGCAGAAATTCCTGCATTTATTGTGGAATGTGGATACTGCTGGTTTTCTTTTTCCATTTTTTTGTTTTTTCGAGCTAAGACCACCTGCAACCAAAGCTTTTCGGGAGAGTTTTTGAATTTGTAAAATCCAAAAGCTGCATTTACTTTTTTCCTTTGACAAATGACAGAAACTGTCTTCACAGGAATCGGCAGCAATGCTTCAACCCACTCACTTCAATTATCAGTCATGTTTTAAATTATCTGTCGGAAGACTAAAATAGCTCACTGAAGATTGAGTATCATCTAGCATTGATTCCTGTTGTTTTTTTAAGGTTTGTTACTTTTCTTTTCTCCTCTGAAGAATGGCACTTTGCAGGGAGAATTTGTGCTATGAATTGTTAATTATCGCAAATATGAAATAATAAAAAGGAAAATACTTTACATTTTTTAAGTTTAATCTTGACCTTGAAGATCAATATTGATTGAAATCTTCATGGCCGTTTTAACAAATATTTAGAAAGCTGAGACAGTAATGTGATATTGATAAAGAAATAAAGTTTTATAGCTAATCACCAATCTATAAAGGAACAGCCTACTTCTAGGACTGGTGGCTCAGAGTGGTGATTTATTTACAGAAAAATGGTAGTACTTGTCTAGTATAATTAATTAATCATGGTGAAACTTTCCAATTTTCAATTGATGAAAAAAAAGTATATGACTAGGTTCTCAAACTTGATTCTTAGTAATTGTTAACTAATTAAGGAATCATTGAGGCAATACATTCTCAAACTTGATTCTTAGTAATTGTTAACTAATTAAGGAATCATTGAGGCAATACATTCATCGTTATGCATTATGCATAAGTATTGTCTCCAAAACTGCTTTGGTATTCCTTGAGTAACAAAGACCTGCATACTATGGTCAAGGTGGACCTAAAGGATACTGTTTAGTTTTTTTTTGTGTACAAGATTATTGCAATTAAACAGAGATACAGGACAAAGCAACATACCCTGCCAACCTCCAGTTTATGTGTATTTGACCTCCAAATTGCGTGCCATATAGGCCTATCTTGTGAAAGCATTTTGGTATTTTTAATTCAGTCATATGCAAGTTTGAAAGAGCTTTCTGTCATTGTATTACAACAAAAGGAGTATATTTGTATGCATGATACAGTGTATGTCAAGTCTATGATATTGTGTAAAAGATATATGATCTACCTGGCATTAAGGAGGTTATAATGTGACTCTAGACAAGAGTCTATTATAGTAATTTTACTGCAATGTCATCACTGTTTTATGTTAAAATTGCACTGTCTGTCAAATTTGCAATTTTCCAATATCCTATCAAACAGTTGAAAATTACCTTTATTAATCAAGGCACACTAAATTTGTGCGAATTAATGATGTTATAAGACATTAATTACTTAAAAATAAATTATACATTGAGAGAAAGTCCAGACCAAAACATTGGAAACACAATGGAAATGACATCATCATCATTGTTCAGTATTGTGATGTCATCACTGGGTTTGTTTACATATTGAGTTTTTGATGGCATGAAAAACTAATATTTATATTATTTATTGTAAATTAAAACTAAATTGTTGTGCAAAAGTGGGTATGTAATGGTGAAAAATATCATGAGACAAGAAGGCAGTATTGATTTATATCATTATTTTAATGTGAAAATGAGTGGTGATTGTTGGTGTTCTGATTCGAAGATCACAATTTTAACGGATTTTTTTGGTGTCTGTAAATAAACAAATGATAAATCATCACTCTGAGCCACTAGTCCTAGAAGTAGTATATTCCATTATAGATTAGTCACCTGCTATGAAACCTTTTTCTTTTTTTCATTTATATCACATCGCTAATGAGTCAGCTTTCCAAACATCGTTAAAAAGTCCATGAAGATTTCAATCAATAGTGATCTTCAAGGTCAAGATTAAACTTAAAAAATGTAAAGTATTTTCCTTTTTATTATATCATATTTACGATAATAAACAATTCATAGCACAAATTCTCCCTGCAAAGTGCCATTCTTCAGAGGAGAAAAACATGGTCCATTGTTTCACAAGGGCCTTAAAGTAAAACAGTGTTATTTTCACACATGACAATAAATGAAAGAAAGAACAGAAATCATGACTCGTGCGGTTTGGGTAGGCCTGCGATCAACTACGACACTCTCCGGGGCCTACTATTCTTCTCTTCACACACTACTGCTAATGTGGGAAGCTCTCAGAGCATCTTATCTGTCTCTTTTCATTCATTTGTTTGCTTTTCAAGCTTCAAGCTCAAAGTAGGAATTCCTGCATTTCGGAAGCCGCTGTTTTGGTTTTACGCTAAGACCACCTGCAACCAAAGCCTTTCAAGAGAGTTATTGAATTTGCTCAATTTTGGTTTTTCTTTGGACAAATAAGAGAAACTGTCTTAACAGGAAAAGGCAACAGTTCTTCAATCCACCCTCCTTGATTCTCTGTTGTCTAATAAACTAATCTTCAGAGCACAGAAATAGCTCAGTGGCAGTTTCTTATCATCTAGCAATGATTTCTATGGTTTTTGTTAGGTTTCTAAATTAACTCAATCTCTTTCCTTCAACGTATTGCAATGTTGGCAGAGATCGAGCTGTGCTATAAAGTGTGGAATTATACTGATTAAAATGTAAAATAAACAAACCTGGACAATAATAGGCCATGGCTAAGCTAAATAAATTGAATACCTTATGTGGTGATTTCATCAGAGAGATTATTTAGAAAGGCTGAGTTAAAAATTGATATGGATAAACGCCACAAGCTGCAACGCTCAATCATAATACAAGAAATGCACTTCTGCAATCTACACATATTTTGCTTTACACTTCAGTGACAGCGGTTTAATCTCATACTTTGACTTCATTAATTTGGACCGACTTTATGATATGACTTAGTGTTATCATAATCTTTAAAAACGTTGCTCTTTTTCTTATTATGCACTTACTGTAAAATGTGAGAGTCAGTATCAAACACAGCATGGCCATTATGGGTATTCATCGTGTTTTTTTCACACTTCCTTGACTAGCAAAGAACTGCCTTAGTCAGGGTGGACCTGTAGGTTACTTTGCTTTTGGTAGAACAAGATTACTGCATTTGGGGCAGACATCTGGAGCAAAGTAACTTATTCTTCCAACTTAGATATAAGTGAAAGTCCTGTACTGCTTGCTATACAAGTCAATGTTCTATAACTTACCAGTTATTTTTCTTGCAGACTTCAGTGCAACCGAGGTATTTCATTACACTTGTGACACGTCAATTCTGAATTCCTTAAGAAAGAATGATTGCAAGCAAACCATTTTAATTTATCAAATCAGAGTTTGCTGCAGTGAATTCTGTTTTTGATGTTGAGAAGTGATCACATCGTGTGGAGGAAAGCTAATTGTTTTACAATTAATTATTCTGGTCTGACATAAAAGGCTTTTTAATCAAGTTCCTATAAAAACTCTAATCAGTACTTACATATTGTATTTGCCTTTAATAGTAAATCCGACTTATATCTACCAAATTGATATCAATGAGATTTGAGTTAAGTAAACTTTATGTAATTTGAAGGTAGTGCTAGATTGTTTTCCCTCATATTTGATAATTTTGAAATTAGGAACAGGACAGAATCATTCAACCGTTAAATATAGGTCAACCCAATCTGACCATCATGTGACCACAACAGCAGCATGTTTACTTCTCGAAATGTCATATAAATCCATAATTCCATAACCATTTCATAATTAAAATTTTCACCCAAAAATTATGTGTCTGTCGTTCCTGCACAAAAAAGCATACAATAGATTATGGGTATGGCACACATATATATCATTATCCAATCAAACTGATGTTCGAGTGGTTTACAAACCTATTTTGCTTTTTTCCAGTTTAAAGGTAAACACCATATATATTATGTTGTCACACTTGCAAACATGCTGCCATGTGCTATCATTAAGGGCCAAGTTTGTAACAAATTTTGCCATGTTTGCATGTGAATGTAAATATTGGATTTACGTGCAGATATCTGCAAATTGAGGGCAAATAACCATTCATCATGCAGCACTTGTCTGTTCAAATACATTTCAAATATATAATGTAAACACGAATGTTTACTGTTTAGTTAATGGCACCATAATGATTGTTAGCTCAAATGGATGGGCGCTGGCCTAGCCAAAGGAAGCCATTAGAATCATCTGTCCCATGGCTATGTGCTTATGGGTTCAGGCCAGCTCCATATGGATTTGTAGCTCAAACTCTGTTATAAGGGGGCAATTTTGTAAGCTGTGTTATTCAGATTAAATTTTTTTATTTATTTTTTTATATCTATAAGATACTTTGTTGTATATTGTAGACACTCCACATTGTTGTGTTTTGTGGAATCAGAAACTTGTAAACTTAACTCATCGCATTGTATTACTTTGGCAGGTGATCATACAAGCAAAACAAATTTAAGAACACTGGAAATGACATCGAAAAAATCAATTTCAATATATTTCCTTTGGACGCACTTAGACAACCACGCTACAGGCACACTCCCTCAATTCCCATCACAAACTTTTTTTTATTGAACTCATAATTTCCTGCTGACAGCTTCATATCATGCCTGATGAATAGTCTGACATAATATGTTGGAAAAAACAATGAATATGCCTGAGGAATTACTGAGATATCTGTATCGCATATCGGCTAATCAGGAAGTAATGCACATGTTTATGGAAGCAAGCTCGCTAAAAGGCACATAAAGCGACTAATAAAGTCCTCTTTGAAAGATGCATTGCATGACAACTAGTTCATTAGATTTCCTGCCATGCAGGATTATTCCAATCGCAATAAACAACACACTGATTACTGGAACAGGAGCCTGGTTTTATAACGTGACTAAACCTGCATGGTGATAATGGGTTCTCGTACGATTATAGTGTAAGTTGATGATGTGTCTGAAAAGTTTTATCAATGTTTATTAATTAATAATTATTTGAAAATGAGAGTTGAAGTAGAGCCAGGAGATCAACGTACAACAAGCAGACAAACAATCAAGCCATGGACAGACAGATAACAAGTTATGAGAGACAGACAGATTAGTGGATTGACAAATTATTGTTATTGCAAGGGAAACAGACAGGCAATGGGAGAGCAGACAGATTGAAAAATATGCACAATTTTAAAGGAGATCGCCTAGGGTACTTAATGCACGTTAGGTGTCACTGCCAGCAGATGCTTTTGGAAATTGATGCCAATTCTGGTAAGTTATATCCTGTATTTTTGCACCTGATGGGCTAATTAGGACGGGCAGGGACCATGGTAATGGGATGATGGATAAAACAGCCATACAACTTAGGATCAACCGGGAATGGAACCCGGGATACAGTGGTTGAAAGCCTAGTGCATTACACCACTGAGCTTGGCCCCCACCCTACCATTAGATATATCAAATCATATCAATAGATATATCAAGATCATAGTCTTTTTCGCACACCCGTAACTATTGTATTTTACTATACAAAACATCCAAGGTGACTAAATTTTTGTGTGATTATACCGCTGCAATTTCCATCAAATCTACAGTACTGCCATTATAAATGATCCAAGTCACGAAACTGCTTTATTGATAGGATCATTTGACCTTCAACTGAGCTGCTAAGACAGACGCCAACAGAGTGGATCAAGTGCATTTCTTAAAGGCTGTAAGTTTTGTCAAATTAAATCGTTTCCTGCAAATGTATGTGTTTCCAGAAAAGTGTGATGTAATTCCAGAGAGCTTTGGTGTCAGATTTGTAAGGGAAAAAGATATAAAGAAACGTCAGAAAGATAATACTCTGGATAAAAAACTAAGGCCTGGTTCCTCAATTATCCCAGACAGATATCAAATAATTCTTTGCATTTTCTTGACATATAATATTTCAGCCTCATGTCAAAAGAATTGGCAGACTTTTGAATATGTGTGACGTACGTATAGAGCTCTCATTCCAACCCCCTCCCCTCCCCCCAAAAAAAAGGAAAAAAAGGCATTTCAACTTTGTCATATGACAAAAACAGGCAAGTAAATTTTTTCATATCAAAGATTCAAAGAGCAAGGATCACATCCAACAGCTCTGAGTAGCTTTGTCAGCTAGCACACAGGTGTGCTTGGACGATGCCAGAAACAAATTTATGCTCAAACCAGTGAGACCATGTCTAACACAATATCAGTCAAAGTTTTGAAGAAACTAGGGGGTTTAAAAAAAAATGGAAGTGGATTGTTCACTGATATGCAAATTGTTATTCCTCAGATAAAATATTGTTTTAACACTTATGTTAAAATAAGGTTGAAACCAATGATTGTAACGTAACAAGCTGATGCCTGTAGTTCAAAGACTGAACAAGTGGTGCAAATCATATAATCATATATTGTCACCCCAAGGCTATGTAATAAGTGTCCATTAAGATGACAGTCTTGTGATAAAAGATGCCATCAACTCAGATTGACCTTACCAGAAGGTCACGGGGGGACTGCATAACCCCGAGCAAAATATTGTTCCCTAGTCCATGGGTCAATATCTTTGACTTAACTCCAGTGGTTGCCAGTTTCAGTGCCTGTGTAAGGCTATGGATTCACTGCATTATTATTGTGGTTATGAGATGGTAAACTGAGCAAATTATTATCTTAGTTTGATGAGATTTTTCGTAAATTCTCTAGGATCAGTGTAGCTTTAAAAATCGGCTTCTGTCAGTAAATCAGTGACTGTATAAGGCTATGGATTCATAATGTCATATTTTTAAAAATAGCACTGTTTTACAAACATTAGCCAAATTGGCCATCCAATAGTTTCAATTCACAGTGTATTAGTAAAACATACTGCAGATGTTGAACCGCAGTTTCCAAACAATATAGGGCACTGTAAAATGCACACTCTACTTAACAATGCTTAATACAGATATTCATGGCTTCAATGAATGTAATGTGGTTGAACATAACACACCCTCAACCCCCCCCCCCCCCCCCGAGTTAAAAAAAAAAAGGTAGAGCATACTACGGAGTTAGTCTGGGATCTCCATTGTTACCACATCTGTCTCACCCCTAAGTAATACCTACTAGAGGGTTGTCCCCACGGGCAGATGAACATCAATAGGGCGGTAACCACGGTAGCTAGGGATCAAGCAATTACCCGCAGCTATCTAATTATTTACCCTCACCAATGAAAGGTAAATTATAGAGTAGGTTGGGGCAATCGGGTCAAACCACCCCCTGTAGGAAAGATCTAAATGATCTGCAAAAAAAGGGCACTTGTTTTCTACATTGTGATCCAGCCAGTAATTGATGCTTGGCTCATGAGCAGTTGTCGGTTGGTTTAGGCTCAGTTCAACTGAGGGTCAAGTTTGAAAACAAACTAATCAGTTGGGTTCACTTGGTTTTCAGTCGTCACAAAAAAGTGAGTTATAGTGTTTTACAATGTCAGAAAACAACTCAATAAGGCCACTTCAATCCAAACTGATTAACAAGAGTCATGCGATGTAATTTAAATATCCACTAATTAACACAGCATAGATATTAAAATCACTATTTAATTCACGCACACATTGTGGCACAGCACTTACATGTGGAAAAATAAAGTGTAATCAAATATTAACCAAACATAAGAGCAACAATTATTTTGATTCAAATCCAAAAAGTCATCAATTAAATTCTCTCTGAAGTCCATTGTAGAAAGAGTTAATACTGTGCTGTTACTTCATATTCTGATTGGGTTGTTCCCAGTGCACTGCTATCTCTAATGTCATTAAATAAAAATATAGATTTGCTGATAGATAGATAGATAGGTAGATAGGTAGATAGGTAGAGAGATAGAAAGCTAGATAGATATATGTGAAAGAAATATGTGAAAAATAGCACTGTAGCATCTTATTCCGCAGACTGCAGTATTGAAAATTGCTAATAATACTTTTCAACGAGATATTTTTTAACTTGAGATGAGTAACGTAGATGAGACTACTACTGATAAGAGTAATTTCCATATTGTGTTTGATTTAATGTTCACTATGTAATATTAATGGATCTCTCCCGGTGGCCTCACGCTAGCGATAAAATACATTTATCTTTGTGAGGTCTCCTTGCGAAACAAATGTTTATAATGAAAATATGAAAATATATTGTAAATATTTTTTTTTTTGGAAAAATAAAAAGAATCTGAATCTGATATGAAAGTGCAGCCCTCTAAGACAAGCTATTGCCACTAACGATGGTTGATTGGTGAGTTGAGACAGAGAAGAAGTTCACCCGTTTTATGCGTACTTTCCATGCCTGGATCTTTTGTTTGCCTCAGCATAGACACCAAGGAAGTAAGCAACGTTAGTAATACATATGTAAAACCAACATTGCAACAATGATGAACTTCATGTACAGGTTATGTACTGACATTTTATTGACGTTTTAAAGTTCGATTAAAAAAAGATAGAAAAATGGTGTGAGCGCTGCAAACTAGTCATGAAAACTATCACCAAAATCTAGCAGTAGATGTGGATAGAAATCATGCTGGGAGGTCCGTCTACAGTTTTCTGACATCACGAACTGGCAGTCAGCGTAACAAATCGCGGGTCAAAGGTGCACTGACATTGCGGACTGTGCGGACTGGCACGCACGCCTCATGTCAGACGAGGCATGAGACATGCATGGTGTAGTCAACTGTCATTTTATTGGGCCAATTTGGGGTAAAGCTCATTTTGTGTTCTACAATTTGTGCATGGAAGGTTGTTATGTATATTTTGTCAGCATGACATGACATGACATGTATGCTGTTTAACTAGAAATAAACATGGCGAGATAAACAATCAAACATTGATTAATGGTATTAGCATGAAATGTCACTAAAATCATTATACGAGCAAAGAAAGATTTATTTTCAAACTAATTACTAGTATGACAGACAGATCTCTTTTCTTTCTTTTATTTCATTATAATTATATTCGTAATGAAACGGTAATTATTTAATTCGTTTATTTATTTATGTGTGACACAATATTTGAGACATATTTCTATTTATTTCAATACATTTGAAACATTTCCTGAAGGCTAATGAATACATTTTAGATATTAAAGAAAGAGAAATAATGGTTAAAACTACCATCGTCAAATTGGATTTTTTAATATTTGAATATCATTACGATGAGGTTGTTTGAAATCAAATAGCAATTTAAGTATTACTATACGTTTGAATTATATTAAAGCTATATTTTCTCATGAGAGGACAACTACAAAATGCGAATAATCTCCCACAATTGCATGTCTTTACAAGGACAAAAAGTCGAAGATCCTCATTAATTTGGCCACTTTGGACTCGAAAGTAAACGCACTTAGTGGACTTGCCACATTGTTTGTTTTCTCACATTATATGTTGTCAAACGATCACCAAATGCTTAGCTTTGCTTGAATCAATGTTTCCCTCATTGACATGTGATTGCTTGCATGTTTTCTGACTTGTCACAAGATATATGACCTTCGATTTTGCAATCCGTGGTAAAAGGGAAAAGCAATCCTGGCTCCCTCAGCACATCTTGCGCAACAGTACGAAGTGTACTGGAACCAATACATTAGTGCACACACACAAAGTCAAGTGATGAAAACATCCTAGGAAGGTGTGGAGGAAAATTAAAATCAATTCACTCAAGCTATAATAACAATGTCATGATGTACATATACATTTTAAAAGAAGCTTGATACACCATAACACATTTTGTGTCATTTCCTATCTCTCACTTGCTTGTTTTTGACAAATTGAAAACCTGAAACACTCATTATTGTCACTATTGATGTAACTATGTGATAAAATATTGTCAAATCAAAATAATTATCATAATTTTTTCTTTTACTTTGATTAATTATAGCCAAAGTTGCCCATAGAACCTACATAATGTACACTCCAAGTGAAAGAGAATTAAGATAAGATAGGATAAGATAAGATTACTGGAAGATAATACTTATTAGAATTTGATCACTTATATTGTTGTACAGGTTAGTAATATTCTATCAAGATGTTCCTTTTAAATTTTAACATGTATATTATCATACATATTTTGTAGAGAAATGCACATTGGGTGAGATCAGTAACATATTAATATTATTGTCTGTGTGAGGAGGAGTGTGTGGGTGTTAATCTGTCTGATTTAGTGATTAATTTCCTGTGTCTGTCAAACAAGGAATATATGTGTGTGGATATATAGATCGATTTTATTCGCAGAGAGAGGTCACTTCTGACCTATTTGTCATTCCTATAGGGTAAGAGTCATTTGCATATATATTATATCTAAAACAATTTGCCAAATACGCTGATTTCTTGAAACAATTTATTGATAGTTAATGCAAAACATATTGATAATATCACAGTTAGTAACCAAAACAACAACTGATAGCTATATAAATGCACCAAAGGGTAAAAGCACAAATGACAAATAAGCTCATGTATGACATAAGAATGTAATTTATTTCTACAAATATATAATAAATTATGCACAGATATATGCAATTGAGGACTTGAGGGTGGTTTCCTCATCCATCTATAATTATACACACTTGAGAGTGGTTTAGTCCAATCTCTCATTCATTCACAGCTTAGCCATAACCTCATTTAGATATTTCGTCATTTTATTTTACCTGAGGGTGGTTTAGTCAATTCCTTATTTAAATTCAAGTGTCTTGAAGCTGGTTTCCATTATCAGTATTATATAGTAAGTTGGCGTAATAAGCCGGATCCATCATATGCAAATGTCAATAGAATATCTAGTGTTGCAAACTGCGTTGTTTACAAATAGGTCCAAACATGTGCTGGTCTAAAAATAGCTGTTGACCCAATTAATATGCTTGAGTGGACCTCCTAATGAGCATGCTCAGTAGTGGACTTCCACTTGCATTCCAATTTGAAATCAGTTGGCAGTTGAATCTCACAATGGGAAGATCAGTTCACTTAAATGGTTAACTTGAATGTGACAATGGCATACTTGAGTCAGCACTAATGGGAATATGCAACGTATTTGTGAGTATTATTGAGTTTGGGTTATATTGTATTCTTACCTGATATATGAGAGCTTAAAATGCCTATTTTTGTGGGACAATTTATTGTTTATTTAATCAATTGGTTTGTCAATTTAATATGTCTAATATTACAATTGAGATATTAATTTATTGATTAAAGACATTAATTTATTTGCATTAACATGTCATATGTGTTTGATATACTTACATTGCCTTTTCATATGATTTGCTTGTATTGCTAACATTATACTTAAGGTGGTTAATTTGATATAATTGTAGATTCACCGACTAATGTCAACAATAAAGTCAACTTTAAAGTCAACAATCAATCGTCGTGTGAATAAATGTTGCTGAACTCAACAGTGAATAAATACTTCAGGCAAAGACATCTCTACAACTGCCAACTCACCAACACAAGTCAACATGTCTGATGAAGATAAAAAGTCAAGATCTGCCTACAAAGGAGTGGTTAGTAAACACTTCATTGCCTTAGAGCGACTTCTAGCTGAAGAAGATGCAGACGCCATCACATCTCATTTGCAGAAAATGAAAGAAGCATTCAATAAATTCGATGAGGCACACGACAAGTATCATTATGCTTTGCCTGAAGATGCAGAAGCCGATATTGCTACAAGTGACAAGTATTTCCTTGAGGTGAATCAACGTTATATTTATGCTGTGAAGTGTGCCAGAGGACGGCTCAAGACTGCACCCACACCTGTCAAAACTCAACCGGAAGATGCAGTCCAGCCATCTCAGCCTACTTTGTCCCAAGAACTTCCCAAGAAGGAAATGGCTAGTTCGGCAGAGTTAATGAGCGCCCTGAATTGGCCCAAGGCAGAAATTGTGAAATTCAAAGGTGAACCTCTCCATTATCATTGCTTCATTGCCCTGTTTGATGAATGCGTGAAGTCCATCGATGAAGACTCCATCAAACTGACCAGACTGCTCCAGTACACTACGGGAAAAGCACGTGATTCCATTGAAACGTGCATTCTGTTGGAAGATGGTTACAAGAGAGCGAGAGCTATACTGAAGCAGCGGTTTGGTGATGATCATCTCATCACAGAAAGAGTTATTAGGAGCATAAGAAGAGGTAAAGCCATCAGAACTGCTGAAGAAATTCAAGATCTCGCAGATGAGGTGAACAATGGTTATCGTACTCTTTCTCAGATTGATCGTATTCAAGAAATTGACAACCAACATTGTATTGTCGAAGTTATGAGTAGGTTGCAGCCATTCATACAGCATCGCTGGACACGCAAAGTCATGGAGATCAAGCGCTCTTCTGGAAAGTATCCTAGTTTCAAAGACTTTGCTGATTTTCTCACCAACGAAGCTCAGGAAGCCAATGATCCGATGTATGGCCGTGGTGCACGTTCCAGCGATTCCAAGTCTCAACACAAGTCATCGAACTCCACATCTGCATTCTCTTCTGGTATAACAGATACTAACTTAGCGGTTAGGAGACAGTGTGTAGTTTGTAAGGGTGATCACAAGCTTTTCTATTGCAAAGACTTTAAAAGCATGAAAGCCATTGAACGTCGCTCTGTAGTTCATAAGTTTAAGCTTTGTGAAAATTGCTTATTATCTAATCACAAAACTGTTGATTGTCGCAAAAACACTACTTGTTCAGTTCCAGGGTGTGGAGAACGCCATACAAAGTTTATCCATGTGAACGACAGTCAATCGTCTACAGGATCCGTCAGTGAAGGTGGTGGTTCCAGAAGACCGCCATACGACAATGTAGCGGTCCCCATGGTGAATGCCAGTGTGAGTACAAGTGTAGATGTTCACATGCCTGTGGTTGCTGTAAATGTTAATGGCAAGAAAGATGTCTGTGCTCTGCTAGATACAGGGTCTAGTAACAGTTTCTGTACCCAGTCATTAGTTGATTCTCTTGAGCTTACAGGCACCGATGTATCTTATACCATAAACACGTTGACTGGGGAAGAAAATCATTCTTCGGTTGCAGTAAACTTGTGTATTGCATCTTTGGATGGTAGAGAATCCTTGCAGATGTCCAATGTATATGTTGTTGATAGCATACCGGTCATAACTTCTGAATTGAATGTTGGCAAAATGGCTCACATTAAAGGCATAACTTTAGTAGCTGAAGGTCAAAGGGTCCAATTATTGATGGGTCAAGATAATTCAGAAGCATTGTTGCCCTTAGAAATTAGAAACGGAAAAAGAAATTAACCATTTGCTTGTCGCACTCTCTTTGGCTGGACTTTAAATGGATCAGAAACGAAAGGTGGTCCCATTGGCAAAAAAATTATGTCAAATTTCATTAGCGCCAGTCCGTTAGAGCGCAAGATTAATCAGTTATGGGAAATTGAGAAGGGAGATTTCAGTAATGATGCCCTAGGCTATTCTCATGATGATCATAAAGTTCTTGAATTGTGGGACAGAGAGGTCAAATTAGTTGATGGGCACTATGAACTTCCTTGGAGAGTGTAATAATTCCAAATAACTATGTGGTTGCTGAATCTCGGTTGAAATCCCTGTTGAAATCCTTGCAGAAACAAGGTTTGTTTGAGAGGTATAAGGATGAAATGAGAAAGCTTGTTGCAGCTGGCTATGCAGAACTAGTACCAATTGATGAACTCAGCCGAAAGAATCAGGTTTGGTTCTTGCCTCATCAAGCAGTGGTGAGCGATAAGAAACCTGATAAGGTCAGAATAGTTTTTGACTGTGCATCAAAGTTCAAGGGTGAATCCTTGAATGATAAATGTCTACAAGGCCCAGATATAAATAACAAATTGCTGCATGTTTTGTTACGGTTTCGGCAACATGAATATGCTCTGATGGCAGATGTAGAAGCTATGTATTATCAGGTTCTAATTCCTTCAGAAGATAGAAATGTGCTTCGTTTTCTGTGGCTAGATGACAATGATGAAGTAGTTCGGTTTTGTATGACTCGCCATGTCTTTGGAGGAGTCTGGTGTTCGAGCAGCTCAACTTATGCCTTGAGACGAGTTCTGGTTGACAATGATGTTGATTCTGTTGTAGCAAACACTGTCCTAAAGGGGTTCTATGTCGATGACTGTTTGAAGTCCGTTGAAAGTGTTGAGGAAGCTATGCATGTAATCCAAGGTACGAGACAAGTATTGGGTAGCGGTGGTTTCAATCTCACCAAATTTGTGGCTAATGACGCTTCTATTTTGAATCAGATCCCAAATGAATTGTTGGCAAACGAAGTCAAAGATCTGAATCCAGAGTCTCACAGTAAAGTACTTGGCTTGCGATGGGATATCCAAAATGATGATCTGTACTTTGATGTAAAAGTGAATCCAAAATTGATGCAATCAGTCACCAAGCGGTCAATGTTAAGCATTTTAGCATCCATGTATGATCCGCTGGGGCTCATGGGTCCATTTCTTGTTGCAGGAAAAATTCTTTTTCAGAAAGTGACTAGTTAAAAATGGGATGATGTTGTACCCGCTGATCTAGCTGAACAATGGCTTCGATGGATAGAAGGTCTGAAGTATCTCTCAATTCTCAGAATTTCCAGATGCGTTAAGCCCGGTCAGTACAATGATGCTATGCTAGAACTTCATTACTTTAGTGATGCTTCCATGTCTGCATATGGTTGTTGCTGTTACTTGCGATGTGTCAGTTGGAATGGTCTTATTCACACTGCATTGTTGTTAGCTAAGACGAGAGTGGCTCCTGCAAAGACTGTCACAATTCCCCGTCTGGAGCCTTAAGCCGCTGTGATGTCAGCCCAGATGGCTCAAGTGGTTAGCAGGGAGTTGGATCTCAAGTTGATGGAAATTCACTTCTGGACAGACAGTGAAGTAGTTCTCAAGTACATATCCAATGATTCTCGAAGGTTTCAGGTGTTTGTGGCTAATCGTGCGAGTACTATTCGGCATTTATCTGAGCCAAAGCAATGGCATCATATTGCTGGTACTGAGAATCCTGCAGATCTATTGACTAGACCTCAAATTGCTGAATCTTTGAATGTCAAATTGTGGCTAGAGGACCAGAATTTCTCAGATACCACAAAAGTGAATGGGAGCTTTCTAAGTGTGACTCTGAAGTTACAGATGATCTTCCTGAGGTCAGGAAAGTATCCATGGTTGCAAGTGCTACTCAGTCAATGGTCCACCCAATGGAAAAGTTGATAAACTATTACTCAGATTGGAGTCGTTTGGTGAGAGCTGTTGCTTGGATTCTAAAGGTCAAATCTTGCTTAAAGAAACTCAAAAGTTGCTTCGTGGCAGTTTATCTGTATCTGATGTTAAAGATGCTGAAATCACCATTCTCTGTTATGTTCAAAGTCAGTCTTTCAGTGTTGAATTGTCTCGGTTACAAAAGGGTCAGAGTGTAGGAGTCGGAAGTTCTATCCAGGATCTTTCTCCTTTCTTGGATAAAAATGGTGTAATCAGAGTTGGGGGTAGGCTCAAAAATGCAAAAGTTCCAATTGAAAGCAAACAGCCAATTCTTGTAGCTCATTCTCACAGGGTTGCTTCTCTGATTGCTTCTAGTTTTCACAATGAGGCCCATTTGGGCACTGAATGGGTTGTCAGCAAAATTAGAACCAAGTACTGGATTACCCGTATCAGAAGTATTGTCAAAAAAGTCTCATTCAATTGTGTAACTTGCAGAAAGTTGTTTGCATCCAGGTGTACTCAGAGGATGGCTGACTTACCGGAAGAGCGTTTGGAACCCAGCAAGCCACCATTTTCGTATGTGGGCATAGACTGTTTCGGGCCATTCATGGTAAAATGTGGTCGAATTTCTATAAAGCGATATGGTTGTGTCTTTACCTGTTTTACTACAAGGGCGATTCACATTGAGAAATTAGATAGTCTAGAAACAGCTAGTTTTCTCAATGGTTTCAGACGGTTCACGTCTAGAAGAGGTACACCCTTGTGTATCTGGTCTGATCGTGGCACAAACTTTGTAGGTGCTAAGTCTGAGATTGACAAGAATGTAAGTGCCATTGTAAATGATGACCCGAGTCTTCAAAAACATTTTGTGTCAAAGGGTATCGAGTGGCGGTTCACCCCTCCTGGCGCTTCCCACATGGGGGGTGTCTGGGAGCGGATGATCTGGACCATCCGAAAAGTTTTGAATGGTATGTCTCAGTCACTTGAGGGTTTATCCGATGATGCAATTCATACATTGTTTTGTGAAGTTGAGGCAGTGGTAAATGGTAGGCCTTTAACAAAGGCCAGTGATAGCATTGATGACCCTGCACCTCTCACTCCAAATCATTTGCTTCTCCTGCGTGAAATCCCTTCATTGCCGCCTGGCATATTTTCAGAAACAGATTTGTTCAGAAAACAATGGAAATGTGTCCAACATTTGGCCAATGTATTTTGGCAAAGGTGGTTAAAAGAATATGTGCCAGAGCTTCAACGCAGAAGTAAATGGGTGCATGAGAAGCCAAATGTTCAAGTGGGTGATTTGGTTCTTATTGCAAATGAAAACACCCCAAGAGGTGTATGGCCTATGGGCTTGGTTGTAGAAGTGTATAAAGGCCAAGATGATCTTGTTAGGTCAGTCAAGATTAAAACCAAATCCACATGTTTAGAGAGACCAATATCCAAGATTGTTCTACTTGAAGGTGTACATAAATGAATGATTTATTGTGAATTGTACAATGGTTGTAAGGTGTTTTTTGATATCATTCTGTCAATTTTGTCATGAATAATGTGTACGGTTGTATTTTGGTATTATCAACAACAAAAAAAGTGTTCTATGTGATTAAACCTAAACATTTAAACCAGGGGGAGTGTTGCAAACTGTGTTGTTTACAAATAGGTCCAAACATGTGCTGGTCTAAAAATAGCTGTTGACCCAATTAATATGCTTGAGTGGACCTCCTAATGAGCATGCTCAGTAGTGGACTTCCACTCGCATTCCAATTTGAAATCAGTTGGCAGTTGAATCTCACAATGGGAAGATCAGTTCACTTAAATGGTTAACTTGAATGTGACAATGGCATACTTGAGTCAGCACTAATGGGAATATGCAACGTATTTGTGAGTATTATTGAGTTTGGGTTATATTGTATTCTTACCTGATATATGAGAGCTTAAAATGCCTATTTTTGTGGGACAATTTATTGTTTATTTAATCAATTGGTTTGTCAATTTAATATGTCTAATATTACAATTGAGATATTAATTTATTGATTAAAGACATTAATTTATTTGCATTAACATGTCATATGTGTTTGATATACTTACATTGCCTTTTCATATGATTTGCTTGTATTGCTAACATTATACTTAAGGTGGTTAATTTGATATAATTGTAGATTCACCGACTTATGTCAACAATAAAGTCAACTTTAAAGTCAACAATCAATCGTCGTGTGAATAAATGTTGCTGAACTCAACATCTAGAATGATATTTCTAGAATATTACTTTATAGTGTATGATTACTCATCGAATAGAATAGGATTTTACATTACAGTGTATGTTTACTCTAAGAATGTAATAGGAATGAACAGAATCTTTCTGGGATAATTGCAATGTTTGCATGATGTGTAACAAAATTTATGATTATAAAAAGAAGAAGATAACAATATTTAAAAAGTACAAAAGCCCCGGTCTCACATAGCCGGTTTTGCGGTAGTGAACCCGTAGTATTACATAAAGGTTATGTAAATGCTTTTTTTGCCGGGTTGATGACGGATTCTGGTGGCAAAAAGGGTTCTACGGGTAACCCGCCGGGTTCTACGGGTAACCCGCCGGCTTTCACGGGTGACTCTCCGGGTTCTTAGTGGACGAATTCCAGGGGTGACTTGACGGCTTCCACAGGTGACTCACTGGGTTCTACGAGTAACTCGACGGCTTCTACGGGTAACTCTAATTTTAAAATATAACGACGGGAAAGCCGGCGGGTTTAAAGTAGTGGGCGTCGGGTACCCGTACAACACGTCGAGTGTCTCCTGGAATTTACCAAAATATATAAATAGGGGCTGCATCTCTTGCTCTTGATCATTCTGTCTCCAGCTGCAGAAGAGGAAAGACCATGTACATGCATCAACAAGAATTAAATAGAGCCTTGCTACTAGTAGCTGCTCAGGCCAATTGCTACTAGTAGCTGCTCAGGCCATGAGGAGGAAGAGGAGGGGGAAGAGGAGGAGGAAGAGGAGGAGGAGGAGGAGGAGGAAGAGGAGGAGGAAGAGGAGGAGGAAGAGGAGGAGGAAGAGGAGGAGGAAGAGGAGGAGGAAGAGGAGGAGGAAGAGGAGGAGGAAGAGGAGGAGGAAGAGGAGGAGGAAGAGGAGGAGGAAGAGGAGGAGGAAGAGGAGGAGGAAGAGGAGGAGGTTTCGGGTAAGGTCCTGGCTGTTGAGAAGACCTCAGGTGGGATATTATGAGCGTCTACTGAATGAACTGCTCGTCGAGGATACCCAAAGTTACACCAACTTTATGAGAATGGAACCAGCCATGTTCCAAGAGGTCCTTGGCAAAATTGGTCATAGGAAAGCTTTGGAGCCAGGACTCAGACTTGCCATCACCCTCCGCTATTTGGCAACTGGAGACAGCTACAGGTCCCTCATGTATGGCTTTAGAGTGGCCCACAACACCATCAGCTCCATAGTTTGAGAAGTCTGCGAAGCCATAATTGCAGAGTATTCCGATGATCTCCTGGCCTGCCCCACAACTCCAGAAGAGTGGAGAGAAGTCGCTGAACTATTCTTTTGGAAAAAGATGGAACTTTCCTCATTGTGTTGGAGCCATTGATGGAAAGCATCTGGCCTACAAATGTCCTCCCAGAGGTGGTTCCGTGTACTACTACTACAAGGGATACCACTCCATTGTACTCATGGCTCTTGTGGATGCTGACTACAAGTTCCTCAATGTAGACTGTGGAGCTAACGGAGCTGGATCGGACGGAGGAGTTTTTAGCACGACAGTCCTGAGGGAAGCACTTGAAGAAGGGACCCTTGGGTTACCTCCACCTGAACCAATTCTTCCTGGTGACCAACCATTGTCGGAGATGATGCTTTTCCTTTGAGAACCTGGCTGACTGCCCCTCAGAAACATGACCAAGGAGCAGAGGATATACAATTACCGACTCTCCCGAGCAAGAAGAATTGTGGAAAATGCATTTGGGATCCTTGCAGCAAGGTTCAGGTGTCTCCTGACTACCATGCCACAGAATTGCATGCTGCTGCCTCCACAATCTGATGAGAATAAGGTATCCAACTGCCCAGAACATCATGGTGGACCAGGAAGATCCAATCACACATGTAATCACCCCAGGAACTTGGCGGGCAGCTGGAGAAATCGATGAAATGCCACCACCCACTAGAGGCCATTCTATGACTGATGTAGCCAAGAATCAACGGCAGTACTTAGTCGACTATGTTAATTCAGAGGAAGGAAGTGTGCCATGGCAAGATGACATGGTATAAAGATACCACAAAACAACCCCGGCCTTTTTCAAGGCCACCAAATCCTCCCAAAAGAGCAGACCATGTACACTTCTTGTGTTAATAAATAAAAATTGTTCCTGTCTGACCCACCCAAAATAAACACCATCCCAGGTAGCTTTTGTCTCTCCTAGAATTTGACGTTTTTTCGCGTACATTAATTACCAAAAATATATAAATAGGGGCTGCATCTCTTGCTCTTGATCATTGCTGTAGTTGTTTCTTGCTCAGAAGTGTCATAGTTTTTTCTTGTTCCGAAGTGCCGTATTTGTTTTTTTTTGGTTTAATAAAGTTTTCATATTTCTTCAGCAAACAAAGTTGCAATTAACTTAAGCATGTTAAGTGTGGTGGTATCAGGGTTAATAATTATGAGCAAAGAAGACATAATTTTTTGCAGGCGACTTCGAAGGTGCAGGCCGCTTTGAAGGTGCAGGCTTCTTCAGCTTTGTTTTCACAGGAAGAGCACTCTTCTTCTTTATCTTCTTTTCAGATCCTGAAGATGCATCCTCATCGCTGGTTGATGTGAGGAAGACGCCATAGACGAAGGCGATTTTTCTGTATCCAAATAAGTAAGAACTGCAGCAGGGATCCTTGGTCTAGTCTTTTTCATCGGCATGATAAAAATTTCTGTAGCGGTGTATTCGTCTTCTCTTTATGATAGCAAGATGCTGAATGATCTGGTCAATCTTTATATACTGCCTGGATAGCGTACCCCGCTGTGATGACATAATAAAACCAGTTCGCATTGCATCACTAGCTCTAGAGTAAAATTAGGGACAGATAACTCACCGGGTTCTACGGTTGACTCGCCGGGTTCTACGGTAACCTGCCAGCTTCCACGGGTAATCCGCCGGCTTCCACGGGTAATCCACCGGCTTTTTGGACTTTTTGGACACCCGGGAGTTTGCCACAGGTGAGCCATGCAAGCATGGCTCTTCCGGCTACCGAGCCCGAGTTTCCCGGCTTGCCCACGGGTCCCAGGAGTCACTCGACAGGTATCGCCGGGTATCCACGGATAGCCGTCGGGTTGGAGCCGGGAAGCGCGTTGCATAACCGTTATGTAATACTACGGGTTCACTACGGGAAAACCGGCTATGTGAGACCGGAGCTTAAAACTGCACAGAATACAAAGGAATATAAGTGTTTGCAAAACAGTGTTACACAATCAAGTAAGGTCGCGTACGTCTTATATATGGAGCTGTTTTAACTGGTCTTAAATCTATATTTAACTAAATTTCATTCAATTAAATAAAATTTTATTCAGGTCATACTAAAGCATTCTAGAATGGGCATGGACTTTGGTGCATAGCTTATCTGCTCATATTTCATAAAAAAAGTTTGAACAAAAAGTAGTTTAATACGTTTTAGGTAGAATAAGAAATAAAAGAAATAAAATTAACCTTTCTTTATTTCTCCATAAGTGCTTCATTTGTGTGAGGTTGTCACTTATCAGGCTGTTTTCAATATTTTAAACAGTACCCTATACGCTTATAAGCAGCAATAGTAAGTTCAAACCCCTTTGTATGTCTGGCATTGTGTTGTGCTGTCTGTGACCTACAATTGGCAGGAAATTTATGGGGTATGAAAATGTCTCAGCCTCTGATTGTGCCACACCCAAAGAGACAAAAGGCTAAATTACATCAAGAAAAGCCCATCCAAATGTGACAGCAATCAATGTCTGAGGTCGCTCTGCTCTTTCTGTGCTTGCCAAAGACAGTCCCATGCAATCAAGCTATATGCCAATAATCTGTCAACATGAATTCATTATGCATTTACACATCTTAGAAGACAATGACACACCTAATACAAGAATCATTTTGTTCTCTCAATGTTGTTATTATGGGTGTCTACCATTTTGTTCTCTCAATGCTGTAATTATGGGTGTCTACCATTTTGTTCTCTCACTGCTGTAATTATGGGTGTCTACCATTTTGTTCTCTCACTGCTGTAATTATGGGTATCTACCATTTTGTTCTCTCACTGCTGTAATTATGGGTGTCTACCATTTTGTTCTCTCAATGCTGTAATTATGGGTTTCTACCATTTTGTTCTCTCACTGCTGTAATTATGGGTGTCTACCATTTTGTTCTCTCACTGCTGTAATTATGGGTATCTACCATTTTGTTCTCTCACTGCTGTAATTATGGGTGTCTACCATTTTGTTCTCTCAATGCTGTAATTATGGGTTTCTACCATGTAAACAAATTACATATGTTATGGTACATCTTTTCGCTTATTTAACTGCACATTTAATGATAACCCCGATACTGCAGAACTACGACTTGTCTTGGTGACTTCGTTTGTCAGGTTCATAATTTACTAATCCTAACAAATCTACCATTTTGTTCTCTCAATGCTGTAATTATGGGTGTCTACCATTTTGTTCTCTCACTGCTGTAATTATGGATATCTACCATTTTGTTCTCTCACTGCTGTAATTATGGGTGTCTACCATTTTGTTCTCTCACTGCTGTAATTATGGGTGTCTACCATTTTGTTCTCTCACTGCTGTAATTATGGGTATCTAACATTTTGTTCTCTCACTGCTGTAATTATGGGTGTCTACCATTTTGTTCTCTCAATGCTGTAATTATGGGTGTCTACCATTTTGTTCTCTCACTGCTGTATTTATGGGTGTCTACCATTTTGTTCTCTCACTGCTGTAATTATGGGTATCTACCATTTTGTTCTCTCACTGCTGTAATTATGGGTGTCTACCATTTTGTTCTCTCACTGCTGTAATTATGGGTGTCTACCATTTTGTTATCTCACTGCTGTAATTATGGGTGTCTACCATTTTGTTCTGTCACTGCTGTAATTATGGGTATCTACCATTTTGTTCTCTCACTGCTGTAATTATGGGTGTCTACCATTTTGTTCTCTCAATGCTGTAATTATGGGTGTCTACCATTTTGTTCTCTCACTGCTGTAATTATGGGTTTCTACCATGTAAACAAATTACATATGTTATGGTACATCTTTTCGCTTATTTAACTGCACATTTAATGATAACCCCGATACTGCAGAACTACGACTTGTCTTGGTGACTTCGTTTGTCAGGTTCATAATTTACTAATGCTAACAAATCTACCATTTTGTTCTCTCACTGCTGTAATTATGGGTGTCTACCATTTTGTTCTCTCACTGCTGTAATTATGGGTATCTACCATTTTGTTCTCTCACTGCTGTAATTATGGGTGTCTACCATTTTTTTCTCTCAATGCTGTAATTATGGGTGTCTACCATTTTGTTCTCTCACTGCTGTAATTATGGGTTTTTACCATGTAAACAAATTACATATGTTATGGTACATCTTTTCGCTTATTTAACTGCACATTTAATGATAACCCCGGTACTGCAGAACTACGACTTGTCTTGGTGACCTTGTTTGTCAGGTTCATAATTTACTAATGCTAACAAATCACAAGTCCATAATATACAACTTATTTAGTACCTGTATTAAAACTGATACTTACAGTGACTTAAAGTATACATAAAAATACAATTTGACCTACAAGAACAAACATATGTTGCCATCCCGTATTACGTGGTATAGAGATGGCAACAATTTCATATTAATAAATATATAATGTGGTTAGTTGAAAAAAACATTTTTATTCCAAAAACAATGGCATACAAAAAGAGAGAAATGGCACACAAACATATATTACATTACAAATTATGTTTAGGCCAAAAACAACCAGATTTTTCTACTATGTTCATCTTGATGCAAAGAAGATATACCTCAGGGAGCACGATTTTCACCTCAACCTGATTCAGCTTAAGTAAAAAAAAAAAAGTAGCAGAAAACGAGGCAGTTTTTCTTCAGGGGATGTGGGGGACACCATCTTAAAAGCTCTTCGTGGTCGGTCCTTAAACTTTTCACAAAGTCTGATAGAAATTTTTTTGATTAGATGCAGCTTTAAAAGCCATGTCTCTAAAGGATTGGATTCAGGTTGCAATAATGCTTGCTGGAAGTCCATTGAATGAAGTCAGGACTCACCTACTTCTATTTCAGAGAGAAGATATCTGTCATTATGGAATTCATTTTGTCTAATGTTTTTTTGTTGTTTTTTCCTTCTTCATATTCTATAGATACAGACTATGGTTTCAATTACACAATATCTCTGAGAAATCCTGTTTTATAGCTCCATTTTCCTGAATGGAATTCATTCTCTATCACTAAAAAACGGTTTCTTGGTTGATGTCGTAAAAATGCTGTAATAAGACCTTGATTTTATATCATGACCTTATATATTAAAACGTCTTTAACTACCCTATGCCCTTTAAAGTTGATTGGGCATGATAAGCCCAAAATTAAAAGTATAACTAAACATATGATATCTTGAATTTTAGATGTTCATACCATAAAGTTTACATTAAGTGCAACAAATGATGGGGTCTACGATAATATTTTAATATAGAGGTACTTGAAATTATATTAAATTTAGGCCTATATAAAGAAATACTGAAACATCCATCATATTCTGGTAATATCCACTCAATAAAGTAAAAAAATTAACACTAGTTTTATTACAATGCATATTCAGAGTGTATTCATATAAAAAAAACTAGGGGTCAACGTTCAAATTTTTCAGTTGGGACCAGTTAAAGACCTCGGGAAAGGCTCTCCTCCAGTATATCTGATTATTTGTTGACCTTAAGCATTATGAGGGACTACCCTAGAAATTTACCACAGTAAATACTATGTGTACTCACCCTGACAAATCAACATGGGAGTATGTGTGTACTTCAAAGAGTACATTTTGGTAATATTTGCCGCAGAAATTATTTAAATTAGTTAGTTTAAATGTATTTTATCATACATAATGTAATGTAAATCGCCAGCCCAAGAAATACATATATAGGCCAACCTGGTCAGACAGACACACAAAACAAATAATGTCAAAAATCTAAAGTAAATTGAGAAATTTCACAACATATTCATTATATATTCAAGCAGATGGACAATAGAATCTATCCTAATGTCAGTTCCAAAATATTAATCAGATGTCCTTGGCGTGCCACGCCCAAGCATCTTAAATTTAGTGTAATTTTTTTACCTCCTCCTCTTCCGCCTCCTCCTACTACTGCTACTACTACTGCTACTACTACTGCTACTACTACTGCTACTTCTACTACTAATTTAAAATCCAAAAAAAAAAAATCTCTTACAGTTTAATCTGCTATAATCTGATTTCTGTGGGAATTTTTGAATGGCTTCCAGGTTTTTTAAGGTAGTTTCTGTGTGAGAGCCAGTGGCCACTACAGCACTTGTTTGAATTCCAACTGCTGCAACAGAAACAAGTGTCATTATTCACAGATACTTTTCTCACCCAGGAATTTTACACATGTCTACAATATTGATCAAAGCAGTACTTCAAACAACACGAATGTCTACATCTGCTTTGGTTCCTATCTCTCAATTAATCAAACCCCTCAGAGCAGTTTTTCCTGTACAATCAATCACAGCTCATTATTCCTGTCTGCTTTTTCTCTTCCTACTTAACTGACTTTGATTCATTTGTAATTATAATCTACAGCCAATTGAGGCATTATTGATTACTAATCTAACCTGCTTTAAAAGGTCAATTGCCTCTATCAACTTTAAAGTGTGCCATGAATGTTATTTTCATACTGAATGGTAGCTTGTAGATTTTTTGTAGATCTACTTTGAGACTGAATATATATATCAATTAATTACGTGATATTGACAAAGGATGATTACCTTGGATTGGGACATTTTTTGAAACATGAGAAAGTGAAAAGTGTATTGATATTCTCAGGTTAAAAAAAAAATACCGGTAAAGCAAAACAGCTTATCAAACAAGCATTCATGCAGTTTTTTGGCTTTAGTAGTGAATTGCCATAATAATGGGGTGAAAAATTACGTAGAGGTGCTGATTCCTTATTGGTAGTATGAGTCAGGGTTCTTGAGTCACAAAATAAGCTACCGTTGGAACTAGCTGTGTATTTGTGGAAACATGACTTTTTTAAGTTGATTTGGATGTGGTGAATCCAAAATGTGGTTGTTGCCATTTATTGAGCGCTCCTTCTATGGTAGTGGAGTTTCATTATAGCTCTTTGTAGTGTTGGTTGTATTCCACGTGACATATTGTTTATTCTCCTTGTACTGTTGTTCACAACTGCAGTGCACTGCAGTACAAATTTATACAATACATTGTTGTAAGCCTTGCTCTTTTTTTACATACTGTTCTAAAATTTCCATTTGTAGAGACAGCTGCCAGATGTATGAAACAGGACCGCTGACTAAGCTATAAAAAATGTGTATGTAAGAAAAAAAAGTATAAGATAAAGAAATATACATATACAGCTTTTTACTAGTCTGAGGTAAATATACAAATGTATGCATTTCTTTTATTTATGATTGAAAAAAGAACTACCTTAGAATTGAATCTAAATAATTTTACATCCCTGGTTATACTTGATAAGAAGGATACAGAATAAGTAATTGAATCCTATTGAAAAAAAAAAAAAAAAAACTACAAAAAAAACAAGCAAAAGAAAAAAAAATTTACGAAATAATATATTTTTTAATTACTGATATTTTTTATTATTATTTTTGGTTTTAGTTTTTTTTAGTTTGTTGTGATATATATATATATAGACAAACTTTCCTGCAACTTGATGTTGATAAATTGTTAAAAGCTGTGAAATTCCAATAAACTACTACTTTCTAGATGATCTTTGTCGCTTTGCTTGTGATTAAACTTTTAAAACTCCATTTTTTTCTGTTGGGGGTTTACTTACTTATGACTGGCACTATAGATAATTGTAGTAAAAAAAAAACACTGATATGTAATATTTGGCTTTAACAAAGTAAAGAAGAAAAAAAAAGTGATTGTGGAATATGTAAGGAACTCCACAATAAATGCCCTAAAACTACTAGATTTTTTAAAACGTAATACTGATCGATACACTAAAAATTCAGACCACCAGCCTAAAGATGAAAATATATTGCAAACTTGAAAATCAGAATATATATTGTAATTAGGGCGGCTTAATGTTGAGGTTTCTATATAATGTGTGTAAGCAAGTTATGTCTCAGTTCCTAAATTGATTGCCAGTGGTTAACACATACAAGACAATTTGGCTTATACCCTGTTGTTAATTGGCTGAAACAACCCTCAGGGTTTTCAATAAGTAATGACAGAACCCAGAAAGGATAGCAAACAAAGACAGAGTGTTCTCATTAGAGCTTTTATCAATACTCGTTTGCTTGGCTCATTTGCTTTATAAAGCTCAATGGTGTGGTATTGATAAGTTGCCTGAACATGATTTGCTACTCAGACCAAATGGCTGATACCCCATGCTGTAGTTGATCCCTCTGCAAAAGCTGCATCAGTTAAAAGTCCACATGCATGCACCACATTTAGGATGCCTTTTAAGACAGTAAATTGATACCCTTAAGATAGTAAATTGATAACCTTCCACTGTCTTTATGAACAAATGAACCAAAGGGGCAAGATGGTAGCCATGCGCCAGCTGGCCTTTGAAGGAGTCATGTTTGTGGAGGCAGATGTTGACAGAAGCATGTGGAACTGTGGAAAACTATAATTGTGGCATGCTTGTTTCATTTAGTGTTCCGGTTAGGGTTTTTTTTTGTTTTTTTGTTTTTTTGTTTTTGCTTTGGGAATGTCAGGATATTACATAATGCACCTTTCTTTCCATGGCATCGTTTTTTCATGATGTAATAATTTACTGGAAATGAAATGTTTTCACTGTCTCCGAAAAAAAAAAAAAAACTCTTAGTTGAATCAAGGACCTTTAATGTGGAATTTGAGTAATATACACATAGACCACCCACTGGAATTTAGTTTTTATGTTTCAAAAGAGAAATGTTCAAGTTACATAAATACTTCAAATGTACTTGCAGTGACTTTTTTGTTGTTGTTGTGCATACGATTAATTTCTTACATAAATGGTGACGTCTAGTAATTAAAAATGATTTACATTATTATTTTCTGC
Organism: Alitta virens; assembly: GCA_932294295.1. Taxonomy (NCBI): domain Eukaryota; kingdom Metazoa; phylum Annelida; class Polychaeta; order Phyllodocida; family Nereididae; genus Alitta; species Alitta virens. The sequence continues at coordinate 28,499,631 of OW028581.1, read as the reverse complement.
TTGTACATGGCTTCATTCTGGATATCGATCGACTAGAAAATTATGTAACTTTGTAATTCCTACATAATAATCCAACAGCAAAGTATACCGTCGCCCAAGGAACATTGCAAGAAAAGCTCAATTACAAACACTGGGTGTACTCTGCTGCAAGCTGAAAACTCCAAAACTATGTTGTAACTATTCTACACAGCATCATTTGGAACAGCAGAAACAGAAGTGCCAGACTGTCTTGTCTTTTAAATTCTGCTCACTCCCAGAAGCTAATCTGATCTGACAGACCTTTCCTCCAGACAACGAACATAGATTCTTGTCAAGTCTTTATAGTCAAATTGCATGACAAATAAAACTCAAAGACTCCTAGCTCTCCCAGACATCTCATAAATGTGGCTAAACTTCAAACCCTTTCTCCTGTTTGGGGTATTAGGGCAATTTGTTCTTGTAATCCCACAACACATCCTAAAGCCATGCCATTTTGTTGAGTAACTACCCAAAAGTCTATATTGGTTATCACGAAGATCTTTATATATTAGCGTTTAGTCTGCATCATGTTGTTTTATCAATTTGCATAAAATATTATTGAATTTCTCGGTTGTTATAATGAAATCTTAGTGGTCTGCATTTTGATATTAGTTAGGTTTCATCATGATCATTTTTATCCATCAGATGTTTCCTTTTGCTTTGTTATTTGACTGCTCATTGGTTAATTCTGGCTGATTTCGTTTTGAGTTTGTCTGGTTATTTGAATTCCTGTTTCTATGTATCTATCACATTTAACTAATCAATTGCCATTTGCCAATCAGGATATGAATCCGAGTTTGCTGAAGTACAATAAGGAGTATTGAGTTCACTGGAAATATCAACACAATAGCATGTTTCCTTAGCTCATCTACAACTAAGATTGTCATTTATATGTCCAAAATAGTCATATATGGGCTATGGCAATGATCATAAGGAATATATATGAATGCCTTTCCTCTAGAGAAATACATCCACGATATACATGTTTTTAGAGCTATTTCAAAGATTATCCTTTCACATAAATCAAAAGGTGATTCTTTCCCAGCAGACTACCAAACATTAATACCAAATGCCTTTTTGGTGTGTATCAGTAGGTTCAGTTTGCCCCTGGAAATACATTGCGGCTCCAAATACAATGCACTGAAAAACACCGTATATGACACATGGCTTCTAGACACTCTTTCCACTCAAAAGCAAATCACATTAGAGCCTTCAGTATTTGTCATCTTTCTCATATTGGTCCATGGAGACTCCTTACATCTCCTCAAGAAAATTTGTCGAATGAAAATCCTCCAGGGAATAAATCTCAAAAGTAGCAGGCTTGGTTTAGCTTCATTGAGCCACAGTAAGTCACCCTGATCTAAAGCTTCAAAGAATTGCATACAAAGCGGTTTTGATCAGTTGTAAATGCCTATGATATTTTTACCCACAGTTGTCTGGCCACTGTCCATCTTTTGTAGTGGACAATGCTTTGTGTGACTGAACCTCATTAGTGATGGGTCGGACTGACCTCAGATCTCAGAATATAGCAGCTATATATATAGTTATGACTAATGACAAAAGTAAAAATGATAAGTTATTAGCAGTGTACAGTGCAGAAAACTTGGGTTTATGTTACACTGCAATACAGATCTATGTTATGACTTTTACAAATCAAAATGAACCTGACCACAACTTTACCATCTTGCTACATTGTGCCTGCCACTGAACCCAACAGTTTAGCAGTAGCTGACTACTATATGAGTGAAGAGGAACTTAATGTCACCCTTACGATTAATATATTGAAACCTTGTCAATTGTTAGGGCACTTTGGAACTGACATTTAAAAGTGGATTTTCATGGAAGGTTCTCTGTATTTCCACCAGGTTGCTAAAACAAAATACTGAAATTCTATTGGCTGAAAATTTTCCCGCCCTTGGCTGTGATTGGCTGAAGCAAAGTGCATCCTAGCAGCAGTATTTTTTAGTGCATTTTAATGTATATTTGACATTTTATCATTTAGATTCGTTATTTTCCTGAGAAAGTTATATTTATGGAATCAGTTAGTTAATTATTACCTACTGTTTCTGAAAAGCAAAATGAGTAATAAGAGGAGAGGAAAGACTTATGTCCTGCTGAATTCAGGGCTGTTCAGTGAAAAGACTCTATTGCAAGACATTTTAAGAATTAATAATACGAGTCACATTTTAAATCAGGCAGGTATTATACATTTCCTAGTTTTGGCTTGGTTTGTTTTAGTTTCAAGTATTTCTTTCTGTATCATTAATTTCATTGACAAGTAACGCCCCTTCCGTCTCTGGTAAAACAGACTCCTACACGGGGTAATTAATATACGCTGACTAAACTTCAGAGCAGTGGAAATGATGCTTTGACATTTCCAAAACAAGTTACACCAGGCTGATTCTTCTATATCATATGTCACTGCCTGAGTATACAGTCTAATATTGCTTTGACGCCCCTACCACATAACTTGCAAATACACTGTATAAGGACACCAATTTTTGTTGCACCATGTTGCATATGTACCCTATGGATGGAGTCATTTACTTGCATCAGCATAGACACTGAATAAATGGCACCTCGATCCATGCCAGTTGTTGTTTAATGTATCATGCGATTGATATTCAGCTGCTGGGATGTAGTAAATGAACAGTGCACAGCAGCCTGGGAATCGAACCCAGGACCTTCAGCAGGGCTAGCCAATGGAACCTTAACCAGCTGAGACACCCAGCTGCTCCAGTGACATGCATAATGCCACAAAGTAGATAGGAAGGTTGTATTGTATCCTCTAAAACATTGGGGACAAATTTGGTTATTCAAAAACCAATGGATTTATAAAAAAATATGGTTATCCACAGTGAAATGTGATTTTACAAAAAATCCATTACTATAAGAGATACTTTAATTTTTCTGAGTTTTTACACTTTGTAAATCAGGATTATCCAGATAGTGTTTATCTTTGAGTCATTTTTTAATGGACAAAAAGGCAACTACTGTTAGATAAGCCACTTGTTAAACTCCATTTGACAAGTTCTGAATGGTTACAAGAGTTTTAAAATTTTTTGAAACACCGGAAATTTAGATTTTTCAAATTATAAGAAATTGGTATTTTCAATAAATTTTTTATTTTTTTCAAGAAATCGAAACTAATATGGTATAAGGGGACAAGCCTCAAAAACCAAAGCCCGGTTTTTTGGGCATGATTTTGAGTGTAGATATTGTAGGCCTATATTTGAACAAAATATAAAAGTGCAATGGTTTTTTGCAGTTTGTGTGTGACTGAAACCAAGATTTACATGTAAGTACCAAAGAAATGGATACTTCGCTGTAATCCTTGGATCATGTGACAGACTACAGACAATGTCTTTCACGACCTTGCTCACATACACTTGCTAGCTTAGGATAAGTCCCATAAGCATTGTAATCTGACAACTGAAGCCTTATACAGAAGGATTTGGATGTTTCATGAAAGTCTGATTTCAAGGGTGGAAATCCAGTAAACCTTGGTGTGTGTCTGTGCTGCAAGGACTTTGAATTTTCAAATGAATGCCTTATGTGATTCAGATAACAAAGTCTTTGGAACGGTTCAACTGCGGTCAATGCTGATGTCCAGAGGGACACTTTCAAATATAGACTTTTAAAGTTGCACTGTCTGTCAAATTTGCAATTTTCTAATACTATCAAACAGTTGAAAGTTATCTCTATTAATCAAGGCACACTAAATTTGTGTGAATTAATTATTTTATAAGGCATTAATTACTTTAAAATAGATTATACATTGAGAGAAAATTCAGACCGAAACAATGGAAAATTAATAGAAATGACATCATCACCATTGTTCAGTATTGTGACATCATCACTTGGTTTGTTTACATATTGAGCTTTTGATGGCATGAAAAAGTAATATTTATATTATTTATTGTAAATTAAAACTAAATTGTTGTGCAAAAGTAGGTTTGTAATGGTGAAACATATCATGAGACAAGAAGGCAGTATTGATTTATATCATTTTTTAATGTGCAAATTTGACAGACAGTGCACCTGTAAGGTAGAATGTACCTGGGAATGGTGGTTTATCTCAATTTTCAAAAATAGACACTGGTACAATATAACCAAAACCGTTTAAAGTACATCTCGACTGTAGTTATCTAATACATGTGTAAATCCCATAAAATATTATACAATCGTTGCACAGTGGCGAGTGCATGTGAACCTAAAGCAGTTACAAATGTAGCACATATTTCGTTTTTTAAATTTCAATGGTTATTGAAAATAGCTTGGCAGGGCCTATCTTATTTAATGATTTTATCCATGCATTAATTCCTTTATTTCAATTATTACTTTCACATTTACATAGTTATAATAGCTATTCACAACAAAATTAAATTTTATATATTAATCACAAGAGGTATCAACGTCTATTTGCAACAAAACGTCAATTGTTTTATGAAAGAGGTGGTTTACCTATCAAACAGGCAATCCCAATTGCCTGTTATGCAAAATGTGGCAAATGTAAGAGTGCAATTGTCCTTTAATCACTTAAGTATGAAGGTATAATGAATGTGTTGGATTAGGGCTTTACGTCTTGTAATTCTGCACCTGATGGTCTAATTAGGACAGGTAGGGACCATGGCAATGAGACGAAGGATGAAACAGCCGTCCAACTTAGGCTGTAGCATAAGAGGTTTAAGTACTAATTATTGCGAATATTCTTTACAAGAAAATTGAGCAATCCCTAATTCTGCTTACTTAATTAAAATGCTTTTTTTCATCAAGGCTTTTCTCCTGTGCTGACATTTTTGCATTAAAAACATGACCGATCACTGTCTATACAAATAGCTTAATATATTGATGGCCATTTGGCCCATCCAGTTCACTGACCACTGTCCATCTTCATGCACGATTACATTATCATTAACTGACCATTGCTGACCATTACCGTCCATTCACTCTTGTCCACTTTGCATGACCTGTGTTGGCTGACAACTATGGGATATAAAATGCTTGATGCACGCTTCATGCGTTTCATATATACACTTTGGCATAATGATTGATATTTTGCTGACAGTGAAATTACACAAAGGAAAATTTCAAAACAAGAGTTTTTGTTCACTGATATTCAGTCTTGCTAAATGAACTCATAACTCAGAACAACTTCCATTCAACAAATTAAACGTACTGCAAAATGCAATTGCCACGTAATATGTCATCAGTAAAAGGTTTCACAATCAAGATGGTGGGTGGGTGGATTAGAGCTTAACATCTTGTAATTCTGCACCTGATGGGCTAAGTAGGACAGGCAGGGGCCATGGCAATGAGATGAAGGATGTAACGGCCATCCAACTTGGGCTCGACCGGCAATCGAACCCGGCACCCAGAGGTTTGAAGCCCAGCATACTACCACTGAGCTAGGCCCCCACCCCTTCACAATCAAGAGAGTATGAATTAAACCAAAAATGACACACAATATGGAATAATGACAATATATTTGTAACCTCTTGGAAAGTGCCTTGGTGCTTAGATTCTGGAGTATGCTGAACACTGGAGCCCTGTATCTTCAATTGCAGAAAATGTGAATCTCTCAAGACATGTTAATTTCATTTTAGTCGCAAGGGTTCTGGTGTTTTGTTGTATAAACCAGCATGACCTTCTCTCCTCTCTTAAGCTGATTGTAACTGCTATGAAATTAGTGACTGTATGCAGTAGTTTTGTGTAGTGCAAACAATGAGTGACTCCACCTGTGATAGTTTTGTTTAATACAAAAAAAAAAAAAAAAACACCAGGTAATTCCATTTGTGATAGGTTTATTTGATGCATAAAATGGGCAATTAAATGTGTAATAGTTTTGTTTAATATTCAAAATAAAAATAATTAACTGTGATAGTTTTGATTAATGAGCAAAAGGAGTGACATGCACCATCTGCGTTACTTTTGGTAAAGGATGAATTAAAACTACATACAACTCCACAAACTAACAAAGCTTAAAAGCAATTCCACTACTGTACACATTTCTGTCTAGAAGATGGAAAATTGCAAGTTTCTTCGACGTGCCGTTGCTTGATTATATCACCCTTTTTGTTGTATTAATCTGTGCCTTTAAAGTTGCACTGTCTGTCAAATTTGCAATTTTCTAATATGCAATCAAACAGTTGAAAATTACCTTTATTAATCAAGGCACACTAAATTTGTGTGAATAAATGATTTTATAAGACATTAATTACCTAAAAATAGATTATACATTGAGAGAAAATCCTGACCAAAACATTGGAAACACAATGGAAATGACATCATCACCATTGTTCAGTATTGTGACGTCATCACTTGGTTTGTTTACATATTGAGTTTTTGATGGCATGAAAAACTAATATTTATATTATTTATTGTAAATTAAAACTAAAGTGTTGTGCAAAACTGGGTATGTAATGGTGAAAAATATCATGAGACAAGAAGGCAGTATTGATTTATATCGCTACTTTTGTGTGCAAATTTGACAGACAGTGCACCTTTAAATATCACAGCAATAGCATGCTATAAAGATTGTATTCTGTTTCAGAGAAAATTGCTAATTGATGCATTACTTCTTTCTTTATTACATCATTACCTGTAATTACTTGATTTACAACTAATAATACTCATATAGATTTTAGGACCTTCTAGCGGCATATACTGTTAATATCATTGCTACTTTGAACGGCTGTGGATGGTAGTGTAATTCATTCTATCCATGGTAATTGCTTCAAAAGGACTGTCATAAAGATCAAGTCTCATCAAACATCACAAAGTAATTTGAATCCTCAATGACAGTAGACATACCAATGTCTTGCATGGCCTTCTTAGCATTTGTCTTGAAGCTCAGCCAATGTTCTATGCACCTGTAAACTGTTCACAGAGGCTTTAAACCATGCTTAGCCCGTTTCATAATAGTCAGATTTGCATGAAAAAGAAATGACTTTCTCTTTATGCTGTTGTTTGTTCACTTGGCTGTGTAGTTTTGCATGAAATCCGAGTCATCATTGTTACAAAAAGACTTTGTGTACTGGGTTTCCACACGTTTGTTTCAAGCTTTAATGTCAGCATCAAAACGTAAAGACTTTGACAATTGACAGGTATGGAGGGATGAAATTGCAAACAATATAATTAGATCTTGGTCATTCTATTCTTTTTCATATATTATACCTGTAAACGTAGCTTGCATTGTGACTATAGCTTCAGAATGTAAAAATGACGTTCCTAATTTTGACATCGTCAGTTTACAAACTTCAAGTTAGTGAAGACCTAAGTTAATGCATCATATTATAGGGTCACAAGGATTGATTGGAAGCACCTATTAGCCAAGAAGACAGATTAACGTTGTCAACTTATTGCTGGCAGCATATAAGTCACTTTTTCTTTTGTTATGTATGAAAGTACTATGAAACACTGACTAAATAACTTACATGAAGTAAATTGCAG